>CM038142.1:341637265-342059513 GCA_021437245.1 Aegilops speltoides | reverse complement strand
TTCCCCCAAGCGCCACGATTGATGGCACGGTTGGGTTACCCATACCCATATTGATGAGAATCCCGTGATAAGGGGACACGATCTCTGCTTTGACAAAACGTGTCAAGAAAACTGCCTCGCATTACGTGCGGTAGCTGGTTGTGAAAAACGGTTCGAATAATGACTGAATCGTGGCGTGATGTCATGCTATATCCATTTGGTGAACTAGTCGACTGCCACCAGCACATGAGTAAATCCACTTCTGCCAGTCCTCAGAGGTCCAACCATGTCCAATCCCCAGACAGCAAAAGGCCAGACGAGTGGAATAGTTTTCAAAGCTGATGCGGGTTTATGGGACATGTTGGAGTAAAACTAACAACTTCACACTTGTCCACTATCTCTTTTGCCATCTCATTAGCCCGTGGCTAGTAAAACCCGGCTCGGTATGCTTTGGCCGTGATGGTCCGAGAGGACGCATGGTGACCACAGGTCCCCGAGTGAATATCATTGAGGATCATTCGGCCTTCTTCTGGCGTGATGCATTTCTAGCAGACCCCAGTTACACTTTTTCTGAACAACTCACCTTTAATCATGGTAAAGGCTTTAGATCGTCAGACGACCTGTCGAGCCTCTTCTTCATCCTCAGCAAGTTCTTTCCTGAGAATGTATTCAATGTACGGCACTGTCCAGTCGGGGGTGATGACCAAAGCCTCCATGACCAAGTCGACCACGGCCAGGATTTCGACTTCAGTCGGATCTGTGTCACTCTTGGGCTGTGGTGACTCTTCAGTGAAAGGATCTTCCTGAAATGAGGGTGAATGAATATGTTCTAAAAACACATTGCGGGGAATGGCCTCTCTCTTTGAACCTATATTCGCTAACTCATCTGTAGCTTGATTTTTCAGTCGAGGTATATGGTGGAGTTCCAACCCTTCAAACCTCTTTTCCAGCTTTCTTACTGCGTTGCAATAACCAGTCATGGCTGGGCTCCTGACATCCAATTCCTTCATTACTTGATTAACCACCAAATCTGAGTCACCGTAGACCATAAGGCGACGGACGCCGAGTGAAATGGCCATACGCAACCCATATAAGAGTGCTTCATATTCGGCTTCGTTATTGGAGGAATCAAAATGAATCTGGAGAACATAGCTAAGTTTGTCTCCACAGGGGGGATACCAATACTACCCCGGCACCTGAACCATTCAGCATCTTGGAGTTGTTGAAGAACATAGTCCAATGCTCCGAGTGGACTTGAGTCGGCAATTGCTGCTCAATCCACTCAGCAAGGAAATCTGCGATTGCTTGGGACTTGATAGCTTTCTTTGCCTCAAACTTGATATCCAATGGAAGGAGTTCAATCGCCCATTTTGCCACTTGACCAGTTGCATCTCTGTTATTCGGAATCTCATATAGTGGTGCGTCGCTGACGACTGTAATGGAGTGATCGGAGAAATAATGTGCAACCTTCTTCATGGTCATGTATATCCCATAGACAAGCTTCTGATAATGTGGATATCGTTGCTTGGATGGAGTCAAAACTTCAGAAAGATAATAAACCGGGCGCTGAACCTTGTAAGCTTTTCCTTCCTCTACTTGCTCGACTGTGAGTACTGTACTAAGAACTTGTCCAGTGGCTGCAATATAAAGCAGTAAGGGCTCTTTGCTGATTGGCGTAGAGAGCATCGGCTGGGTGGAGAGCAGGGTTTTGAGTTCTGCAAACGCTGCATCAGCTTCTTCAGTCCACTCGAACTTATCAGATTTCTTCATCAGTCAGTAAAGAGGAAAGGCGTTTTCACCGAGACGAGAAATGAATCGACTCAAGGCAGCCAAACAACCAGTCAACTTCTGAACGTCATGCACTCGTATAGGGCGTTTCATTCGGAGGATGGTATCAACTTTTTCTGGATTGGCGTCGATCCTCATCCGGAAACGAGAAAACTGAGTAACTTTCCTCCTGGAACTCCGAACGTGCTCCTCGACGGATTAAGCTTGATATCGTACCTTCGTAGGTTGGCAAAGGTTTCTGCAAGGTCAGTCAGTAGGTGTCACGCCCAATATGCGACCCTATCCAAAAGGAACTCGAAGGTCCCACCAAGGATAGACCCGCATATTGAAACGCTTATGCAAGGTGGATATCATTACATCAACATTACATAATAGATGGGGATACATACATAAGGCATACAATGCCACATGAATACAACATCACAATACATCAGAGCACCATCCGACTACGGATGAAACACAAAAGAAACTCAAGCGACATCCACCACGCTAGCCCAGGGCTGCCGACTGGAACCTATCCCCGATCGAAGAAGAAGCGTAAGAAGAACTCCAAAACAAGCAAACATCGCTCTCGCGTCATGATCATCGCATAACCTATACCTGCAAGTACTGTTGTTGTAGTAATCTGTGAAACCACGAGGACTCAAAGAATCCCATTACCATGGGTATCAAGACTAGCAAAGCTTAATGGGAAAGGAAGGGGTAAAGTGGTGAGGTTGCAGCTGACTAAGCATGATATGGTGGCTAACATACGCAAATAAGAGCGAGAAGAGAAGCAAAGGCGGTCGTGAAGCTAGCAATGATCAAGAGGTGATCATGAACACCTACTTCGTCAAACATAACACGAAACCGTGTTCACTTCCGGACTCCGAGAAGAGACCATCACGGCTACACACGCGGTTGATGCGTTTTAATTCGGATCTGGTGTCAAGTTATCTACAACCGGACATTAACAAATTCCCATCGCCACATAACCGCGGGCATGGCTCTCGAAAGTTTAAACCCTGCGGGGTGTCCCAACTTAGCCCATGATAAGCTCTCGCGATCAGCGAAGGAATAGACCTTCTCCAGGAAGACCCGATCGATCTCGGAATCGAGTTTACAAGACATTTCGACAATGGTAAAACAAAACCAGCAAGACCGCCCGATCGCCGACATCCCGATAGGAGCTGCACATATCTCGTTCTCGAGGCAACACGGATGAGCACTCTGTACAACTAAAACCAGACCTCAAGTTTCCCGAGAACCTTTGCAAAGGACTCTAGTTAGGACCAGCACTTAGACAAGCACGGCCGGGGGCTAAAATAAAGATGACCCTTGGGTTGGCCAACCCAAGGGAAAGGTATAGGTGGTGGTGAGGCAAATGGTAAAACCAAGGTTGGGCCTTCTTTGGACAAGTTTTATTCAAAGCAAACTGTCGGGGGTCCCATAAATCACCCGACAGCGTTAGGGCGCAAAAATCCGGGAACATAACACCGGTATGGCGGAAACTAGGGCGGCAAGAGTGGAACAAAACACCAGGCATAAGGCCGAGCCTTCCACCCTTTACCAAGTATATAGATGCATTAATAATATAAGAGATATTGTGATATCCCAACATAACCCTATCCACCATGGAGCAAATCTTCAACTTCACCTACAGCTAGCAACGCTATAAGAGGGGCTGAGCAAAAGCGGTAACATAGCCAAACAATGGTTTGCTACGAAGGGTGTCAAAGGTTAGAGGTTCGTGGCAATTTGGGAGGCTTGAAGAGCAAATGATAGGTAACGCAGCATAGCGATAGAACGAAGCAACTAGCATAGCAATGATAGTAGTGAGATCCAAGGTGACGGTCATCTTGCCTAAAATCCCACTAGGAAGAAGAACGAGTCCATGAAGAAGACGAACGGATGAAGCCGAACCAACCGTAGACGAACGAATCCTCACGATCGCAACAAAACAGGAACTAACAAGAAGAAGCACACAACATAGGTAAACACACCACACATGAACAAGGCATGATGCACAACAAGCATGATGCATGACCAAGCTACATGAAGCTACTCATGGCAAGAGATGATGCAAACAAGAAGAACACATCAAGGCAAGTTTAAATGAGGCCGGGAACAACATATAACAATTCCGGTAAGTCCTCATATGCAAATTTCAAAATTGGTCCAGATCTGAATAAACGTTATGTTCAAGTTGTTAAACAGCAAGTTAAGATGCACCAAGATGATCTACACAAGATTCTAGTCAAGTTACATATAAAGTTCATTAGATTCGGAGATACGGCCTAGAAGATATGAGCAAAACAAGTTAAACATGGCATTGATGCAAAATGCATACAAACATCAAGCAAACACCTCAAAACAAGGATGCAACATGATAATATGAAACTACATGCAAAATCAAGCAAGTTTCATATAGAGCACACTCAAAAGCGAACAGCGGTGCAACACACACACTATACAAGTCATAACAACAATCTGTCCATAACAGCAACTAGGCATCTTGCAAGCATCAAAACAACATACTACAGCACCCCAACGTAAGAACAAAAGGCATGGGCATGAAGTACTGGTAAAGCATAACAAAACATGAACACTGAGCTATCTCCAGAAACAACTAGAACATGCTCAAAAAGACATGGTAAGATTGCAAATAATAACAGTTTTAGACTTTAGCAAAAATAACATCAGGTTGCAATGTTTAGAGCTATCAAACAACATGTTACAGGAACTTATCATGGCAAACAAAGGCATGGCATGAACGTACTAAATGCATAGATCAAAAGTCCCTTACTGACCATGAGCCAAAAAGGATCAGAAGATATGATGGCACCCATGTAAACATGGCAAGTTATATTACAGATTCATACATGGCAGGAACAACAATAAGTAGGCATGTTGGTGAGCTTGAACCACTCACCACAGAGCAATACATGGCATGGCAAGACAACCAACAGTAAGAAGGCATATTGATGAAGCTAAGCATGGCACGAGCAAGGTCATCGGGTGCATGGAACACTAGCAAAACACATGGGAACTAGTGAACTTAATGTTAACAGGCTGATAGCAACATTATCAAGCAACTTTGGAGCAAGGTTACAACAAGCTACAGCAGGCTATAATTGCAAACAAGGGCATGAATATATAGAGCATGAGATGTAGAGCAAAACATGTTTATAGGACATCTCCAGATTATGCAATGATTAGTAGCCACATGTTTATAGGACATCTCCAGATTATGCAATGATTAGTAGCCACATGTTTATAGGACATCACGAAATAACAGATTCAGCCTAGCAAAACAGCAACATCATGAACCCTACTTAACAAGCTTGAATCACTCACCACAAGTCATAGCATGACAATATAAGCATAGCATCATCAAGAAGACATGTTTATGTAACCAACCAAGGCAAGAATGAGTCCATAGCATGCAAGGATCAACTACAACAAGCTTGGCCAAATTGAATAACATGTAAACAATCTGCCAGGAAATATTTTGAAGCAAAAGTAGAGCACGAAAATGACATGCTAGACTACTCCATAATTGCAAACAAGGGCATGAATAGATTGAAAATAACCATATATTCAAAACACCCTTACTGAAGTATCTCAAAATATGCATGGATCTCTCTGTAGCATCAAGTTTACATGGCATCAAAATAACAGCAGAACAGGGACTGAAATCAACAACATCACGAAGCCTAGTTTGCATGCTTGTGCTAGTCACCACATTGATCACAAAAATACATGGCATACACCCCTGGAAATATGGCATGGCATAGATCAAAACTCATGAAGACATCAACCTCATAGGATGCACACATCAATCATGGCAAAAATGACAAATGAGCATGTTATAACAGTTTCATCAGATTAACATCAACATGCACTCTTCCAACAGCATTTCGGGCATCAAGATGAGCTCAAATGAAAATGATGCAATGGAACGAAATGAAGTACTCTTTGAGACGAACAATTTAACATATTACACGCATGAAACAGAGATACGGATGCGGAGATACAACATGATGAACATGACATGATAATGCAAAAATATTCGGGACCTGGTGGATTTCGGGGTCAACCTGCCAAATCTGCACGGACTTCGAGGCGAGGCGGTTCTCACCGGAAAACACGCCGGAGTTGGAGGAGACGGTGAAGACGGGCGGATCCGGCAGATCTCGCGGATCCGGCGGATCCGGCTGGTAAGGCGTGCGGAGGCAGGGGTGGCGGCGCCGAGCTCAGCCCAGCGGCCAGGCGCGAGCAGCGGGGCTCGGCTCCGGCAGCGGCGGAGAGCCGGCGGCCAAGCGGCTGGGCGGCGCGGCTGCTCCGGTCAGGGCGCACCGGGCGCCGGCAGGAGGAGCCCGGCAGCTGGGCGCGGGCGCTCGGGAGGCGGGGAGCTCAGCCCAAGGCGGCAAAGCGGCGCAGCGGCGAGTGGCCGGCGGCCGCCCAGCCAGGCGAGGGACAGGGGCCTCGGTAGCGGCGGCGAGCCTGTGAGCTCAGCTGTGAGCCGATCCAGGCCCATGGAGCCGCGGGCGACAGCGAGCGTGAGCACCACGTGGCAGGTGGCGATAAGCGTGAAGCGGCGGCTGATCTGTCCGGTGGTCGGACAAGTCCGGTGGCGGGGGAAATTGTCCGTGGCGGAGGAGAAAACTAGGGTTTGCACCGAATTTGGGGAGCACACATATTTATAGGTAGAGGGAGCTAGGAGAGTCCAAATGAGGTGCGGTTTTCGGCCACGCGATCATGATCGAACGACCGAGAGCATGGAGGGGAGTTGGCTGGGTATTGGGCCAGTTTGGAAGGGGTGTTGGGCTGCACACAAAAGAGGGCTTTGCGGTTACCCGGTTAACCGTTGGAGTATCAAATGACCTCCAAATGGCACGAAACTTGACAGCCGGTCTACCGGTGCTATACCAAGGCCGCTTGGCAAACCTCGGGCCATTCCGAGAAAGTTTAACACCCGCACAAGAGAAGAGGTCAAAAGGGACCGCCGGATGACATAGGAGTGCCGGATTGCAAAACGGACAACGGGGAAAAGGCTCGGATGCATGAGACGAACACGAATGCGAAATGAGATGCACATGACGACATGATATGAAATGCATAAGATGACATGGCAAAGTGCAACACGCAAGCAAATGACATGGCAAAGGTGGCGAATAACTGGCGGATACCTGGCACATCGAATCCGGGGCGTTACAGTAGTTCGGAACCTCTGCGAGACTTGACCACAATGTCATCCATGTATGCTTCCACATTCTGACTGATTTGAGTGAGCAGGCACTTCTGATTTGAGTGAGCATTTTTTGAGACCGAATGGCATGGTGACATAGCAAAAGCACCCGAATGGGGTGATGAAGGCTGTTTTTATTTCATTGGGACCATACAATCGGATCTGGTGATACCCGGAATATGTATCTAAGAAAGACAAGCGCTCACACCCCGCAGTCGAGTCAACAATCTGATCGATGCGGGGGAGAGGGAAGTGATCTTTTGGGCAGGCCAGATTGATATGCTTGAAATCAATGCACATACAAAGTGAGTCGTCCTTCTTGGGGACCATGACAACATTAGCGAGCCACTCAGAGTGGTAGATTTCACGGATGAACTCTGTCGCTAGCAGCCGAGCTACTTCCTCGCCAGTCGCTTTCCTCTTCTGCACAACGGACCACCGAAGGTGCTCTTTGACGAGTTTTACTTTGGGGTCGACACGCAGATGGTGCTCAGCCAGTCCCCTGGGTACACCCGACATGTTAGAAGGTTTCCATGCAAAGATGTCCCAGTTCTCATGGAGGAACTAGATGAGCGCTTCTTCCTATTTGCTGTCGAGTGTCGTTGATATATGAGTCGGAGCGGCGTTGGGATCAGTCGGGTGGATATGAATCGGCTCCGTTTCACCAGACGACTGAAACGCAGAATCTGTGGCCGGCTTCTTGGCTCGGAGCAAATCGCTCGGATCTACGTCCTTCTGATACTCTTGAAGTTCAACCGCCGCCATCTATGCATCAGCAATTTTGGAACCTTTCTGGAAGCATTCCTCCGCTTTCTGCCGATTGCCAGTAACGGTGATCACGCCTTTGGGGCCAGGCATCTTCAGCTTGAGGTACACATAACATGGTCGAGCCATAAAACGTGCGTAGGCAGGCCTACCCAGAATGGCATGATAAGCACTCTGGAAATCCACGACCTCAAATGTCAACTTTTCTTTATGGTAATGCTTGGAATCACCGAAAACCACGTCGAGAGCGATCTGGCCGAGTGATTCGGCTTTCTTTCCAGGGATAACTCCATGGAAACTCATATTGCTCTCACTAAGTTTGGACATCGGAATGCCCATCCCCTTCAAGGTTTCAGCATAAAGGATATTCAGACCACTACCACCGTCCATCAGCACTTTAGTCAGTTGAGTGCCTCCGACCACGGGGTCCACCACCAGTGCTTGCCTCCCGGGGGTGGCTACACGAGCAGGATGGTCAGACTGGTCGAATGTGATGGCTGTCTGAGACCACTTCAGGTATGTGGTCGTCGTCGCCAGAGCAACCATGTTCACTTCTCTATTGATGACTTTCAATCGACTCTTGCTCTCAACATCAGCAAAAATCATGAGGGTGGAGTTGACTTTGGGATAACCATCGTCTTCCTCTTCATCCTCATCTTTGTCCGACTATTTCTCCTTCTCACCAGGCTGTTTCTCTCAGAACTGCTGGATCAGGAGTCGGCATTGTTGAGTGGTATGCTTGGGGTAGATCAGGTTGCCTTCTTCATCTTTCTTTGTGTGGATGTGGCAAGGCAAATCCAACACATCATTCCCTGCTTGATACTTCACCTTCTTGGGGGGCTAGGGCCCTTTAGGTTTTCCCTTGAATTTTCCTTGAGCTACTCCTGCAATTTCGCTGGGAGCCACCGGCTCGGCCTTACGCTTCTGCTTCCGATTGGAATTTCCTCCATCGGCCTCTGGGCCGACTGGCTTACTCTTTCCGCTACGAATTTTATCCTCTTATTCCCCGTTAGCGTACCAGGTGGCTATTTCCATCATCTGAGTCAGAGTCATATCACCAGTCCGACCGAACTTCAGGACCAACTCTCGGTATTTGACACCTTCCTTGAAGGCACATACAGCTTGATGCTCTGATACATTTTCAACAGTGTGATGCAAAGTGGTCCATCTCTGAATGAAGTCTCTCAAAGTCTCACTCGGCTTTTGCACACAATGCTGCAACTTGGTTAGCCCTGCTGGCCGTTTGCAAGTGCCCTCGAAAGTTCTGACGAACACTCGAGCCAGCTCTTCCCAACTGTAAATGCTGCCCGGAGCTAACTGAGTCAACCACGCTCGGGCCAACCCTTCCAACATCAGAGGAAGATGCTTCATGGCTACTTCATCGTTCCCTCCGCCAATCTGCACAGCCACTCGGTAATCCTCGAGCCAAGTTTCAGGCTTGGATTCTCCAGTGAATTTACTGACCCCGGTCGCCAACCTGAAGTTGGGAGGAATCACTGCCGCCTTGATGGCTCTGTTGAAACACTCTGGGCCGGAAACATGCACTCTGCTGCCACTTGGACGATCTCTGCCAGGGTCTTCTCTATGCGCTCTGTTCCGGTCGACTAGGCCTTGAACAAGGATGGACCTCGCATCGAAGCCTGGCTCTCTTGGGTCGACCGGTGCCCTGCGCTTGCCACTGTGACGGCGTCTATCATCGTTCTGCCGAGGCACATACGACGCACTCCTCGGAGGAGGCATGGGCACTCGACGGTGATTGTCGCGGTCAAGCGGATGATCATACTACCCACGGCCCTCACGCCTAAGAGGCGATCTTGGGCTATGGGCCGACTGAACCTTATCTGCCACCACGGATCTGCTGTGAATCCTATTCTGCGACTGAGACACTGTAGTGTTCTGCTCCCCTGCTGCCCGGAGCAAGGCCCGGATCTGCATCAACCCTCTGCCAGCTTCTGACTGGGAGGGTTGGATCGACTCTGCTATTCGGGCCGCGGTGTGAGGTTACGAATCGAGTCGGTATACCTTCTGTAGAGGCGGGAAAAGTTGTCGTCGACTGGACTCACGGACCCGCTCCCGAGCCCGCTAGTCGAGAGCGCGCTGCAGGTTTTCTAGTTGAGTGTGCTCAGCCAAATTGGCCAGGCGCGCCTCTTCCAAGGCTCGAGCTTCGGGGGTTTCCCCAATGATGGGCGTGTGCAGTGCGTCCATGCTGTGGCGACAAAGTTCTTCCCTTTGCTGCGAAGAAAGGGGTCGGGATGGTATTCCTCATGGATGCGCGACGGATCGCCGCCACCATCTTCGCCGCCCTCACGACGGAAGCCAGGCAGACCACGGGGTCCGTCGACCATCAGGACCTCCGTCGCAGGATCGCTGCTATCACACTCGGACGCGGTCTCCGCAAAGCCAGTCGACTGATCGAACAGGCTGTGGAGAGTTTCGTCAGGCTCGATCGCCGCAACTTGATGGGTGGCCGAATGCCGAGCCACCACGTGCTTTACCCACCGCTGAAGCCGCGATCGACCGGATCGCTTGCGGCGACGGACAGTGGGGAGTGAAGACACCGTCGGAGCCGACTGATATTGGGTCGACGACTGCCTGAGGAGGATGCCGCGAACGCATGCGCAGAAAAGCATCGCCCCTCAGACGGGGAGCGCCTCAACGTCCAAGGGAGCTTCTTGAAGCCATGCGGAGTCATCGGCAACGAAAACGAGCGCGCCGAGATGGATATCGCAGCCCTCAGCCAATCCGCCACCGGAAACCATGATGATGATGATCGGAAAAACTTGCAACTTCACCAACGAGTCGCTAAGACACCTTGCCCCAAGGTGGGCGCCAACTGTCATGGTTCTAAGACTGACAGTAGAAAGGGTGGTAGGTACGGAGAGGCAAGATCTCAGCTATGGTGAAGGTGTACACACGATATTTACGAGTTCAGGCCCTTCTCAAGAATGCACGCCCTCGTCTCGGTGCGGGCGGTCGATTGGATTATGTGTGTGATGTTTACAAAGGGTGCGAACCCTTGTGCTAGAGGGGGTGGCTTATATAGAGTACGCCAAGACCCCCATCGCCTTCCATTACAAGGGACTTAATGTACATAAAGTAGGGGCGTTACTGGTAACACCAGCCTTAAGTGCTATCAATGACCTTAAAGACTATGGAGTGAACGCCTGCCCGTTGTAATGCTGAGTGACTCTGGTCTTGATAGGTCAGTGATTATCACGGGCGGTTGAGTGTGATGAAGGAGGAGGGCGCTGAGGAGTCTGGACTAGGGGTGTCCGGATAGCGGACTATCAATATCATTGGACTCCCGGACTACGAAGATAGAAGATTGAAAACTCCGGCTCGTGTCCCAAGGTACTTTACTTGGCGTGGAAGGCAAGCTTGGCAATACGGATATGTAGATCTCCTACCATTGTAACCGACTCTGTGTAACCCTAGCCTCTCCGGTGTCTATATAAACCGGAGGGCTTTAGTCCGTGAGGACACAACATTACATCTCAACAATCATACCATAGGCTAGCTTCTAGGGTTTAGCCTCATTGATCTCGTGGTAGATCTACTCTTGTACTACCCATATCATCAATATTAATCAAGCGGGGCGTAGGGTATTACCTCCATCGAGAGGGCCTGAACACAGGTAAAAACATTGTGTCCCTCGTCTCCTGTTACCATCCGCCTAGGCGCACGATTCGGGACCCCTACCGAGATCCGCCGGTTTTGACACCGACATTGGTGCTTTCATTGAGAGTTCCTCTGCGTAGCCGTCACCGATAGGCCCGATGGCATCTTCAAACTTCAACGCTGTCGGGTGAGACTTTTCTCCCGGACGGATCTTCGTATTCGGGCGGCTTTGCTGCTGCGGTCAACTCTCTTGGCCATCCGGAGCGGATCAAGCTTCGCCCCAGCGTCGGTCGATTCGAAGCCCTAAACTTCACGGCCGATGACCGCGGAGACATGATCTTTGGCGGACTCGAGCCCGCGGCCAAGCGCGCCGCGACGGTGGGCATGATCTAGCTCTGCCGCCGGACGGTGCTTTGGTAGCGCGACTTGAATCCGCCCGGCTACTTACCGGGCGATTGCCCATGACGAGGGTCGGTGGATGAAGCGCGCCCGGGGCTCCAACATCTGGCGATGGGCGAATACCAATTTTGTCCCTTGCGAAACTCATGATCCCGGGCGCGGACTCCTCGCCGGACTCCGAGCCTCCAGCGCCCCGCCAATTAAGCAGATTAGGCGCGGTTATGCAATTCACCGCCCGCGGACATCTTTCAACACTCGCCTTTTGGCGATATCTTGAATTCTCTGAAGCATCTCTCTCTATCGGAGAATCTGGCGGACTATGGCGGGGCGGTTGGAGTTCTGGACGACGAAGAAATTGAGCCCACCCACCACCCACTTTGTAGCCAGCATCCGAGGATCTAACCGACATGCTAGACTACGACTCGAGGACATCGGCGCTATGGGCGATGATGCGGGAGCGATCGAGACCAGCGCCCACGGGACCTTTGGAAGGCCACCTCGTCATCTGACGTCTACATGGTGGATACCCCAAAAGAAGGGGATGGCGAGAAAGCAGCGGAGGAAGATTCTCTAAAGAAGCAACCCAAACACCGACGGCGCCGCTCTAAATCCCGCCACAACAAGAATGGAGAATCCGGCACGGGAGATAATAACACTCCGGAGAGTGCCGAAGACAAACCCCTCCAGCAAGACTCAGCGAAGGAGGATGCAGAAGCAAGCCCTCACGAAAGGGCGGCAGAAGAAAAGGTTGAGGATCACAACTATGTACCTCCCTCCGAGGACGAATCAAGCCCCGATGACGATGAACTCGAAGAGCCCGTCGAACAAGATCTTTGCAAGCGCAGGCTCATCGCTTCTGACAAGAAGCTGAAGGAGGAAGCGGAAGCTCAACACAGCGGAAGGCGCGCTTGGGATAAGATGGAGCAAAGTGCTCAAAACCGCAGACAAACAAGGCAACAACCACCAACCGAAGAGCTACCCGAAGCGCAAGCTGCTCCTAGAATTCGACGAAGAGGCCATAAAGCCTCCATCGTCAAATGGCCCAACCAGTCCATCTCTGGACCCAAAAGGAAAGCCCCAATAAGCAAAGGAACACGTCAAGTGTCCGGCGATAGCGGCACGCATACAAGTGCAGGGCGCCAGACACCCACTATGCTTCACGAGGCGAGGTCTTTGGAACATGAATTCCCAGCAGGTTTAAACCCATCAACATAGAAGCCTACGATGGAACAACAGACCACAGAGTGCGGATAGAAGACTATATATTGCATATACATATGGCGGAGGAGGCGATCTCCACGCCAAAAATATCTACCCCTCAAGCTCAAAGGACCAGCTCGTCATTGGCTCAAAAGCCTCCCGAAAAACATTGTTGGAAGTTGGGAAGAGCTCGAGAAGCGTTTAGAGCAAATTTTCAAGGGACGTCGTCCGGCCTCCGGATCTGAGATGACCTAAGTCACATAACTCAACAGCCGGAGAGTCGGTCACGGAATGCAGAACAGGTTCCTTACCAAAAAGAACCAAATAGTCGACTGTCCGGACGCCGAAGCCTTAGCAGCTTTTAAGCACAATGTCCGAGACGAATGGCTCGCCAGACACCTCGGTCAAGAGAAACCGAGAACAATGACCGCATTAACAAGCCTCATGACCCGCTTTTGCGCGGGAGAGGACAGCTGGTTGGCAAGAAGCAGCACCAGCGACCCAAGTACATCCGAGATAAGAGATGGAAACGGAAAATCACGGCGCAGAAAAGATCAGCGCCGGAATAAAGAGAAAAGCCCAAAACACGGCAGTCAACGCGGATTTAAAAGCTCACGGCGAATAATAAAGCTCAACCCATCAAGGACGACGCGACGAGCTGTCTAACCTACACAAAATCTTGGGTCGGATCTGTCAAATCCACAGTACCCGGAAGGCTGCAAATCACACCCACGAGGATTGTTGGGTTTTCAAACAGTCCGCCGACTAAGCGCCCGACGCAAAAGGGCTCGGCGCGTCAGCGAAGAAGATAAACCCGCCAGCGAGGACACCGGAAAACAAAAGACTTTCCCACAAGGGGTCAAAGCGATAAACTCACTTCATGTGAGGACACGGAAAAAGTGCGGCACTTTCTAAAAGAGCTTCGCGGGTCCGGCCCATAAACCATAGAGATTGGATATCAAAACCAATCACTTTCGACCACCGGATTATTCCAAAAGTGTTTGAACATGGGGCGGACTCCCGATATTGAATCCGATAATAGGCGGACTACAATTCACAAGCGTCCTAATAGGCGGAGGCGGTGACTTAAACCTGCTATATTCAAGCACAATCCGTCGGATGGGGATAGACCCTACCAAAATTCGACACAGCCGCACTTCCTTCAAAGGAGTTCGCCCGGCCCTTCGCCAAGTGCACAGGCTCGATATTACTCGAAGTCGTGTTCGGATCACCGAACAATTTCCGACGAAAAAGTTAATTTTCCATATCGTCCCATTTAAAAGTGAACATCAAGCACTATTAGGACGAAAGGCTTTTGTCCGCTTCAACGCCATACCGCATTCACGCGTCTCTTACACTTAAGATGCCGGTCCACATAGCACCATTTGGTCGAGGTCAATTAAAGACCCCGGATTCGGATAGAGCGAATCCGGACACGGCGACTAGGGGCTCCCTAGCCGCATACCCTTTCACAAGGGGCTGCAAGACGACTAACATCGGTTTCATATAAACCTAACCTTAATTATTTACGCTTATTCTTTTGCATCATTTTCGCACGAACTGTTTTTGAAATGTTCCTCTCTTTTCTCTGAGATGAACAATATGCGTACCCGTCGAGATAACGGCACAACGGAACCTGCAGCGAGCGTGCGGTAGGGACCCGTCGCAAGATTCTTTTCAGATTAAGACCCTACATAGACCTTTTTTATTGTCTCTTGTTGCTAAATCGGCCTCGTCTTCTTCCTATAGCCGAGCGGAGCTGACGATTTGGCATTGGCGCGTCGAAGACAATGCCGTACACAGACACAAGGGGCTTAGGGTATAATTCTGCCCGTTATCATAAAGTCCGAACACCTCGAGGAGTGTTCGGCGTCTCAAGATTGGGCACTATATGCATCAGCTCGAATCATGTCTTTGGTCAAATGTTGGGTTTGCGGCTCACGTGTTTTGCTGCCTTCGTTCCGTATCACCCGGCTAACGCGGCACCGGGAGAACTCTGCGATTGTGCCCCGGTTCGGCTGGGTGAGCACCTCGATGAAAGCCGCGGCCGATGTCATGATATAGCGAGAGTCCAGTCACCACTTGATCGACTACGGAATGTTTAGAATTCCCGCTTTGTGAAGGGTCACTTCCCGTCGAGCACATCGCACCGAATCCGGAGATGTGCGGTGCCATTAGGGAACTATGTCGTAGCCCCACCCTCGAGCTCCATGGCTAAGTGAAAGAGATAAAGCATTATAGTCCGGATTGCCTCGTTAAGCTCGCTACCACCTCCTTATAACAGGACCGAGGCGTCGGATTAAAGTGTGAAAAAGCGCTATTTTGCGAACACCCCAGCACCTTGTGCAAGGGGCTGAAGCGAAGATCGCATCTTTCGGGTTATACACAAGTATCGTGAACGGCCGCAAGGTAAAGTATTACTACTTGGAAGCACAAGTATAAAAAGCATTCATACTATAATCATTCATAAACAAGTTAATGCGTTCAATTGAGCGTTACATTCTTTGAGCACTGCGACTCTATTATCTGGCGCCACGCATAACTTCCCGAAATAATGTTGGCGGGAAGCCGGTTCCCATCGAACCACAGGCGGCAACAGCGGTGGCATCCATCTCCGGACACTGCGCCTTTACGGGCGAGCCATCCGTCGCCCTCTATGCAGGCCGACCGCTTCATCTCCTTGATATGCGGCACCGCCCAAGGAACTGCTGCGATGAGGCCAAAATAGCTCGTCGCCTTGGACCTCTCTGGCCACATGGGCCACGATGTCGATCATAGCCAGCCGGACAGTCTATTCAGTTCGGCCCATTCGCCAACTCTGTCCGGACGGCGGAAGAGGGCGATCCGGACTGTGGAATTGAGTCAATATAACTCTTTCACCTCGTGATCCCCAGCTCGGAAGTGCTTAGGCGTCGCCGCCTTTCGCAGCCAAGTCCATGTAAGGATCCTCCGAACTCCATTGCTTTTCAAATTGGGCATACTTGGCATCCATAAACCGGCGCGCAAAGCGGCCTGCCACCGTGATTTCTCGGCTTGGCGCAGCTCCTCCTTCATAGCCCGCATTGCAGGCGGGCATCCTTGGTCTCGGCGGTGGCCTTCTTGAGTCTTCCCGCTCCAATAGGCGCTCCTTTTCAAGAGCCTCGCTACGATCGGTAGCATCCTTTAATTTCTTGGCCAATCCGGCCACCTCCGCCTAGGGCAGGCGGTCGCAGCCTTTTCGACCTTCAACTCCTCGGCCGCCCTCGCGGCAACCGCATCACTCTTGGGCTTGTTCCTTAGCTTGTGCAAGCTCGGCCGAAGTCTCTCTCCACAGCAACCTTGTTTGTATAAACAGCATATAACTTATCGAGGAGGGCTTTAACCCACTCAATAAAGCTGCTATGGAGAATTTATTTACCTTGCGACTTCGTCAAGTCGCTGATTGACAAGTGCTATGTCGGCATCGCCATGTCCAGATTGCCGACTCGGTTCGGCAAACTAATCGATCCGGCGGCCCGGACTATCCGCCACCTATATCGAGCGGCGATATTTATTACGAGATATTTAGATTTTCAATCCTCGGCACGCTGTCGTCTCCGACAACCTACCGAGTCTCAGGGGCTACTATCTATACAGGGCGCATCTTTTATATGCACAACTGTTGAAAAGCAAAGGGATACGCTATTTTCGCATACCTCAAATCCCGCCACAAGCTCATGGCAGCATCACGCAATCCGCTTTCAATGAACGAAATCCTTCAACCACCGTATGCATTAGCAGCGGTGATCTTACGAAATGGGCGCCCTCTCAAGCAAACTCTTGATTCTCCCGCCCGGCTCTGGTGGGTGTTGAACTCTTCGACCCCTCCGGACTCGGGGATGCCCTCCGTGACGACACTTGGGCTACTTTGCCTCATCTGGCGGCGCGTCCGGACGGAGGCGTGTCGATCTCCATCATCTCCGGAAGAAGATCCCCGAGGGCGAACTCATCTGAGGCAGTGCAGATCCGAACTGCGATATAAATATTTGGTTACCTCTGAAGCATAAGCGAAGGTACTTTTTATTAAACTTCCTCTTTCATACTCACGGCTCGTTGGAGGCTGGTCCTTGGCGATGATTGCGCGTCCGGATTCTCTCCGACGCCGGACCCCAGTGGGGATTTCTTCCCACGCTTAGGGGCTGGGGCCTCCGGATCTTGGGGCGGTCCTCTTCTCCCCCGAAGGAGGGATCCTTGGTTCCCTCCTCTTGATCGCCCTTGGACGATATTAGCTCCTTTATCTCCCCGTCGCCCCCCTCTGTGGCGCAACCTCCAACATTCGACCAGCACGGGCTCGGTCACGGTCTCTGGGAGGGGCGGACACCTTATCAGCCTTGATCGCGCCACCCATTCCTGTAAAGAATAAAAAGGGTCAGGAGATGATCTTTTGAAAGGCATACAAGCGGGATGTCTGGGCTTTGAGTTATTTACCTGAGTATCCGGACGATCGCGGCTTAGTCCCGCATCCTCGGCCGAATCCGGACACGCCACTTGCGGTCCGAAGAACATCTCGTACATCTCCAAGGGTGTCACACCCATAAAATGCTGGAGAATACGAGGTCCCTCCGGATTGTACTCCCATAGCCGGAGAGGACGACGTTTGCAGGGTAGGAGGTGCCTAGTTAGCATGACCTGCATCACCTTGACCAGATCAATCTCCCTTGTTTGGAGGTCCCGAATCCGGCCCTGCAGTGCGGGCACGTCCTTGGACGGCCCCCAGTTGAGCCCTTGGTTGACCCACGACATTAGTTGTCGTGGAGGTCCCGGGCGGAAGGAGGGCGGCGGCTTTTGCTTGCTGCCCCTTGGAGCGGTGATGTAGAACCACTCCTGCTGCCACAATCCCTATTCCTCTTGGAAGGAACCTTCGAGCCACGGGGCATCGACCTTCTTGCTTATGGTCGCCCGCCAAGACTCCGCTTAGCGCCCCGATCATCTTGGCTCCACCTTGAATGTTTTCAGCCACAGGCGAAGTGGGGGATGACGCGAGGAAGGCTTCAGACGATAATGAATGCGGAGATATGGAGGATAGACTCGGAGCCAAGTCGTGGAAGTCCAGCCCGTAGTAGAACAGGAGCCCCCTCACGAAGGGATCCGTCGGGAAGCCTAACCCCCGACGCAGGTGAGGTCGAAAGCGTATTCACGGGCTCGGGGCTGGCACGACCTGCCTGGGGCAGCAACCTGTCTTGAAACTTCATAGGCCAGTACTTGGCCTCACGCACTTCAATATGTCCTCCTCCGTGGCGGAGGAGGGCATCCTGACCCCGAGGTCGGAGCCGGACATTGCTACAGATCCGGCGCTCGAGTCTCAAGCTCTTGGTGTTGGAACGGGAGCGGAGGAAAGATTCGATCACGAGGTTAAAAGACAAGGACATGCCTTGGTCCTCTTATAAAGGGAAATAATACCAAGGGCGTCTCCATGACCGTTTGAGATTCCCCGATAGAGGCGTGGCGGCAGGGAACGTTGGGTTACCCACGCACGTATTGATGAGGATCCCGGAATAAAGGGAACACGATCTACGCTTGACGGGGCGTGCCAAGGAAGCCGCTTCGCTAAGCGTCTTTGGCGGAATAATAAAAGCGATTCAAGCGAGGGCTTGGCTGCGGTGTGACATCACGCTGCGTGTCGTCGGCAGATTGAATTAAGTGTGTATTTTATTCTCTCGTTGGAATGTGGAAATTATTTTGCGAGCGGACACTATCCTGGTGTTCATTATCTTCTCCGGACTATTCAAGGAGGAACCCGCCTTGCAATGCCGAACATTATGCACGCCGGACTTATCGTCATTGAAGACTGGTTCGAGGCTACTCTTGAGGAGTCTGGACTAGGGGTGTCCGGATAGCGGACTATCAATATCCGCCGGACTCCCGGACTACGAAGATAGAAGATTGAAGACTCGGCTCGTGTCCGGAAGGTACTTTACTTGGCGTGGAAGGCAAGCTTGGCAATCTGATATGTAGATCTCCTACCATTGTAACCGACTACGTGTAACCCTAGCCTCTCCGGTGTCTATATAAACCGGAGGGCTTTAGTCCGTGAGGACACAACATTACATCTCAACAATCATACCATAGGCTAGCTTCTAGGGTTTAGCCTCATTGATCTCGTGGTAGATCTACTCTTGTACTACCCATATCATCAATATTAATCAAGCGGGGCGTGGGTATTACCTCCATCGAGAGGGCTGAACACAGGTAAAAACATTGTGTCCCTCGTCTCCTGTTACCATCCGCCTAAACGCACAGTTCGGGACCCCCTACCCGAGATCCGCCGGTTTTGACACCGACAACGCCCGAGTGACCTGACGAGTGGATTACACTCGACATCCTTGACTGGGGGTCCCTTGCTGTCTCTTGGACTCCTTATCTTCTAGGGTAGTGACCTTGGGGGCGTGTAGGTCTTGCCTATGACCCTACCTTAGGTCTGTATCCTCATCAGCCGCCGCCCTCCTCCATCCCCGACGTCGGCCGCCTCCCTCCACTACGCGCCGCTCCTCCTTCCCCAGCGCCGGCCACCTTCCTCCACCACGCGCCGCCCTCCTCCTTCCCCTGCGCCGGCCACCTACCTCCATCGTGCAGATCCACGCCATCCCCGTACTCCTCCTTCATCCTGCTGGGATATCTCGTGCACCCCCCTCTGGCAGCCGGTGATGCTTCCCCGCCACCACTCTTCCTCCTTCCCGATGGGGCAACGATGCCGCGCGTACAGGAAGTTCATCGCCGCCACCTCAGGCCGTTCAATGTCGATGTCTTGGACGTGCCATGCTCCAACACCATGGCTTGGACTTCAGCAGCAAACAATGGAGCCTACAGGGGGAGCCGCGGGGTTGAGGATGTCCTATTCGATAGTCCAACTGCTTGCTCGGCCGCCGGTCACTCAAGGAGGTGAGTGCATGTCACCCCCGTGTGCTTCCATGGATGTTATTGTCTGATACATCTGGCATCTCCCTCTCTGATTGATCTCGCATGATTTCCGTAGCTTGTCATTGCCTACTGTGCAACCATCAAGCGTGTGCTAATTGTGACTGAGGTTGCACTGCCCAGCAATACAGACAGCAATTTCACACTACAGGTAAATGAGATTGCCTCTGTGAGATAATTATCTTGCAAATGATCAGCAAGAAGATTAACAGTTTATTTATGTGTTTATTTAGCTCCACCCAATACTGTAAAAATGCATGAGTCTAATACCCTGTGGCCTAGCTGACCGAATTAGCATGCAAGCTTCTCCTTTCACAACGAAATAAATGATAGATTCAACAGTTGCTAGGTAAATCACAAATCTATTTACTACATGTATTACTACCCAACATTCATGTCGTCACAAAAGCCCTTGTATTACTACCATGGGAGTTCAAAGAAAGGTCATCTATAAAATAGTATAACTTGTGAGCTTCTTGCAGACTAATGACGAGTTACTAGAAAAACATAGGCACCACACCACAGTCCATTCACTGCCGCATCCTAGGCCGTTCAATGATGGAACAACGAGGTCTGGCCTACCCCCTTCCTATTTTCATGAAGCATATTCTACAAAAATATCAGACGCTCTCAACTGAATAAAAAGTGTGTCGCAAGTTCAGGTATCATTGCTGCAGGAGTTCAAAAATCTCAACAAACAAAGCTCAAACCAAAGTTCAAGAACTGTTTCCTTCATAAACTAGTTTTCTTTTGGTTAATTTGTTGTTCTGGACATTACAGATGTACATTCTTCACCAAGTCGAGCAACAAAGTTATCGCACCAAATCGAACTTGATGTTGCACCATCCTCACCAAGTCGAACTTGCAGCAGCCAGGTACCATAGTTGCTCAACTTGATCTCTCTGGTAGCTCATCCGGCAAGACTGCTCAATGGTATGACTTCTTTGCACAAAATCAGATTTGGTAGTTTGTCTGAGAGACACATTTGTTTTGTATCGTACTGCACCTTGTGCTCCCTTCATCCCATCCATGCTTAGATGAGATTTTTCTGTGCAATCAGACTTGGGCTAGGGTCAAAAAATTGGTGATCTTAGTTCTGAATTGCTGGGCATGCAACTCCTCATTTGTTAATTGCTAAGTGATAGTCTGAACAATCGATAAGGGAGCCGCTATGCATTACTATTGAAACACAAGGTTGCTGCATTTCTCAAAAAAAAATATTCTAAACCAAGGGAGCCGCTGTGCACCAATCCTCCCTGCCGCGCGGCGACCACCTCTGTCGCCCCGAGTTCCCAGCTGCATGCATTCAGGAGCAAGAAAAAAAGAGAGGTTAATTGTCCGTCCACACTGCCTCTCCTCCCAAGTCCACACTAGTTTTATCACAAAAAGCAGAGGATGTCCATTTTATTTTCTGAAACACAAAGTAGGTGTTCTCAGTTCAGTACATGAGCTATCTCAAGTTCTTGGAAAACATATAAAACAGTACGGTGTTTGTGCAAAAAATTCAGACTGTTTTCTAATTATACAACAGTTTACTATATAGTAGAATTGTAGTTGTTCAGTAAAAAGGTTCACTACCCCAACTGGGGGATTTTCAATCTGTTTTGTATTTCTTTCCCAACTGAAAATTGTAGCAAATGTGAACTGAAGCTGTTGTGGAGCAAATTAGGAATAGTTGCCTATTCTTTTGCCGCTGCTACCTTGCCACCTAGATTAATACTACTACTACTACTTATCGTATTGCTAAACCTCGTGTTCTGGACAATTTGTGGGAAAGTGTGGAGGCGCAAGTTGCTCCGCGACCGAGGAAGGCCCCGGTGCTTTCCATGGCTGAAGACGGCCTCCAACCGTCGGGCCCAAAGCAGCCAGCCTTTGTTCGCATGCGCGTCTCCTTCCTGCATCACCTAGGTATGCGTCACCACCTACCGCGCTCGATGCTTCCTACTCCATTAGCCGTCCTCAGTTCAACCCCATGGCGTCGAGATGGTTGAGTTAGTCGCGAGCAGCAGTCCGCCGTACCTAGAAACTAGATTTTTATCTGTAAAATAAGTTCAGTTCACCGTACCTAGAACAATCAGTTCGATCCATCTCCTCATTCTGAAAATATGAATTGTGTTTACTGCCAAAATTGATGCTCTATAGTTCACCATGTATATATGTCATCAATTCAAAAAAGACGTACAGAAAAAAGTTCAATTGAATGTGTTAAAACCAAGTTTGGTTTTCTACTATATGTCAGATTATTACAAAAATACAATAAAAGATTTTGCTCATGTGGTTATAAGCTCTAACCATATGGCAACAAAGAGAAAAATGAGTATGAAGTATTTTTGTTTCCGTATTGTTAAGTTCAGTATGTATTCCATTTCAGTACGTAAACAAACACACATGATCTTTATAAGAGCAAAAACTACAAAATGGAAATCTGTAAGTTCAACTACATATATTACAACTATTGAAAATACAAAAAATTACATCAGTTCAATGATAGAAAAACATGAGTTCAAAAAGTTTTTGACTCTTGAACTGATAGCTGAAAGATACGATATGTGTACTGTTGATAATCTCAAACATGTGTTACACAACTTTAGAAAACATGTAAAGTTGTTGTGCTGCTTTGCAATATCTCCAACAGTCCTACTTATCCATGACGACAAGGACGACGTCGCCATGCGTGCACGCTCCAACCTGTCCCCTGTCGCAGCCCCACCACTCGTTGCCGATGCACTCCAACCCGAGGACCACCATGATGGAGGTCACCTCACAGCCTAGCGAATAGGTAACTCATCTTACTTGTGCGTCCTTCACCCACTGTGCGCCCTGCTGCCCTCGACCTCCTTCCTCACAGCCATGCTACCCCAAATTTTGTTTTGATTTTCAGTTCAACTTGTGTGTTCTTTTCAGTGAATTATGCTTTAACTGTGAAGAGTCCTGAGGCAAAATGATACATTTTAGTTTGCTTTGCCGCAAGGGCATTGCTGAAACTTCACTTCTGTCTAAACCTTTAACCATCCATTTCAAAAACATATGATACTTTACTTTGCATGGATCCAGAATCACATTGCACTAAAAATGTAATAGTGAAATTACACTGAGTAATTATATTGTATTCTTTTTAGCATTCTTGCAACCCTATTAACACCATCTTTTTGTGTAGTGTTTGTTGGTTTCTCTTTCATTTACGGACATCTTGGGCTTGCTGGGTGCAAAATCAAGAAGCCCAATCATCATCAGGGATGAAAAAAAGGAGAGAAGCACGGGAAAAGGTACTAGTAGAAGAGGAAGAAGTAATGTGAAAACTGAGATAAATGTGAGAATAGCAAGTAGTAAAGCATGAGAGGGATTCGCATTTTCTTTTCACATTCTTGCTGTACACGTACCTTTGGTTTGTAGATGCACCGTAATGGATCTAGGAAAGAATGAATGGTTAATACCTCAATGGTGCACTATGCATCTTTGGCAGGTTTTTATGCATTTTTAAATGGTTGTGGAGCAATTTAATGGTGCGCTATGCACTAAAGTATACATTGTTTATAGTTCTTGTACATCGGCTCATCAAGGTTGTACCATACTGAAATCTGGAGCAGTCTGGAAAAAAGTATTTACATCCGTTCAAACTCGAGGATACAACAAGTTCAGAGAAAACAAAAGTTTGCAGTTGAGAAATAGGGGATGATCATTCATATGTCTAAAAAATAATTAAGCTTATATACAAAAAGTATTTACGTCCGTTCAAACTTAGGGATACCACAAGTTCACAGAAAACAAAAGTTGTAAGCAAATCATTAACAAAAAAGTAGAGTAAAGTTTGGACTGTGAAAATACATCATTAAAAACAAACACAATGCTCAGTTCAAAAACTCAGTTTTTGGGACATGATAAAGCTCAAACAAAAATAAACCTCATGGAAATTCAAATGGTAAAAGTTCAAGTCGTAGAATGAGAGAAGTCCAACACATCGTTGCAAACAATATTTTCTTTTTGAAAAAAATGTCATTCAACTATATAAATCATGCAAGTTTAGGTACGATGATACCGTAGATCGTTGAAAAGTTACGAGGAAAATCATACAGGAAAAACAGAGTCAAGCCCAGTCTATGAAAACCCACTCAGTACAAACCCAAAATGGAGATCAGTTCGAGTCCTCCGTTTTAAGAAGAATTCAAAATTAACCTATAAAAAAACAGCTCAGTACGAACACACACACATAGATCAGTACGAGTACTTTGTTTTTCCGGAGAGAAAAATAGCATCATGGATCTTACCATATTCAAAATTACTGTTAAAAGGTTGCGAAGTAGAGAAAACCTTCAACATGACTAAGTTTTGCATTTTCGATAGCTATCCAACGGTATATTATTTGCCCCATTTCGACAAACTTTTTTAAAAAACCGCGTTCAAAATCAAATTTGACCGTATTCGAATTTGTTTTTAAACCGTAAGAAATTAGAAAAACATTTCTATACAAAAAAGTTGTGCACTCTTCATAGCTTTCCAACGGCGTATCATTTGCATCAATCCGACAAACCAGTTTGCAAAAAAATGCGAAAATACGTTTCGTCCAGAAGTTCACCCTTTTTCAAATTACTTTTAAATGATATAAAATTTGAAAAAACAGTACATATATGGAAGATGCGGATTTTCACAAGCTTTCCAACGCTGTTGGGGATATTACCACTAGGTGTAAACCGGCCAGCTTGGGCCGGGTTAGCTCCGTAAGTGGTGTAATCAGAGAAAGGCCCAAGGCCTATAGTCGGTTTAGAGCTTGTAGCCGTAAACCGGCCTGATGTATGACTTGTATTGTAAGTTAGGAATAGAGATACCAACCGGATACAGTATGAACGGTTGGGACTCTCTGAACCGACGGCGTCACTTTCTGTATATAAGGGGCGACCGCGGCGGTTCAAAGAGAGACAACCACAACTCGAGCCTAGGCGGCTTGTTTGCTCCTAGCCATCGAGACTACATCAATTCCATCACAACTAGACGTGAGGCTTTACCTTCATCGAAGGGCGAACTAGTATAAAACCCTTGTGTCTTTGTGTCCGCTTTACCCCCTGCAAGTAAACCCGTAGCGATGGCTCCACGACTAAGTCCTTTCGCGGGACATCCGCCGTGACAAATCCATGACGGTTGGCGCCCACCGTGGGGCTATCGCACGATGGTTTGACGATCTTGGAGGGCAAGCTCAAAGGACTCGAAGGCTACGTCGTGGGCGGATGACCAAGAGTCATCGCGGCGAGATCTACATCGACGACGCCGGATGGGGTCCCGAGGCGATTCAATCGAGTATGGATACCGGTCCCCTTCGCGGCATACACGCTTTCATTGGCAAGATCGGGAGCTCGGCTGAGCCGACATCTGCACCGACCTCATCGAGACGGCTCGGCGTCGCGACCTGCCCGAGTTAAACCGCCGTGAAGCATGTCTTCGTTGGAGTCACCCATGGAGAAGTACGACGCGGTTCGTAACTGCGGTAGTGAGACCGTCGCTTATTCGGGCGATGAATCTTCAACAGAGAGACCGAATCATTGTACCAGCTGCGGATGATATGATCGAGGCTGTTCCAACGGTGACGAGATGCCGGACCCCCAAGCCGCTTAAACCGAGTTGGAGTATTCATGGCGATGCGCAGCAGCGAACCACTCTTCAACCGCTGGCGGCAATGCTTTCCGGTTCAGCGGCGGCAAAGGGCAGGAGGCCCGGTGCGCCCGCCGGTTCAAGTTCTGTCAGATCTGTTTGATGCACTAGCAGCGCTTATGGCGGAGGACAACCCAGCAGATCAGGAAGCTCATAATGCGGAAATTGCAAAGGTGAAAGAGCAGATCACGCAAGCCAAAGCGGATCTAGCGGCAGAGAAGGAGCGTATGGCCGCAAAGCGGGCCGCTTTAGATGCACAAGCTTATAAACTCATGCTTGACCAGAGTGCATCGCAGGAGGTGTTGAAGCGGAAGTATAGATCGCGCCTGCCATTAGGATTTGATCCTAGAAATCTCTTTCGAGACCGGGGCGGACCCGAGAACCCGCCCCAAAGATAGGAGGTAAACCGGATTGAGGCACCAGGAGCAGGAGCGACGGTCCAACCGCGCCTGATGGAGCCTCCGCAGCAGAACACGGTGGTTCCTCCGCCGGTACAGACACCCCCAGGTCATTATTCTAATCCCATGGACAACCTTGTTGCAGCCGCGGCACGATTGGAGGCGATCCCAGTCGAAGGAGATTCCCCACAAGCAGTTGAGACACGCCGGGTTAAGGAGCTTCTCCGGACTGCGCGTCTGACGAGAGGCATATTCATACAGCCGTGATCGGATTCACTCTACGCCCGTCCCAAGCCGGAGTTACAGGCAGCGCATGGATGAACCGCCATATCAAGCAGCAGCGTGACCGTGAAGCGGCCCGAGGCAATCACCAGATGGGTGGTATTCGTGATGCTCAGGATGTAGTGGATCGGGCCCGGGCACGCAGGGAGGCCGAGTTAGCAGCACAGGATGATGCGGATCAACACACACCGGTTCGCCCTACCACTTTCACCGGACCAGGAGTCGCATCCGCTTTAGGGGTACCCTGTTTAATCCCCGCTTTACGCAATGTGCGTCTGCCTAAGGATTTTAAGGGCCCGCGCAAGGTGCCGAATTACACTGCAGATCTGTCCCCTGAAGCGTGGGTTGAGAGTTATGAGATGGCCATGGAGATGCTAGATGTTGATGAGACCGCATGTGCAAAGTACTTCACCATGATGCTGGAGGGCACAGCCCGTACTTGGTTGAAAAGCTTACCGCCCAATTCTATCAGTTCATGGGGCCAGTTACGGGCCCGGTTTATCCAGAACTTCAAGGATACGTGTAAGCAGCCCAAGTCCATAGTAGACCTGGCGGCTTGCGTCCAGGAAGAAGGGGAGTCCACAACCCGTTGGGTACGCCGTGTGTCTGAGATTTTGCACTCTTCCGACCGGATCAACGCTGACTCGGCGATCATAACATTAGAAGGCAAATCGCGGTTTGAGCCTTTGAAATTAAAATTGGGACGTATGAAGCGGTTCTCGCAATGATATGGGAACCCTCATGGCGCTTTGGTAAAGTATGCCGATTCGAGCGGTACCAAGGATCCCGGTCGATGATGATGAAGCGAGGAAGGGAAAGAAGAATGGCAACCCAAGGGCAGCAGACAAACCGGCGGGTCATGGAACGGTGGCAAGCGCAAAGGCGATGGCAACCCGGATTTCGTAGCCAACACTAATGCGCAGATGAGGGCCGCGGCGCAGAGGCAAGGCGAATCGGGTCCAAATCCTAATACAAGCCGCTTGAATTACTTGTTGAATCAGCCTTGTCCCAAGCAGGACGAAGGAGTCCCCATCGAACCATCTTTGGAAAATGTTATATTATGCAGGAGTTCAAAACTCCAATGCTTTCTCGATATGACCAGGGTCGGTGGTGGTTCAGATCCGGTTTCCATGGGCCGGGTCAGACGGAGCTTCGTTCAGGGCCTAACGAGGCAATCACAATAATCGAGTAATCGTGGTGGCAAGCAGCGGCAACAACGGTCGAAGCTATCGAGCCAACCAAAGCAGTTGAATAGTGGGCGATATCATGTTTTCACAACCAGTTTGGACAAGCGGGATCGGAAGCTTCACAAACAGGCGATAAACTCTGTTGAACCGCCTTCTTTACGCAGATTCTGCTGGTCCGAGCAGCCTATCGTGTGGAGCAGAGAGGACCATCCCCCCCGGGTTGATAATCCGGGTCAGCTGGCATTGGTGGTAGACCCTCAGGTGGGGGGCTATAAGTTCACTAAGGTACTTATGGACGGAGGAAGCAGTATTAATATATTATACTATGAAACTTTCCGTCGTATGGGTCTCACAGACAAGGATCTTAGACCGTCTAATACGGTGTTCCATGGCGTAGTACCAGGCAAATCTGCTTATCCTGTTGGTAAGATAGCCCTGGATGTGGCTTTTGGAGATGAGCATGATTCCCGGTCTGAAAAGCTAACTTTTGAAGTGGTGAAAATCCGGAGTCCATATCATGCCTTGTTTGGACGGCCAGCTTATGCTAAGTTCATGGCACGACCTTGTTATATTTACTTGCAGCTCAAAATGCCGGGTTACAAAGGAACGATAACGGTGCATGGAAGTCGCCGAGTCGCTTTGGAATGTGAGGAAGGTGATGCAGCTTATGCAGAGGCGGTCTGTGCCACGGAGGAGTTGAAATTCTATAAGGACAACGTTGACCGCGGATATGACCCTTTGAAGAAACCCACTCTGAGCATGAATCGGATCTGAAGTTTAAATCGGCAATGAGACCAAACTTGTTGACTTCGTGCGGGCGATTCATCCAAGCAGTTCAATTTGTCGGTGCCAACTGGATCCCAAATAGGAAAGCGCTCGCATCGAGTTCATCCGTGAGAACCGGATATCTTTGCATGGAAGCCATCGACATGCCGGTGTCCCGAGGAACTCGCCGAGCACACACTTAATGTGGATCCCAAGTATAAACCGGTGAAACAGTTCCTCCGCGGTTTAACGAAGAAAGGCGCAAGGCCATTGGAGGAAGTAGCAGGGCTGTTGGCGGCTGGCTTTATCATTGAGGTTTTTCATCGAGTGGCTTGCTAATCCGGTGCTAGTCCTTAAGAAAAATGGCTTTGGCGTATGTGTGTGGACTACACAGATCTTAACAAGGCTTGTCCAAAGATCCTTTTGCCCTCCCGCATTGATCAGTTATTGATGCCACGGCGGAGATGTGGCGTTTAAGTTTTTGGGCGATACTCGGATATCATCGAGATCAAAATGGCGGTTAAGGACCGAGAGAAGACAGATTTATAACTCCCTTTGGAGCCTTCGCTATGTATCTATGCCTTTTGGGCTCAAGAGTGCCCAGGCTACTTATCAGCGGTGTGTATAATTGCTTGCATACACAGATTGGCCGCAATGTGCATGCTTATGTAGATGATATTGTGGTGAAATCAAGACAAAAGGAGACACTGGTGGAAGATTTGAAGGAAACCTTTGACAACTTGCGCATTTATAAGATGATGCTTAATCCGGCCAAGTGTGTTTTTGGTGTTCCGGCTGGCAAGTTATTGGGGTTCCTGGTGTCTAACAGAGGAATTGAGGCTAATCCGGAGAAAATTAAAGCTATCACTTCCTTGGCCAAACCGAAGTGTATCAACGATGTTCAGCGTCTGGCGGGCAGGATTGCTGCGTTGAGCCGGTTTATCAGCCGCCTCGGAGAAAGGCTATTCCCTTATACCGATCTTTGAGGAAGACGGATAATTTTATGCGAGTCCACCTTGACGAAGCATTTGAGGATCTAAAGCGGCAATTGGCCAACCCGCCTGTTCTTGCGGCTCCGGTTGATAAGGAACCGCTGTTGTTATATGTGGCAGCCAATGCTCGAGCAGTAAGCGTGGCCATTGTGGTAGAGCACAAGGAGGCGAGCAAGGAGTATCGGTTCAGCGGCGGTTTATTAGATCGATGAGGTGCTCATTGAGTCCAAACAAAGGTATCCGCATTGGCGAAGCTTCGTCTATGGTGTTTTTATGGCGGTCGGAAGTCAAGCAATATTTCCAAGGGCACCCTATCACGATGGTTAGTTCAGCTCCTTTGGGTGATATCATACAAAACCGGAGGCGACGGGCGGATTGCAAATGGGCCATCGAGCTTGGGCCACATGGACTAAAGTATATACCACGCACAGCGGTGAAGTCACAAGCACTTGTTGATTTCATTAATGACCGGACGGAGTTACAAGCGCCAGAGGAGAAGCGGATCATACGTCTTGGACTATTCATTTCGACGGATCCGAGACGGTTGGAAGGCTCGGGCGGAGTCGTTTAACTTCCCCACGAGGTGATAAGTTTTATTCGTTCTCCGTTTAATGTTCCCTTGTACTAATAATGCAGCTGAGTACTGAAGCCTTGCTCCATGGTCTCCGGATGGCTAAGGAGATGAATTTAAGCGGGTTAAGTGCTTGGTGACTCGACACTGTGGCTCGGCAAGTATCGGCACTTGGGATTCTAAGGACCCGCTCATGGCCGCATATCGTCGAGAAGTGGATAATATCGCAGGTTGCTTCAAGGGCTATCAAGTGGATCATGTGGATCGCCGGAAGAACGAAGCGGCAGACGCTTTAAGCGGTTGGGTTCTCAGCGTAAACCGGTCCCGCCTAATGTCTTTCGGGCGTCTTGCACAACCCGTCATCCCAGCTCCCTGGTGAAGCGGATTTGGCCATTCCTGATCCGGAAGCTCAGTTGGTGGCAGCATTGCATGCTATTCCGGATTGGACGATCCCTTACCTTGCGTATATGACTCGAGGGGAGTTGCCAGAGGATGAGGTTCTGGCCAGACAGATAATCCGGCGCTCCAAATCTATGACGATTCTTAATGGTGAGTTACATCATTGCAGTGTGTCAGGGGCGTTTCAACGCTGTGTTTCCCCTGAGGAAGGCGGTGAAATTTTAAGGGAAATCCATGAAAGGGATTGCGGACATCACGCCGGTTCAAAGTCCCTGGTGGCGAAGGCATTCCGTCACGGATTTTACTGGTTGACTGCCCATGCTGATGCGGAGGACTTGGTTAAACGGTGTGATGGATGTCAGAAATTTTCAAGGCGTACTCATGTACCGGCTCAAGAATTGAGGATGATCCCAATAACGTGGCCGTTTGCGACCTAGGGGCTGGATATGGTTGGACCCTTTAAACGATCCAAAGATAAGAAGACCCACCTGTTGGTGGCAGTGGACAAGTTCACCAAGTGGGTTGAAGCGGAACACAGCGCCGCAAGTGTGGCGCAACAGCGGTGCGATTCATCAAAAAGGTGATTTTCGGTTTGGCTTTCCACACAATCATTCTTATCGACAATGGCACTAATCTGTCCAAGGGGCTATGAAAGAGTTACGTGAGCGTGAGCATATCCGCTTGACGTGTCGTCGATGGCGCATCCCCATCCAACGGGCGGCGAGCGTGCTAATCAAGAAATCTTACGAGGCATCAAACCCGACTTACGGTTCCGTTCTGAGAGAACACCGGTCTTTGGGTTGAAGACCTCCCATCGGTGCTATGGAGTATCAATACTCGCCAAACCGGTCTCTCGGATATACACCTTTCTTCATGGTTTACGGGCGGCGCTTCTCCCGGTGATATCGAGCACGATTCGCCCGTGTAGCGGCTTATGTTGAAGCGGACACGAGATGGCGCGACGGGGCGCTTTGGACCTATTGGATGAGGAGCGTGATATGGCAGCCGCTCGTTCGGCGATTTACCGGCAAGATCTTCGTCGTTATCACAGCCGCCGGTTAAGACCAGAGCCTTTCAGAAGGAGATTTGGTGCCGTCTCATCCAAGACCGCATGACAGATATGCACAAGTTATCCCGCCTTGGGAAGGACCTTTTGTGGTCGAGAGAATCTACACAACGGTTCCTACTATCGATTGATATTCGAGAGCGTAAAGACTCACGTACATCGAGAGGAGGAGACCAATAGGCCGTGGAATATAGCTCATCTTGACCTTACTACACTTGAGTCATCGGCTCGGTTTATGTACATAGCATGACAATGTATATATTATCTTCGATATAATAAAAATCGAGCCTCAGCTAAAGCGGGTCTCTGTCTTTCTTCTCATGTGTGGTTACATGGAGTGTTTACATTTTTAAAGCGGCCTCCGGTTTACCCCTTGACAGTTATATTTATCACTTGGGGGCTTGGTCGTGTCCGAACCAATGCAACACCTCTTGATAGGCGAAAGCCACCAGATCATTTGGGGACACGGTCACGTCTGAACCGGTCACGCCTCTTGGTCGGCCAATAGGGCCAGCGTCATTTGGGGGCTTGGTCGAACCCGAACCAATGTCATGCCACTTGACCGGCGTACTCGCCAAGAGTCTTTTGGGGACCTGGCCGACTAGCACCATCGCTACGCCTTCGGGGGGCTTGGTTGCGTCTGACCATGGTAATGCCATCTGACCAGCTCCATGAAGCTTTACTTTTGCAAAGAGTTATTGCCTTTGTTGCCATATTTTCACATAATTGGTATTCGATTTTTGTTGCGTTTTTAACCCGACGAATATTTTTATCGGTTTAGTTGTCGATCCAAACCGACAGACACGGTTTGGTATTACACCGGAGTTTTATCTGCCGGTTTACCTTCTTCCTGTTCATCCTCATGGAATAACACGGGGCTTGTGCTGATTCAAAGACGGTTATATGGGAGTTATTATCTCCCAGGGCGCTCATGGTTTTTAAGGCCTCCGCTTCAAGGTTAGCTACGCCACTTCATGCCAGATCTGGCGGTATTTGTATTACATACTTATTGATTTTCGATATATATATATATATATATATATATATATATATATATATATATATATTGAATACCATAAACCGGCTGGCGGTGTCGCCGCCACCAAGGTTCAACTTTTCAGTTGCGGGAGTATGAATCAAACAAAAGTTTCACTTATGCGAAGGCATATCCAGCGTAAAGTTTTAACTAAGGCTATTACAAGGCAACACAGTGCCCAAATGAGATCATTGTTCTTTGGGCAAACCGCCCACGACAAATGTTTAACCCGGCTACCGGTTCAAGACTGTTCTTCATCTTCCGCCGCTTCAGCATCTTCATCCCTACCCATCGGCTGGAAATCCACAGTGGTCCAGTCGATTCCCATTAGCGCTTGGAAAACAGCCTCTTCGTGAATCAAAGAAGACGGTTCAATGTCGGGTGCGTAAGTATGCTTACGGATTGGAGGAATCAGGTTTTCCGGTTCACAGGTTGGGGCAGACACTCGCTTGTTTTGATCATTATATTGTGCTTGGTAATGCTCCAAGTCGGCTTCTTCGGCCAATTGACAAGCCAGCGGGCATACCGCACGGTTTATCGCCTGTAAGTCCTCTTCACTAAAATCAGAGCCATCTTCTTTCACGCTGGGATAGCCTTGAGCTGCTTCCACGGGATCAAAGTCTGGAACCCATGCCTTGGCTCGGATCAAGGCATTGATGGCTCCGGTTCGTGCAGCAGATTTCTTCACCTCTTCAACCCGGGAAGGAAGCATGGATAGCCGGTTCAGAGTATCTTGAATCAGGGAAGGCGCTGGATTGTTATGTGACATTGTGGTGATGATGCGCTGGGCTCCGGTATATAACTGCTCAACTAAAGTATAGACAGCCTTCAGTTTCTTCCGCACATCGTTTCCCAAGTGCCCAACGCGCGTGCCTACAAACGGTAAATGATTAGTTCTAAACCGGATTAATGATGCAGCCGGTGCAACATATCACAATTATTCACAAGGAGCTTACCAAAGATTGCTGCAGTCATAGAATGTACTTGCCGCTTTACGGCTGTCAGATCATCCACCACCGGTTTAAGGGCAGCTTCGGCATTTTCTGCCCATTTTATCAAATTGGCCTTTTCAGTGGCCCAGACTGCCTGCTCTTTCTTCAGGCCTTCTTTCACCTGTTCAGCAGCGGTCAAGGCACTGGTTAATTCTTTCTTGGCCTTCTCTGTTTGCCTGCTTTGGTTTTCAAAGCCGCTTGTAAATCGGCAATCCGGTCATCCTTGATTTTCACCTCACCTGCGCATTGATAATACGCTTCAGCCAGCAATTCAAGTTAAAGTCTCAACCACACAACACGCTTATATGCTTGACACTTGGGGCTAATGTACCTTCGGTTTTCTCTCTGCTAATACATGGCAAAATCCCAAGCTCAATACGAGTATTCAACTTGGCACTTGGGGGCTAATGACTATTTGATTCTACCAATGTTTTGTCGGGAAGTTTTTATTGAAGTACCGCTTAAGTATGCGAGTTAAACCGCCCCGTGGTTATCTTGGGAAGATTGCAAAATGGATCAAAGAAAACAATCAAGTCCCGGTTTGATCAAGATTTCAGACCGGCCCTTGGAGGCTACAAGGACTAATATACTGGTAATAAGGAAAGGAGTGTTACCTCGAACTTGTCCCTCATTAATTTCACCAAGCCAGCTTCATAGTCACGGCTACTGTAAAGCCGGTTCAAATATCGAGAATGAAGGTCTTGGGCGCTCAAAGCGGCATATGTTTCCAGCTCCACATCCCATTTTCCTTTATTAAAAGTGGAAGAGTCCTCTTTCACGGTATCTGCGGGTTAAAGTTGCAGATTCCCGGCTCGAGCGCCCATTCCAAGAATCACAACGTCATCATCTTCGACTCGACGGATTGTGTGGGCACGGCTGTTTCATGGGGCTGCGAGGCTTCTCAAACCGGACAAGTCTTGGCGGTGGATCAACAGATATTGAAGTATTCACAGGCCTCTCTTGAGAATAACCTCCTCTTGAACCGGAGGGTCATTGGGAATATCTTCGAGGCAACATTTTCGAGATCCGGCGCCGCTCATGATCCAAGCGGCACCCTCTTCAACTGTTTTGTCCAGCGAGCCTTCTTCTTTGGGTTTCGGTTTTGGTTACGAAGAGACAAAGAGTCGTGAACAAGGCATATATATTACGAAAGATATCGAAAAGCATATGGCCGTTTTGACTTACCGTGGCTATCTTCAACGGTGGTAGCTGAGTGGTGAGGATTCGCCAGAGGATGAATGGGAAGTAACCCGATAATCGGAGTCGGACGGATTAAGAGGTTGTGGAACAAACCCGCTTTGGAATTTAAAGCAATAAAAGGTCGGAAACCTCGGTGCGGCGCTTTCGAGCAGGCTATTTGGTAAACCGCAGAGGTAACTACACAGCCACTATGCCGGGTTGTGCGACGAGCTTCATGCTGCTGTGTCTTCATAGGAATTTTGGGATCCAAGTAAGCAAGAGGGTGAGAAAAGTTAACTTGGTTCAATTATGTTACGCATAATAAAATAACTTGGTTCAATGCCATATTATTGAAGGGAAAACATAGGTTCAGTTTTGCATTCTTATAGAAAAAAAAGAGCTGGTTGTACGTCGTCTTGAAAAAACAAACATAACTTGGGCTGCTGATGTTATAGACAAGCTAGGTTGGGAGGCCCAGAGGCCGCTAGATCCAAAAAACGTTGAAACATGTCATGGGTTGCCCATGTTAAAAAAATGAGACCAACCCAAGGGCTAACCCTCGTTGCCGGGACTTGAACTCGGGTGGGCTGGCAGCAACCTCAAGCTGCCCAGCCAATGGGTCGACGACCCGTCCTCGTGGGCTGCCCATGTTAAACAACAAAACTTAGGCCATGGACCTGGTGGGCCTGGGACTGTCAGCCTCTCGACGAACAGTTGCCTCTCGATTCCTCTTATTTTGCTGACCATGTTGGGAACGACAGACGGCGATGCCACGACGACAGCACGAAGGTGGAGGACGACGTCGAGACCGTGGACCGAACCGGAGTGGGGGAAGATGCAGGCGGAGGGGAGTACGAGGGTTGACTTGTTCTGATGCAGGGTGGCCGGTGGAGCTCCTTGGTATCGTTGTCTTCTTTCATGTTGGCGTAGCAGGGGTTGATGATGGTCTCGGCGAGGTCAACCACGGAGTCCTTCTCCTGCCCGTTGCCGATGATCTTTTATTGCTTCTGGATGTCGACAAGCTTGCTGCACCAGATGGCCGAATCGTCACGTTCTTCTTCTCTCCATCGTAGCGAAGGTGCAGTCGGCGCTGCCGATGAAATGGGCGAATGCTCCAGAACCTCTGATGGCCCTACAGCTGTGGTAGACGAGAACCTCGTCCCGCACGCATACCTAGGCGACCGCGATCCGCTGGTCCCTATCAGGAGACGAATGGATGGGCACAAGGTCTAGTCATGCGACCTTGTGCTTTCTCGTCTTGTAGGTACTGCTTGAACTCGGCGAGGCAGAGCTTCATCGAGTCCGGATCGTTGGTGTACATCACATTCAACTTGGTGTCGCCATGGGACTGAATGGAGAACTCAAAGGTGAACTGCTTGCTGAAGTCCATATCCAGCAGGCTCACCCCTCGGATCTCCATTGGAGTTTCTTCAAGTGAATGAGTGAGTAGGCGGCAGCATCAGTTCATTTTTCAGCTCTTGGGGAACTGGATTCAACAGTAAACTGAGTGTTTATAGGCGACAACAGTTACGACCCATCCCTCACCCACCGCATACCCTACAGAATATGCACCCTCGGCGCATTCAAATGCCTCCATTAAGAAACCTATTCGGGCCACACACGTTGGTTCACGAGCGAGTCTGTATTGGTACTATAATAACAAGTGTTAGTGGTCAGTTTAGTTAAATTTAATTAGCTTTAATTAAAATGTATACTTAAAACAAGCAATGCATTGCCTCGTTCTATCAGTGCCACAGGATCAACATGCACAACAATTACAATTACATGATCAGCACATTTGCCACACTTTCACACAGACAATACTACCAAGTTTGAACAGCTTGTTATGGTTGTTGTCGTCTACATCATCATGCCGTGTTTCCCAGCTTGCAAGATTCAGAACCAACAAATAATATTCAAATAATATGTACAACAAAGATGCCTACACATCTCATTGATTCCCAGCTTCCAAGATTCAGAACCAACAAATAAGATTCAAATAATAAGTACAACAAAGATGCCTACACATCTCATTGATTCCCAGCTTGCAAGATTCAGAACCAACCCATTAGAGCCTTTTGATAAAGTGAATATCAGGATTAAATCCATCTTGGCTAGTCGTGTCATACAACCTAAGAACTTGGCGAATGCTCTTGACCATCACAATATCTGTAGTAGAGTATTCCTGTTTGCACAGATAAGAAAGAGCATGGATTTAGGACTCTAGCAGCCATAGAGATGGTTGTACAAACATTGGCCTTTTCTTTTGGCCACCAATTCTATCTATGTTCCTGGTGCATCAATCTTTGATGCATCCCTTGAAATTACTATAATAGTGGCACTAGTTGAAGCAAACTTTATTTCCAAAACGAGAAAAGATTGTGATAGAATAGCTTTATTTAAAAATACAATGTTGGCACAGCATGACAAAGCACAATCATGTTGATAAAGGATAGTACTGACCGGTGTGAGGGGCCCTATGCCGCCACGACTCGATCTGGTGAACCTGCAACTCCACTCGGATGAGGTCAACCTCCAGCTCCATGATTTAATTCATGCGTCTTTTTCTGTAGTTCACCTGAAATGAAGCAAAGATTGCATCATTCAGCTAGCAAGAAGTACTTGCTTCGTGAGCTGGCAGGTTCTTCTTTAGTAGTTGCACTAAAATTGAGCAACATTAAGGTTGGTTGTCCTGCTCATGTAAAGTGCAACTATAATTTGCTTATCCTTTTGTGTAGTTCCACTAAAATAAAGTGCCATTGTGGTGACAGTGACGACTCATCTTTCAAAGGCTAGTAAAATTTTGCACAAGATTACCAACAGAATTTGACGGAGATTTTGGGAAGTCCAGTCACCATTTTGTGCAGTTCCACCAAAACTGAGAGATGTTGCCCACGTGACATTTTAGTTGAACTGCACAAGACACTCATTCCAAAAAAAGTGTTTTGTGCAGTTCACCAAAAGGTCACAATAGCAACAAGGTGAAATGGATATCCCTATCTGCACAAAAAGATAGAAAGTAAACAGTTGTTGGTCAATAAGAATATATGAAACATACATGAAATGAAAAGAAGCATCTTAATTATGTTCATGGCAATCATGCAAGGACAGTAGAAATTTTAAAACATCAGTGATGCTTCATGTTACCGGAAGCATTACGATCGACCATGACATTCGTCAAATATGGGATTACTTTAATTGTGGCATTGCTTGTTTACCAGATACAGTAAATCAACAGTAGCTAAAGAGTTGGTTTAAGGGCATGGGACCATGGGGACACCAGGTCACTCAGCAGCATAAAGAAGCAACTTACTTGTCATACTTGGGAAAACAGCAGGAGTACCATTTGTTAACACAGTTTAATTGCATCATATCACGGGAGGCATTAGATTAACAATAACACTGGTTAGACATGTCCTTAAGGTAACAGTGTGATCGCTTCATTTTAAATGCGCCCTTACATTAACAACAGCAAAAGGTTGGTATAAGGACATGCGATAGTGGCCTGAGGTTCGTCGGGATGTCAGCGGCGGTAGGTCTGAGCCTCTTTACTTCCTTCCTTGAAAAGGATCGGCGCTAGTGGCCAACCAAGCATCACACAAAAATTGACCTCCTTCAAATTGAAGATTTCTCCCCTCCCCCTCTTCTTTAGGTCTCCACCCATCGGCCAGTCCTCCAGATGAAGCCCCATCTGCTCTGCGTATGACTCTGACTGCTCGGTGTACGTGCCCGAATCCTTGTTGTATGCGCCCGACTGCTCATTGTGTGTGCACGACTGCTCGTTGTACATATCCTTCAGGAAGGCATCCACTTGTCCGTCCTCGATCCTTGAAATGTCCATCATCTGCCTATCATCCGTTGTTGTCGCGCCCGATTGATACGTACCAACGGATAGAGAGCGCGCACCCAATTGATCCACATCCGACGTTTGTGACCGGACAAGTTGCGGCAATGGCGAGCCAACAAAGTGGACGGCTGTGTTCAGGTCGACGGCCCATGGCACAGACGTGCCGGAGGTGGCCAAGGACTTGTACTGATGACCGGGTTACACCACCGCGTAGTAGTATGGTGGCTGCATCTCTGTTGGGTAGAGCGACGACTACATTAGCGGCGGTCGTGGTGCCCCATCCCAACCCGCCGCCCTTCTTAGGAGGTGGTGGGTGGCCAACCGCTAAAGTCGCTTTCTCCTTGTCGCTCTAGACACGGTGGCACGCGTTGCGAGTCGCCGAGTTGATATTTTGGGAAGCCACCACCGTTGGATCCTCCTTATCCGGCTTCGGCAATGGTACAGATGGATCCATGAGGCAGCGGACGACGAAAAGGATGGGAACATGGATGGATGGCAACGGCGATCGACTTGGGAGGGTGAAAATGTGCGAGCTTTCTCGAAACAGGCTTGCGCCCCGCTTTATAAATAAAGCAACAACCGAATAAAGTACACGGCTGAATGATGCAAAATGGTGAGGTAGCCCTCTTGCAAAGCCGATCCTGAGATACCAAGCACACATAGAACGCACGCGACTACGCTGCCGGCAACACGTACCGGGTGAGCTAAACACCCCCACACTACAACCTAGCACACCTAGGCTCCATGACAACACCCTGAAGAGGGAAAAAGACGTAGAGCGCCGCCGCCGCCGAGTCCATCGGACAAAGGTATTCACCCGGAGACTTGACATGATGAGAAGAACCACAACGACGTCTTCAAGAAGAATGCGGCACCCACGGATGTGCCATCTTTGGCGCCAAGGCACGGGGCTTTCGCTCTGCAACTCACTCGTGCCTCTACGAGGCCGCCAGAAGGAGCACGACGATGTCAGATCCCCATATTTGGATCAGGACGTCATCCCTTCGGGAGCGCGTCTGAGCTACCAGCCGCACCACCTCCGTTCCCCCCACAACCCGGGAAGGGAGCCACCATCATCACAATGCTTCCCACCGAAGAGCAAGCATGCGAATCACCATCCGGGGCCGCCGTCTCGGCATCCCTGTCGCGAGATACCGTCGGTCGCGCACCTCACGCCGCACACGACCACGGTAGGAAGAGCGACGCCAGTCCATCAACTCCTCGCCCTGCATTAGTCCCCGAGTCTGGATAGGCGCCTCCACAGTAGGAGGCACCCACACCTGCGTCCCCCGCCAATACCAAGTGGACTGGGGACACGACTCCGAGATTGCCGACGTCCACCAGCGAGCCTACCCCGAGCCCATGGCCAGGTGAGCTCACACGACGCCATGTCCGTGGTCATCGGCGCTGACCTATGCACCAATGCACCGGTATCACGACCACCGCCATTGAGCATCGTACCCGCGGAGGGAGCCTGAGCATCCCCCCGAGCACATCCCAGGCCAATCCCAACATCTCCTACCGGAAGCAAGTGCTTCGATCCTCCCCGGGCCCCGATCTGACCCGCCCGAGCACGAACCCTAGATCTGGCCGATCCACGAAACGCGTGCGACCGGCACCATCGGCGACCGTCCAGCCCCGCGCACCATCGGAACTAATCCAGGAGAAGGAGGCCGACACCGCCGCCCCGCACGGCCTGAAGAAGCCTGGCCGTCGCGCCACCACAGCCACGCCAAGCGTGCTCTGTAGCCCGGCCCATGTGCTGCCTAGGACGAGCCCGCACGCGAGGCAGAGCACCGCCCCCGCCCGGAGCCACTGCCACCGAAAGGAAAGCAGAGGCCACCGGCCTACGCCGCCGCGACCCGCGCCGCCTCCCGGCCAGATCCAGCCACCACATCGAGGTGTGCACCACTGCCCGTAGCCGTCCACGCGCTGCCACGCCCGCCCGAAAGCTGCGCACCGCCATGTCGCGGTGCCCCGCTCCCGCACCCTACGAAAAGGCCCGCGTCGCCCCATCGCACCAGAGGAAGATCAAGCCCCGTCGCTGCCGGCGCGGGTCGGGCTTCCCCCAACCGTGCCCCCTTGCAGCGGCGAGGGAGGAGGGAAAGCTCGCTGCGGGGATCTGGATGCCCTTCCCGACCGCCTCGCGGGTGGTGGCGCGGGAGAGGGTAGGGTTCAGGGGGAGGAATCAGCTGCTGCTTTGACCTAAAGTCTAAAATGTGCAAGCTTTGGCGCGGAAATAGTAGCGATGTGGCCAATGTCTGGGCTCCGGGTGGTGTTTTGAGTGGGTCGGAATTGTCGAAGTCCTGCATGACGGAGGTCCAAACTCTCGCAAACCTTTCCTAACTTTGCATCTTTTTTGTGGGGATACAGACACACGGAAGTTTCAATGGTTGTTTGCGACACGGTGTAGAATGGAAAAAAAAAAAAGGCATCCGGACGCGTCAGTCTAGACATTTGCGGGTGTTTTAGGGGAAGGCGTTGGAGACGCCCTTAGCTCCTTCGCCATCTTGGCCGACCTGTAAAAAATGTTTTACCTCTCCCTGCCTATCAGTATACAATCTAGTCAGCGTTGCTGGCTCCTTGAGAAAAAATTCCAGGACTACGGGAGTAAAGAAAAGTACCAGAATGATTGCTGATGAGCACAAAGGAAGACCAGCTGTGATGCTGCTGAAGCTGTAATTTTGCTGCAGACCTATAGCTAGCTAGCGACCAGCCGGTCGGCGTCCAGCCAGCTGCGGCGTCGCAGCTAGACTGTGCTAGTCGTTCTTTCCTTCTTGCCGCGCCGCCCGTCTAGCTTAGCTTCCACTAGAACTACTCGTACTCCTACTCTACGTAAGTACGAGTACGTGTAGTATTTGTTTACTCCACTGGTAGGCCGTTGGTAGCTACTCATGCGTGGCATGGCCGCGTGCGTGTCCTTGGTACGGCACTGGCTCGACTCGTAACGCCTCACCCCAGCAGCCAGCTTTTCTTTACGCGCGCTCGGAATCTTCATTAGCTGGAGCTACCCGTCCGTAGCCTCCTGATTTACGCAGCTACGTGTACCCGCCAAAAAAATAGTACAACTACATAACCTCGAGAGTAACAAATAAAAGAAAATAATAAGTGTTCCTTATGTACAATATGGGATCAGCCAGAGCGTGATTACAAAATCAGGTTTTCTAGCTAGGAAGAACACTTTGGGTTCAATTTTTTTTTTTTTGAAAAAGATTGGGTTCAAATTCAAATACGTATTACACCTCTGTAGTGATCTAAACGATCTTATACTCCTTTACAGAGGGAGTACAACGCTCACCTGTTGTGTTCTTCTCTCTCTTGTTCTTCATGTAGTATTACTATTTGCCTACCTCTAGCTAGGCTCACGGAAGGACCACAACATCACGTCCTTGATGTGCAAGCAGCTCTGGGATCGATCGATTCGCCGTATTGGAAGATCACACCATGATAGAACTGATGAATTGCACTCGTACATGCATGCATGCATGCCTAGCTTTTTGCCCCGTTTGGTAACCTCCTCCTTTGCAGTGGCGCGCAGGAGAGAAAACTTTTTCTCCCGTTTTGTCCTTCTCTTTCGTCTTCATCCAAGAGCAGCTCCCGAGTAGCTAGACACGTCCATGCATCCGCTTTTCAGTCGCACAAAATCACTTTACCGGCGCCGCAGCTTGCAATTAGCTGGTCCAGGCTACCTTAGATTGCTAGTATCTGTTACAGTCATACAGCTAGGACGACAATCATTAACGAGTATACCAGTGTTTTTTTTTCGGGTGACCAACCAGCAACTGTTGTATTATAGCCATTTCACTGACACAAATTAAATGACCATCAAAAAGTTAAGTAAATTAGTGGCATGATGTATCTAAGTCATGTTAGCAGCTAGTACTCCAGAAACATCTTTAATTGAAACAAGGATCGGCAACCATCCAGGCATTTTTCCATGCATGCCGATAAGTTTCTTTTGAGCGTGGAATCCCATGTAGAATCATGTCACTCTGTAGCGCCACTCTACGCTCCACTCCATGCAGAAAATGAAAAGAGAAAAGGAGCACCAACTTTCGGAAGCAGCAAAGATCAAGGAGAGGATAGAAAAGGCTATTATATGTAGCGGAAAGAGCAAGATTGGGTGCTGTGATCAGATCACTAGCTAGATCAAATGACACTACTGGCTCACCAGGTGGACCATGCATGCTCTCCATGTATTCTCCATCTCTATGTATTCTCGTCATGATGCAAGCTTCAACAAATGGCTTCTTTACTGGAAATCTGGAGCTATATATAGCTCGTGGGGATGGAACCTCGCTGTCTTCCACTTTTCTGCTTATTTTTGTTTCACATCGTGTGTATGGATTGATGCATTGGAAACATGCTCTTAAGCAAGCTTTACAAGGATACTACTCTAAGACCGGCATCTTCTAGTATGCCTATTGAACACACATGCGTGTAGAAGAATTGAATTACGGATGCATACATATTGATCCTAATGAATATGCATACATATTGATCCTACTGAATTACGAGTAGTATATGATCCATTATTGAACACACATTCTTGTACGCGTGGAAGTCTGTGCCAATCTACTCGTATGCATGCAATGTCTGCCTTGCAATTAATGCGCACAAACACATCTGTGAAGCGCATATATGATCATAATGATCCGGTGGGTCAAGTCGCACCGCTAAAGCCGCAGCAGCTACGTGAAGGGTACAATTACATCCACAGGAAGCAGCAGCATATATGAGAATGATGGCCCTTGATTTGTGCTGCTGCGTGCCCCCGCTCATTCATGCTGCCCCAGCCTGCACCGCACCGCACTGCAATGCATGCAGCCATCTGCATCTGTACTCTCTCTCTCTCTCTCTCTCTCTCCTCCCTCCCTCCCTCCCTCCGGACAGTGACATTGTACGTGCAGCCAACAGTAGAAACACCCGCAAAACAACAACTATGCAGATGAGATCGAGGCATGCGGTGCAGGAGCTCAAGGCCATTTATAATGGACCTGGCTCTATGTTTTGCACACTGTGCGTATGCCATTCATTGCATATGTGCCATGTAGGACTAGTACTAGCCTGTCGTTGGAGCAGCCAGAGTGCAGCATGCATGCATGCATGCATATGTGTAGGAGGTGTAGTGCTGAAGCAATGATGGTTCTACGACTACTACGCGTGTGATCACGATATCTCTCTCTCTCTCTCGCTCGCCCCAGCAAAATGGTGGCTCGCTTGCGAGAACTGTAGGTGTTCAAAAGTGCATGCATGGATAGATTGCCAAGGCAGAGAGGGATCAAGAGGCGAAAGACATATCAGTGAAAAGACGTGGCCTGGCTTTGATCGGTCGCCTTTCATATCATATGCAACCATCTAACGTACAAGCTGAAGCTAGCTAGCTAGATACATATGCATAGTTGCATACACGCACGCTTGAGCATCCAGCGATAGCTAGGTGCATGCATGTGCATGCCTAATGATCTACTCCCTCCGTTCCCAAATAATCGTCTTTCTAGAGATTTTAACAAGTGACTACATACGGAGCAAAATGAGTGAATCTACACTCTGAAACATGTCTACATACATCCGTATGTTGTAGTCCATTTGAGACGGCTAGAAATACAATTATTTTGGAACGGAGGGAGTAATAATCTAATCAAGTATACTTGTGTAAATACAGTTTTGTCTCTACGTGGGTGTCGCCACTCGGCGGCTGGAGATGGTTTTCTGTTTTGTTTCGTGGTTCATGAATACAAACAAGTAGCCAAGATCATTCAATTTTGATCTTGAATTTAACTAACAAAATGTTAATGCATGTCATAAAAAATACTCCCCTCCGTTCCTAAATATAAGTCTTTTTAGAGATTCCACTATGGACTACATACGAAGCAAAATGAGTAAACCTACAATCTAAAATATGTCTATATACATCCGTATGTAGTTTGTAATGGAATCTCTAAAAAGACTTACATTTAGGAACGGAGGGAGTAATATAATTGAAAACTATGTTCACATACGAATCCAGTGACATAATTTTTTGTGACATACATTAATATTTTATTAATTAAATTTCTAGTCAAAATTTGACACAAAATATAAAGCGGACTTATAAACCAGGACGGAGATAGTAATAGCAATATTGCAATAGCATGCAATGGTTTCTGATTCTAGCCCGTCCGAAACACATGCATCGTTACAAACATACTACCCAGCCCCGGTTTACTAGTCCTCGTAGTTTGGATGATTTTAACTGAGTAAAATATAAGTTATACGTAACAAAAATAACATTATCGTAAACTACATTTAAATACAAATTCAATAATATAATTTTTATGTCATGAATTAAGATTTTGCTAGTCAAATAAATGGTCAAACTTTGACTGAAAATATGATGGAGACTAATAAATCCAGACGAAGGTAGTATATACAGCAATTACTTTATATGTAATTCAAGGCGTATAACTTTATTTGTACGTTTGTGGTGTCCGGTGGACAGAATCACATAACTCAAGCGCTGGTTCATGCGTAGAGTACGTTGGTGCTGTCGGTGAGCTGAAGTCGAGAGAAATTCAAACTTGACGACCACGAGAAAAAGAAAGAAGGCCGGCAAAGAAGAAAGTGAGGAGGAAGGCGCGCTGCTGGGTAGTAAGTGGTGGGCGGGCCCAGCTCGTGTGCCGTGGGCCGGGTAATACTGAATGCCCGGAGTCCGCACGCGCGCTCAGGTGGTGGGCGTGGGCCCGCGAGGCTGCCGGAAACCCACGCACTGCATGCAGCAGGGAGTGGGCCAACGCGTGCATGAGGGGAATATTTTGCGTCGCTGAGATCTCTCTTCAATTCTCCCGCCCCCACATGCACGTACCGCTACTCCTCACCACCGGCGACTGGGATGCTCGCCCCCTCTGCCTTTCTGACTTCGCCTCAGCTCAGCTCCCATGTGAGAGAATGAATGCAATGTGCCAGACAGCTGCCTACGTACTCCCTCAGATTAAGCACCACGCGCGCGATGTACTCACTCGTATGCACTTCTATTGTTTTTTCGTTCCACTGATAGTAGAGGGTACTAGAAAATACAAGGTGGCATTTCCCGTGGTGACGCGTACGCTAGCTAGAAGGCGCATACGAGACGCACTCGAGCAGTAGAGGAGGGTTGCTGAGGCCCTTACGAATAGATTGTCAGGTTACAGGAATGATTATGCCTAGCCCTCTAGGCACTAGCACTTGTATGCAGTTCCAAAACACCTCGACTCGTCGCCTGCTAGCGGCTGGGGACTCCAACTGTAGCATACGCATGCACCGTCAGCTCTTTGTATCCTTGTCAACCATATATACCTGCCATGCACGCTCTGCCCCCTGAGAGGGCAATACTGTTGTTTGGGTTACTATATGAACCCTAGCTACGATTACCAGTGTTAGGGGCGCTGCCTTTACGGGTTATTACTCCAGTGCCCCCAACGTTGGGTAATCGTAGTTACTATATGAGGGCAATACTGGTAATTGACTCGGGGTTGGGGCACTAGTAACCCAAACCCTAGCTATGATTACCAGTGTTCACTAGTAGAAAAATTACTTTACATGAGACACATTAGTACCGGTTTGTAAATGAACCGGCACTAATGGTATCATTAGTTCCGGTTCGATGGCTGCGCATTAGTCCCGGTTTATTTGTGACCTATAGTACCGGTTGGTGGCTCCAACCGGTACTAAAGGGGTCATGGCCTTTAGTACGGGTTGGAGCCCTCTTTAGTACCGGTTGGAGCCATCAACCGGTACTAAAGGTGGTGCGCTGCCACCCGCAGTGCATAATGTTTAGTCCCACCTTACTAGTTGAGAGGAGCTTGCACCGGTTTATAAGCCCCGCCGCGGCTACAGTGTCAAGCTTCTTTCTAAGCAGGCCTTTGTGGGTCTATTGCAAGTCTTCTGCACTGTGGGGCCTACTGGGCCGTACGGGCCTGCATCCTGGCCCAACTAGAGATTGGGTTTCTAGTCGTATGCAGGCCGTGCCGCGCAGTAGGCGGGCTGTTTTTACTTTATTTCAAAAAAAATTCTTTAAAGGTCCGCCAGACCACGGCGCGCCTCGTACCACGTGGTGGGTCTTTGGTCCTGGTTCGTGTTGAACCGGAAATAAAGGGTGGGACCTTTAGTCCCCACCCTTTAGTGCCGGTTTTCAAAACCGATACTAAAGATCCTTACAAACAGTACTAAAAGTCATTTTTCTACTAGTGGTCGGTGGCACTAGTGTCAAAAAACGTTTTATATTATGAAACGGAGTGAGTAATTTATATGAACGTACCCATGCAACTGCAAGCATGCACCTTTTTTCAGGGGAACGCAACGCAAGCATGCACCTTTTCGGGTTAATTATGCAAACATGCTGCCTAGCTACTTTGTTTACTGGGTGCCCTTCGCTACAAGGTAAACATCGCGTGCAGATTGTGTCGCCGCGCTTTGCAGATCGAGGAGACGTACACTGACTCGGAGTAAAAAGTTGGCCATGCATGTAAGCAAAGCATCTTAACTAAATTACTAATATTGGAGGACGTACACTGACTCGGAGTACTACTAAAACCCACTCGCATCAGTACGGTCGATGAAACAGCCATCATGCCTATCATTTCCTAATCTTGCGGGACTGGGTGTGAGCAAAAAAAAAAAGAAAACAGATGCATGCATTGTACTTATAACTAGCAAGCTTAAAGAAAGGTTGTCACTTTTACCCGTTTCCTCATGTTGATTTTACTGTCTGTGTTAGAAGGAAATAGAGAGAAGATTAGCATGGATATTGTATTGAGCCTCTCAGTCAGTTTATATAGAGTACAAGGTTATGAGGGCAAGAAGCCTCTCCTAGAGATAAGGCAGGAGATGAATACAAAACATAGTCTACCATATACAAATATATACCTATATACTCTAACATCCCCCGCAGTCGTAGCGGGAGCGTCATGGATGCGTTGACCGTAGAGGAAACCAACGAGTTGCTCAAGCGAGGTGGTAGCCCTTTGTGTCGTTGTTGACGTAGCTGAGAGCGAGGGTGGTGATGAAGTCATGTATCTAGGGTAGGGTCACGGACCTGTCCTAAGTACCCTTCCCAAGGACATCCTCAGAAGAAGCTGTCTTCCAGTCGACCAAGAGAGGCTTCACTCGACGGACTCGAAGGACTCGACCATGAAGACTCACTCGACCAACAGGAGGTCAAGAGCCGCTCTGCATCCAAACTGTCTGTAATTAAGTAGTCTTTATGGCCAGGATGACACTTTATGTAAGGCGTTACTGGTAACGCCAGGCCTTAATGTACTTTAAACCTGCATAATCGAGGGCGGAGGGTCCAGCGGACACTATATAAGTCACCCCCCTCCTCAGTATGAAGGGTTCGCACCCCTGTAATCTATACACACATAATCCATCAAGCGCCTCCGGGCTCGAGACGAGGGGCATTACTTCCTCCGAGAAGGGCCTGACCTCGTAAATCCCTTGTCTATACAACAGCTCCATAGCTAGGATCTTGCCTCTCCATACCTACCCCTCATTCTACTGTCAGGCTTCGAACCACGACAGTTGGCGCCCACCGTGGGGCAGGTGTCTTAGCGATTTTTGGAGAAGTTGCAAGTGCTCCGATTGCTTTCATCATGGTTTCTGGTGGAGTTTTGGTCGAGGGCCGCGAGATCCGTCTCGGCGCACTCACCTTCATCGCCGACGACTCCGCTTGGCTTCAGGAGGCTCCACTCGACATCGACGCGCTCCCCGTCCGCGGTGCGACGCATTTTCGGGCGTGTGTCCGCGGCGTTCTGCTGCGGCAACCGTCGACTCAGACGGTCGACTCCTGTCGTCCTCCCTCCCTGTCTCCCCAAATAAAAGCGCTCTGGTCGGTCGAGGCTCCATCGGTGGGTGAGGCCGCAGTGGCTCGCCAATCGCCACCACCCAAGTCATGGCAATCGAGCTCGACGAATCTCTCTGACTGTTCGATCGCCGACCGCTCCGTAGAGACCGCATCCGAGTCTGACGAAGAGTGATCCGGCGGCGGAGGTCTTGATGGTCAATAGGCCTCGTAGTCCTCCCGGCTTCCCCCACGACGATGGGATGGGCGGTGGAGGCGACCCCTTCCAGCCCGTGAGGAATATCAACCCGAGCCACTTACTTCCTGCAAAGGAAGAACCGCCGCAGAACGTGGATGCCTGCATACTCCCATCGCAGAGAAACTCCCGAGGCCGTGCCTTGGAAGAAGCGTGTTTAGCCAACTTGGTGAACGCACTTGATGGAGAACCTCCAGCGAGCACTCGGCACGCGCAACGAAAAGTACCGATTCGGCCGGCGTCAACTCTTTCCGCAGCCGACTCAGGTATATCGAACCCCGATTCAGAATTTAGTAGCTGCAGCCCGTATATCAGAGTCTATTCAGCCCTCTCAGTCGGAGACTGGCAGAGGCGTGATGCAGATTAGAGATTTGCTCCGAGCAGCGGGAGATCAGAATTCAGCTGTTTCACAGTCACACAACAGGATTCACAGTCGATCCGTCGCTTTGAATCTGATTCGATCGGCTCACAGCCTAGATCGCCTCCACGGCGTGAGGGACGTGGTCGACGAGACCAATATCTTGACCGATTCGATCGTGATGATAGGCGCCGAGTGCCCTCCTCCCCAAGGGGTGGGTCTTACGCTCATCGGCGATTAGAGGACAAAGCGCCACCTCGGGTGGGCGAAGAGCTCCGGTCGACCCGTGGAACCAGTGCTTTGACGCGATCCATCATCGTGCAAGGTCCGGTCGATCGAACGAGCTCATCGAGGTGGCCATGATGAGATGCGCCCACTAGCGGCCGAGTCCATGTTTCAGTCGAGAATGTTTTAGCAGGCTATCGAGCATGGTGATTCCCCCAACTTCCGGTTGGCGACTGGAGTGAGTAAGTTCACCAGTGAGTCCAAGCCCGAAACCTGGCTTGAAGACTACCGAGTGGCGGTATAGATTGGCGGCGGGAATGATGAGATGGCTATGAAGCATTTGCCACTCATGCTGGAAGGTTCGGCCAGGGCGTGGTTGAATCAGTTGGCTCCTAGCAGCATTTACACTTGGGAAGATCTTTCCCGAGTGTTCGTGAGGACATTCGAAGGAACTTGCAAGCGGCCAACTGGATTGGCAGAGCTGCAAGTCTGCATGCAGAAGTCGAATGAAACTTTAAGAGATTACATTCAGAGATGGATTACTTTACATCATACGGTGGAGAACGTGTCCGATCATCAGGCAGTCTGCGCCTTCAAGGATGGTGTTAAGAACAGAGAGTTGAGTTTGAAATTTGGTCGAACCGGAGATATGACCCTGAGTCGAATGATGGAAATTGCCACCAAGTACGCTAATGGTGAAGAGGAGGACTGACTCCGGAGTGGAAAGTACAAGCCAAGTCAGTCGGAGAAAGGAAACTCCAGTCGGAAACAGAAACGGAAGGCCGAGCCAGCGGCTCCTGGAGAGGCTCTGGCCGTGACTCAGGGTAAATTCAAAGGAAAACCCAAAGGATCTTGGAACCCCAAGAAGGTGAAGGATAAAGAAGGAAATGACGTGATGGATCTGCCGTGTCACATCCACACGAAGAAATACGAAGAGGGAAATTTCATCTACCCGAAGCATACCACTCGCCAGTGCCGGCTCTTGATCCAGCAGTTCCAAGGTAAACAGCCCAAGGACAAGGAAAAGGAGTCGGACAAAGCTGAAGACAAGGAGGACAGTGATGGAGGATATCCTCATGTTAACTCCACTTTGATGATCTTTGCTGATGTAGAAAGCAAAAGCCGATTGAAGGTTATCAACCGTGAGGTGAACATAGTTAGCCCGGCGACACCAAGTTATTGAGATGGTCCCAAACTCCCATTACATTCGACCAGTCCGATCACCCGACTCATATAGCCACCCGTGGAGGCAAGCTTTGGTGGTCGACCGGTCGTTGAAGGCACCGGACCGACGAAGGTGCTAATGGATGGTGGTAGCGGATCGAACATATTGTACGCCGAGACGGCGAAGGAATGGGCATTCCGATGTCTAGATTATCGCCAAAGAACATGAGTTTTCACGGAGTTATACGGAAAGAAGGCGAGTCACTCGGTCGAATAGCTCGGGCGTGGTGTTCGGTGACTCGAAGCATTTCCGCAAGGAGAGGCTGACCTTTGAAGTCGTGGATTTTCGTGAGCGCTTACCACGCTATTTTGGGGCGACCAGCTTACGCGCGGTTCATGGCTCGACCATGTTACGTGTACCTCAAATCGAAGATGCCCGGCCCCAAGGCGTGATTACTATCACGGCAATCGGAAGAAGGCGTAAGAGTGTTTTCGAAAGGCTCGAAAATTGCCGATTCGAGATAACAATGGTGGAGCCGAGGGTACAAGAAAATGCAGATCCGAGTGATTTGTTGCGAGCCAAGAAGCTCGCCACAAAATCAGCATTTCATCGTCCGGTGAGGCGAAGCCGTCCACATTCACCCGACCGACCCCAATGCCGCTCCGACCCATATTTCCACAACACTCGACCCTAAATAGGAAGAAGCGCTCATCCGGTTCCTCCGTGAGAATCTGGAACATCTTTGCATGGAAGCTCACGACATGCCGGTGTTCGAGGGGGTGGCTGAGCATCGCCTTAGAGTCGACTCAACAGCAAAACTTGTCAAAGAACATCTTTGATGGTCCGCCGTCCAGAAGAGAAAGGCCATTGGCAAGGAGGTGGCTCGACTGTTGGCGGCAGAGTTTATCTGAGAGATATACCACTCCGAGTGGCTCGCCAATGTTGTCATGGTTCCCAAGAAGGACAAGTCACTCCGCATGTGCATTGATTTCAAACACATCAATCGGGCCTGCCGAAAGATCATTTTCTCTCCTCGCATCGACCAAATTGTCGACTCATTGCGGGATGAGAGATTGTCTTTTTAGACGCCTATTCCGGATACCATCAGATCCGACTGTATGGACCCAATGAGATCAAAACAGCTTTCATCACTCCGTTCGGGTGCTTCTGCTATGTCACCATGCCATTCGGCCTCAAGAATGCCGGGGCCACATTCATGAGAATAATTCAGAAGTGTTTACTCACTGAAATCAGTCGGAACGTGGAAGCGTACATGGATGATATTGTGGTCAAATCGCGAAAGGGTTCCGACCTGTTGACTGACCTCGCTGAAACATTTACCAATCTCAGGAGGTATGATATCAAGCTCAATCCATCAAAGTGCACATTCGGAGTTCCTGGTGGAAAGTTGCTCGGTTTTCTCGTTTCCGAACGAGGAATCGACGCTAACCCAAAAAAGTTGGCACTATACTCCGAATGAAACGCCCGTCTTGGTGCACGATGTCGAAGCTTCTTGGATGCTTGGCGCGTTAAGCGATTCATCTCGACTCGGTGAAAAGGCATTGCCTCTTTACCGATGATGAAGAAGGTAGACAAGTTCGAGTGGACTCGAAGTCGATGCAGCGTTTGCCGAGCTAAAAGCTCTGCTCTCCACCCAGCCGGTGCTTGCTGCTCCAATCAGCAAAGAGCCTCTGTTGCTTTATATTGCAGCCACAGGACAAGTCGTCAGTACAGTGCTTACGGTCGAGCGGGAAGAAGAAGGGAAAGCCTTCAAAGTTCAGCGCCCAGTGTATTATCTTTCTGAAGTTTTGACTCCATCAAAGCAAAGATATCCTCATTATCAGAAGCTTGTGTATGGGATCTACATGACCACGAAGAAGGTTGCTCATTATTTCTCTGATCATTCCATTACAGTCGTCAGTGACGCTCCACTTTCAGAGATTCTGCACAACAGAGATGCAACTGGTCGAGTGGCGAAATAGGCGATTGAACTCCTTCCCCTTGATATCAAATTCGAGGCAAAGAAAGCCATTAAGTCCCAAGCAATAGCAGATTTCCTTGCCGAGTGGATTGAACAGCAGCAGCCGACTCAAGTTCACTCGGAGCACTTGACCATGTTCTTCGATGGCTCCAAGATGTTAAATGGTTCCGGTGCTGGGGTAGTTTTGGTTTCCCCCAGAGGAGATAAGCTCAGATATGTGCTCCAGATTCACTTTGATTTCTCCAACAATGAAGCAGAATACGAGGCCCTTTTGTATGGGTTGCGCATGGCCATTTCACTCGGCGTCCGTCGCCTTATGGTTTATGGCGACTCAGATTTGGTGGTCAACCAGGTGATGAAGGAGTGGGACGTTAGAAGCCCAGCCATGACTAGATACTGCAATGCAGTGAGGAAGCTTGAAAAGAAGTTTGAAGGGTTAGAGCTCCATCACATACCCCGACTGAAAAATCAAGCGGCTGATGATTTGGCAAAAATAGGTTCCAAGAGAGAAGCCATTCCCAGTGATGTGTTCTTGGAGCATATCCATACTCCATCACCAAAGAAGATCCTTTTACGAAGAAGCTCCGCAGCCCAAGAGTGCCACAGATCCGATCGAGGTTGAAGTTCCAGCAGTGGTCAACTTGGTCATGGAGGCTTTAGTGATCACTCCTGATTGGACAGTACCATATATCGCGTATATCTTGAGAAAAGAGCTCCCGGAAGACGAGGAAGAGGCTCGACAGATCATCCGCCGATCCAAGGCCTTTACTGTGATCAAGGGGCAGCTGTACAGAGAGAGCGCGACTGGAGTTGGTCAGAAGTGCATAACACCAGAAGAAGGTCGGATAATCCTTGATGACATCCACTCGGGGACCTATGGCCATCATGCGTCCTCTCGGACCATCGTGGCCAAAGCATACCGAGCCGGATTTTACTGGCCAAGAGCGAACGAAATGGCAAAGGAGATAGTCGACAAGTGTGAAGGATGTCAATTTTACTCCAACATGTCGCGCAAGCCTGCATCAGCTCTGAAGACCATACCACTCGTCTGGCCCTTCGCAGTATGGGGATTGGATATGGTTGGGCCCTTGAGAACAGGCCGAAGCGGTTTCACACGTCTTTGGTAGCGATCGACAAGTTCACCAAGTGGATTGAAGCTAAACCCATCAAGAACCTTGACGCCAAGATCTGCTGTCGACTTCATCGAGAATTGATATTTAGATATGGAGTCCCGCATAGCATCATCAACGACAACGGGTCAAACTTGATTCGGAGGAATTGAGGCGTTCGCACATCTCGGGGCACACGAGTCGACTATGCTTCATCGCCCATCCTCGGTCGAATGGACAAGCGAGCGGGCCAATGGCTTGATTCTCAAAGGGTTGAAACCCCAACCGACGTGATCTCAAGCATGCGGCTGGAGCATGGGTCGACGAACTTCCCTCGGTGCTTTGGGGGTTAAGGACTACGCCTAACCGGTCGACTGGGAGAACTCCGTTCTTCTTGGTCTACGGAGCTGAAGCAGTCTTGCCGAGTGACCTGCTCCACAATGCTCCTCGGGTCGAGCTCTACACCGAAGCAGAAGCAGAACAAGCACGGCAGGATGCAGTCGATCTATTAGAGGAAGAAAGGGAGATGGCTCTGATCTGATCGACCATTTACCAACAAGACTTGCGTCACTTCCACGCCAAAAACGTGAAGAGTCGAGCCTTCCAGGAAGGAGATTTGGTTCTCCGAGTGGATCAGCAGAAACCACACAAGCTTGCTCCTTCTTGGGAAGGTCCCTTCATCGTCACCAAGGTTCTCCATAACGGAGCGTACCGTCTCTAGAACGTCGAGCACAACATCGACAAGCCCCGAGCTTGGAATGCGGAGTTGCTCCGCCCCTTTTACACTTAAGTATTCACTCGGATGAGTTGTAATAAAAGTACTTCTGTAGTTCATGTTTCGCAAGATAATAGTGTCATAATTTCCCCAATGATTGTTGTCACTTTTATTTGTTCAATAAAATTCACCCTCGGTGGGTGGCTTAGCTGCGAATCCGTTTCGCCTAAGTTTGTAAAAAAAAATCCTTGCCGAGTGGGGAGCCAGCCTCCCACTCGGGGGCTTAGCTGAGAATCCGTTTCGCCTAAGTTTCAATAAAATCCTACCGAGTGGAGAGCCAGCCTCCCACTCGGGGGCTTAGCTGCAGTCCAAGTACTCGCCTAAGTTTCAATAAAATCCTACCGAGTGGTGAGTCAGCCTCCCACTCGGGGGCTTAGCTACAGTCCAAGTACTCGCCTAAGTTTCGATAAAATCCTACCGAGTGGCGAGCCAGCCTCCCACTCAGAGGCTTAGCTGCAGTCTAAACACTCGCCTAAGTTCAAATTCAAACATGCGCTCCGCAAGAAGGAAGAGGTGCAGGTTGACTGCTACCCTCTCCTCCGAGCTACGCCACAAGTACAACGTGCGCTCCGCAAGGAGGACGAGGTGCAGGTCGACTGTTACCCTCTCCTCCGAGCTACGCCACAAGTACAACGTGCGCTCCGCAAGGAGGACGAGGTGCAGGTCGACTATTACCCTCTCCTCCGAGCTACGCCACAAGTACAACGTGTGCTCCGCAAGGAGGATGAGGTGCAGGTTGACTGTTACCCTCTCCTCCGAGCTACGCCACAAGTACAACGTGCGCTCCGCAAGGAGGACGAGGTGCAGGTCGACTGTTACTCTCTCCTCCGAGCTACGCCACAAGTATAACATGCACTCCGCAAAGAGGACGAGGTGCAGGTCGACCGCCACCCTCTCCTTCCGAGCTACGCCACAAGTATAATGTGTTCTCCATAAGAAAGGCAAGGTCGATTAACGCCTTGCTCTTCAGAGAGACGCCGTAAAAATCCTACCGAGCGGAGAGCAGACCTCCCACTCGGGGGCTTAGCTGCAACCCAGTGCTCGCCTAAGTTTTGAAAATCCTACCGAGTGGAGAGCAGACCTCCCACTCGGGGGCTTAGCTGCAGCCCAGTGCTCGCCTAAGTTTTGAAAATCCTACCGAGTGGAGAGCAGACCTCCCACTCGGGGCTTAGCTGCAGCCAGTGCTCGCCTAAGTTTTGAAAATCCTCAGAGTGGAGAGCAGACCTCCCACTCGGGGGCTTAGCTGCAGCCCAGTGCTCGCCTAAGTTCTGAAAATCCTACCGAGTGGAGAGCAGACCTCCCACTCGGGGGCTTAGCTGCAGCCCAGTGCTCGCCTAAGTTTTGAAAATCCTACCGAGTGGAGAGCAGACTATTGGGGAACGTAGTAATTTCAAAAAAAATCCTACGCACACGCAAGATCATGGTGATGATATAGCAACGAGAGGGGAGAGTGTTCGTCCATGTACCCTCGTAGACCATAAGCGGAAGCGTTAGCACAACGCGGTTGATGTAGTCGTACGTCTTCACGATCCGACCGATCCAAGCACCGAGCGTCACGGGCCTCCGTGTTCAGCTACGTTCAGCTCGATGGCGATCTTGACCTCCGATCCAGCCGAGCTCGGAGATGAGTTCCGTCGGCCGGACGCGTGGTGGCGATGATGATGTTCTACCAGGTAGCAGGCTTCGCTAAACTCCGCGACGATATGACCGAGGTGGAATATGGTGGAGGGGCACCGCACACGGCTAAGGAATGATCCGTAGATCAACTTGTGTGTCTATGGGGTGCCCCCCCCTCAGTATATAAAGAAGCAAGGGGGGGCGGCCGCCCCTTTAGGCGCGCCAAGGAGGAGGAATCCTCCTCCTAGTAGGAGTAGGACTCCTCCTTTCCTACTCCTACTAGGAGGGGAAGCAAGGAGGGGAAGAAGGGGGGCGCCCCCTCCTAGTCCAATTCGGACCAAAGGGGGGGCGCGCGCCCATGTTGGCCGCCCTCTCTCCTTTCCCCTAAGGCCCATAGGCCCAATACTCTCCGGGGGTTCGGTAACCCCGGCACTCCGTTTTCTCCAAATCACCCGAACACTTCGGTGTCCGAATATAGTCGTCCAATATATCAATCTTTATGTCTCGACCATTTTGAGACTCCTCGTCATGTCCGTGATCACATCCGGACTCGGACAAACTTGTACATCAAAACTTAGAAACTCATAATAAAACTGTCATCGTAATGTTAGCGTGCGGACCCTACGGGTTCGAGAACTATGTAGACATGACCTAGAACCATTCTCGGTCAATAACCAACAGCGGGACCTGGATGCCCATATTGGTTCCTACATATTCTCGAAGATCTTTATCGGTCAAACCGCATAACAACATACGTTGTTCCTTTGTCATCGGTATGTTACTTGTCCGAGATTTGATCGTCGGTATCAATACCTAGTTCAATCTCGTTACGCAAGTCTCTTTACTCGTTCCGTAATACATCATCTTATAACTAACTCATTAGTTACAATGCTTGCAAGGCTTAGGTGATGAGTATTACCGAGAGGGCGAGAGATACCTCTCCGACAATCGGAGTGACAAAACCTAATCTCGAATTATGCCAACCCAACATGTACCTTGGAAACACCAGAGAGCACCTTTATAATCACCCGATTCGTTGTGACGTTTGGTAGCACACAAAGTGTTCTTCCAATGAAGGAGTTGCACAATCTCATAGTTGCGGAACTTGTATAAGTCATGAAGAAAGCAATAGCGAGATACTAAGCGATCAAGTGCTAGGCTAACGGAATGGGTCATGTCAATCACATCATTCTCCTAATGATGTGATCCCACTAATCAAATGACAACACATGTCTATGGTTAGGAAACATAACCATCTTTGATTAATGAGCTAGTCAAGTAGAGGCATACTAGTGACTATAGTTTTGTCTATGTATTCACACATGTATTATGTTTCCGGTTAATACAATTCTAGCATGAATAATAAACATTTATCATGATATGAGGAAATAAATAATAACTTTATTATTGCCTCTAGGGCATATTTCCTTCAGTCTCCCACTTGCACTAGAGTCAATAATCTAGATTACATAGTAATGATTCTAACACCCATGGAATCTTGGTGCTGATCATGTTTTGCTCGTGAGAGAGGCTTAGTCAACGGGTCTGCAACATTCAGATCCGTGTGTATCTTGCAAATATCTATGTCCCCTTCCAACACTTGATGACGGATGGAATTGAAGCGTCTCTTGATGTGCTTGGTTCTATCGTGAAATCTGGATTCCTTTGCCAAGGCAATTGCACCAGTATTGTCACAGAAGATCTTCATTGGTCCCGATGCACTAGGTATGACACCTAGATCGGAAATGAACTCCTTCATCCAGACTCCTTCATTTGCTGCTTCAGAAGCAGCTATGTACTCCGCTTCACATGTAGATCCCGCTACGACGCTTTGTTTAGAACCGCACCAACTTACAGCTCCACCGTTTAATAAAAACACGTATCCGGTTTGCGATTTAGAATCGTCGGATCGGTGTCAAAGCTTACATCGGCGTAACCATTCGACTAGCTCTTTGTCACCTCCATATCGAGAAACATATCCTTAGTCCTTTTCGGTATTTCAGGATGTTCTTGACCGCTGTCGATGATCCACTCGGATTACTTTGGTCCTTCCCGCCAAGCTTATTGCTAAGCATCGTCGGTCTGGTACACAAGATTGCATACATGATAGAGCCTATGGCTGAAGCATAGGAACATTTTCATTTTCTCTCTATCTTCTGCTGTGGTCGGGCATTGAGTTTGACTCAACTTCACACCTTGTAGCACATGCAAGAAACCTTTCTTTGCCTGATCCATTTTGAACTTTTTCAAAATTTTGTCAAGGTATGTGCTTTGTGAAAGTCCTATTAAGTGTCTTGATCTATCTCTATAGATCTTGATGCCCAATATGTAAGCAGCTTCACCGAGGTCTTTCATTGAAAAACTTTTATTCAAGTATCCCTTTATGCTATCCAGAAATTCTATATCATTTCCAATTAATAATATGTCATCTACATATAAAACTAGAAATGCTCTGAGCTCCCACTCACTTTCTTGTAAATACAGCTTCTCCAAAAGTCTCAGATAAAACCATATGCTTTGATCACACTATCAAAGCGTTTATTCCAACTCGAGATGCTTGCACCAGTCCATAAATGGAATCTTTGGAGCTTGCACACTTTGTTAGCACCTTTTGGATCAAAAAACCTTCCGGTTGCATCATATACAACTCTTCTTCTAGAAATCCATTCAAGAATGCAGTCTTGACATCCATTTGCCAAATTTCATAATCATGAAATGCAGCAATAGCTAACATGATTCGAGACAGACTTAAGCATCGCTACGGGTGAGAAAGTCTCATCGTAGTCAACCCCTTGAACTTGTCGAAAACCTTTTGCAACAAGTCGAGCTTTATAGACGATTACATTACCATCAAGATCAGTCTTCTTCTTAAAGATCCATTTATTCTCAATGGCTTGCCGATCATCGGGCAAGTCAACCAAAGTCCATACTTTGTTTTCATACATGGATCCCATCTCAGATTTCATGGCCTCTAGCCATTTTGCGAATCTGGGCTCATCATCGCTTCCTCATAGTTCGTAGGTTCATCATGGTCAAGTAACATGACTTCCGAATAGGATTACCGTACCACTCAGTGCGGATCTTACTCTGGTAGACCTCGAGGTTCGAGAGAAACTTGATCTGAAGTTTCATGATCAATATCATTAGCTTCCTCACTAATTGGTGTAGTTATTACAGAACCGGTTCTCGTGATGAACTACTTTCCAATAAGGGAGTAGATCTGATTATCTCATCAAGTTCTACTTTCCTCCCACTCACTTCTTTCCAGAGAAACTCTTTCTCTAGAAAGGATCCATTCTTAGCAACGAATGTCTTGCCTTCGGATCTGTGATAGAAGGTGTACCCAACAGTTTCTTTTGGGTATCCTATGAAGACACATTTCTCCGATTTGGGTTCGAGCTTATCTGGTTGAAGTTTCTTCACATAAGCATCGCAGCCCCAAACTTTAAGAAACGACAACTTTGGTTTCTTGCCAAACCACAGTTCATAAGGCGTCGTCTCAACGGATTTTGATGGTGCCCTATTTAACGTGAATGCGGCCGTCTCTAAAGCATAACCCCAAAACGATAGCGGTAAATCAGTAAGAGACATCATAGATCGCACCATATCAAGTAAAGTACGATTACGACGTTCGGACACACCATTTCGTTGTGGTGTTCCGGGTGGCGTGAGTTGCGAAACTATTCCGCATTGTTTCAAGTGTAGGCCAAACTCGTAACTCAAATATTCTCCTCCATGATCAGATCGCAGAAACTTTATTTTCTTGTTACGATGATTTTCCACTTCACTCTGAAATACTTTGAACTTTTCAAATGTTTCAGACTTGTGTTTCATCGAGTAGATATACCCATATCTGCTCAAATCATCTGTGAAGGTGAGAAAATAACGATACCCGCCGCGAGCCTCAATATTAATTGGGCCACAAACATCAGTATGTATGATTTCCACCAAATCAGTTGCTCGCTCCATAGTTCCGGAGAACGGCGTTTTAGTCATCTTTCCCATAAGGCACGGTTCGCAAGTACCAAGTGATTCATAATCAAGTGATTCCAAAAGTCCATCAGTATGGAGTTTCTTCATGCGCTTTACACCGATATGACCCAAACGGCAGTGCCACAAGTAAGTTGCAGTATCTTTATCAACTCTGCATCTTTTGGTTTCAACACTATGAATATGTGTATCACTACTATCGAGATTTAATAAAAATAGACCACTCTTCAAGGGTGCATGACCATAAAAGATATTACTCATATAAATAGAACAACCATTATTCTCTCGATTTAAATGAATAACCGTCTCGCATCAAACAAGATCCAGATATAATGTTCATGCTCAACGCCGCACCAAATAACAATTATTTAGGTCTAATACTAATCCCGAAGGTAGATGTAGAGGTAGCGTGCCGACCGCGATCACATCGACCTTGGAACCGTTTCCCACGCGCATTGTCACCTTGTCCTTGGCCAGTGCTCGCTTATTCCGTAGTCCTGTTTGAGTTGCAAATATTAGCAATGAACCAGATCAAATACCAGTGCTACTACGAGCTCTAGTTAGGTACACATCAATAACATGTATATCACATATACCTTTGTTCACATTGCCATCCTTCTTATCCGCCAAATACTTGGGGCAGTTCCGCTTCCAAAGGACCGATGCGCTTGCGATAGAGCACTCGGTTTGTGCCTAGGTCCGACTTGGGTTTCTTCTCTTGAGCAGCAACTTGCTTGCTGTTCTTTTGAAGTTCCTTTCTTCTTCCCTTTGCCCTTTTCTTGAAACTAGTGGTCTTATTGACCATCAACACTTTGATGCTCCTTCTTGATTTCTACCTCCGCAGCTTTTAGCATTGCGAAGAGCTCGAGAATAGTCTTGTTCATCCCTTGCATATTATAGTTCATCACAAGGCTCTTGTAGCTTGGTGGCAGTGATTGGAGAATTCTTTCAATGACACTATCATCAGGAAGATTAACTCCCAGTTGAATCAAGTGATTATTATACCCAGACATTCTAAGTATGTGTTCACTGACAGAACTATTCTCCTCCATCTTGGAGCAGTAGAACTTATTGGAGACTTCATATTTCTCAATCCGGGCATTTGTTTGAAATATTAACTTCAACTCCTGGAACATCTCATATGCTCCATGACGTTCAAAACGTCGTTGAAGGCCCGGTTCTAAGCCGTAAAGCATGGCACACTGAACAGTAGTCATCAGCTTTGCTCTGCCAGACGTTCTTAACGTCGTCAGTTGCATCAGCAGCAGGCCTGGCTCCCAGCGGTGCTTCCAAGACGTAACTTTTCTGTTCAACAATGAGGATAATCCTCAGGTTACGGACCTAGACCGTGTAATTGATACCATCATCTTTCAACTTTGCTTTCGCAAGGAACGCATTAAAATTCAACGGAACAACAGTACGAGCCATCTATCTACAAACAAACATAGACAAGCAAAATACTATCATGTACTAAGTTCATGATAAATTTAAGTTCAATTAATCATAGTACTTAAGAACTCCCACTTAGACAGACATCTCTCTAGTCATCTAAGTGATTACGTGATCCAAATCAACTAAACCATGACCGATCATCACGTGAGATGGAGTAGTTTTCAATGGTGAACATCACTATGTTGATCATATCTACTATATGGTTCACGCTCGACCTTTCGGTCTTCGTGTTCGAGGCCATATCTGCATATGCTAGGCTCGTCAAGTTTAACTGAGTATTCGCGTGTGCAAAACTGGCTTGCACCCGTTGTAGATGGACGAGAGCTTATCACACCCGATCATCACGTGGTGTCCGGGCACGACGAACTTTGGCAACGGTGCATACTCGGGGAGAACACTTCTTGATAATTTTAGTGAGAGATCATCTTAAAATGCTACCGTCAATCAAAGCAAGATAAGATGCATAAAGGATAAACATCACATGCAATCAATATAAGTGATATGATATGGCCATCATCATCTTGTGCTTGTGATCTCCATCTCCGGCACCGTCGTGATCACCATCGCCACCGGTAGCGACACCTTGATCTCCATCGTAGCATCGTTGTCGTTTATGCCATCTATTGCTTCTCGACTATCGCTACCGCTTAGTGATAAAGTAAAGCAATTACAGTATGTTTGCATTTCATACAATAAGCGACAACCATATGGCTCCTGCCGTTGCCGATAACCGGTTACAAAACATGATCATCTCATACAATAAAATATAGCATCACGTCTTGGCTATATCACATCACAACATGCCCTGCAAAAACAAGTTAGACGTCCTCTACTTTGTTGTTGCAAATTTTACGTGGCTGCTACGGGCTTAGCAAGAACCGTTCTTACCTACGCATCAAAAACCACAATGATAGTTCGTCAAGTTGGTGATGTTTTAACCTTCGCAAGGACCGGGCGTAGCCACACTCGGTTCAACTAAAGTGAGAGAGACAGACACCCGCCAGCCACCTTTAAGCCCGAGTGCTCGTAACGGTGAAACCAGTCTCGCGTAAGCGTACGCGTAATGTCGGTCCGGGCCGCTTCATCTCACAATACCACCGAACCAAAGTATGACATGCTGGTAAGTAGTATGACTTGTATCGCCCACAACTCACTTGTGTTCTACTCGTGCATATAACATCACGCATAAAACCTGGCTCGGATGCCACTGTTGGGGAACGTAGTAATTTTAAAAAAAATCCTACGCACATGCAAGATCATGGTGATGATATAGCAACGAGAGGGGAGAGTGTTCGTCCACCCTCGTGAGACCGTAAGCGAAGCGTTAACAACGCGGTTGATGTAGTCGTCGTCTTCACGATCCGACCGATCCAAGCACCGAACGTCACGGGCCTCCGAGTTCAACACAGTTCAGCTCGATGAAGATCTCCGCCTCCGATCCAGCCGAGCTCGAAGATGAGTTCCACGAGACGATGGCGTGGTGACGATGATGATGTTCTACCGGCGCAGGGCTTCGCCTAAACTCCGCGACGATATGACCGAGGTGGAATATGGTGGAGGGGGCACCGCACACGGCTAAGGAACGATCCGTAGATCAACTTGTGTGTCTATGGGGTGCCCCCCCCCCTGCATACATAAAGGAGCAAGGGGAGGCGGCCGGCCTTTAGGCGCGCCAAGGAGGAGGAATCCTCCTCCTAGTAGGAGTAGGACTCCTCCTTTCCTACTCCTACTAGGAGGGGAAGGAAGGGGAGAGGGGAAGGAAAGGGGCGCGCCTCCTAGTCCAATTCGGACCAGAGGGGAGGCGCCGACGCCCATGTTGGCCGCCTCTCTCCTTTCCCCTAAGGCCCATAGGCCCAATACTCTCCGGGGGTTCAGTAACCCCGGCACTCCGGTTTTCTCCAAATCACCCGAACACTTCCGGTGTCCGAATATAGTCGTCAATATATCAATCTTTATGTCTCGACCATTTCGAGACTCCTCGTCATGTCCGTGATCACATCCGGGACTCCGAACAAACTTCGGTACATCAAAACTTATAAACTCATAATAAAACTGTCATCGTAACGTTAAGCATGCGGACCCTACGGGTTCGAGAACTATGTAGACATGACCTAGAACCATTCTCGGTCAATAACCAACAGCGGTACCTGGATGCCCATATTGGTTCCTACATATTCTACGAAGATCTTTATCGGTCAAACCGCATAACAACATACGTTGTTCCCTTTGTCATCGGTATGTTACTTGTCCGAGATTTGATCGTCGGTATCCAATACCTAGTCCAATCTCGTTACCGGCAAGTCTCTTTACTCGCTCCGTTATACATCATCTTATAACCAACTCCTTAGTTACAATGCTTGCAAGGCTTAGGTGATGAGTATTACCGAGAGGGCCCAGAGATACCTCTCCGACAATCGGAGTGACAAAACCTAATCTCGAATTATGCCAACCCAACATGTACCTTCTAAACACCTATAGAGCACCTTTCTAATCACCCGATTCGTTGTGGACGTTTGGTAGCACACAAAGTGTTCTTCCGTAAAGGAGTTGCACAATCTCATAGTTGCGTGAACTTTGTATAAGTCATGAAGAAAGCAATAGCGAGATACTAAACGATCAAGTGCTAGGCTAACGGAATGGGTCATGTCAATCACATCATTCTCCTAATGATGTGATCCCACTAATCAAATGACAACACATGTCTATGGTTAGGAAACATAACCATCTTGATTAATGAGCTAGTCAAGTAGAGGCATATTAGTGACTATAGTTTTGTCTATGTATTCACACATGTATTATGTTTCCGGTTAATACAATTCTAGCATGAATAATAAACATTTATCATGATATGAGGAAATAAATAATAGCTTTATTGTTGCCTCTAGGGCATATTTCCTTCACAGACCTCCCACTCGGAGGCTTAGCTGCAGCCCAGTGCTCGCCTAAGTTTTGAAAATCCTACCGAGTGGAGAGCAGACCTCCCACTCGGGGGCTTAGCTGCAGCCCAGTGCTCGCCTAAGTTTTGAAAATCCTACCGAGTGGAGAGCAGACCTCCCACTCGAGGGCTTAGCTGCAGCCCAGTGCTCGCCTAAGTGTATCGGGGAACAAGTCGATTGCAATAAGCACCTTGCTTTAGCCTGCAAAAGACACCTCAAACCAAAATGCTAACATATTCAACGTCGAATCCAAGTTCGGATAACACCTAACGGAACCGAAAGTGCTCAGGCGCTAAGCCTGTTAAGGTTTGACGGTTACAAAAATCACTCGGCATACCGAGGGAAATTTAAAGTATCAAGCTCAGAAGTTTTTTACCCCTCCTGTGGAAGGCTGGAAGGCGCAACGAACTCATCCAGGTCAATTCCGTCTGCAATCCGAGTGGCAACGGCGATGAAAGTCTCCATGAAAGATCGGAAGTCTTACTTCTTGGTGTTAGCCACCCCGAGGGCCGCCAGCTTATCCTCTCGTGCATCCTTGCAGTGAACGCGGGCCAGACATAGGGCAACGTCTGCGCCACACCTGGCAGAAGACTTCTTCCACTCCTGCACTCGACTTGGGACCGTGTTCAGTCGAGTCATCAGAGACTCGAGGTCATTCTGGAGCGTCTCTTTGGGCCAGAGTGTGGTGTCGATGCGGGAAGTGGCGACCTTCACCTTGCGAGATAATCAACGACGTCAGCAACCCGAGATTCGAGCCGGAGCATGTTCATGGCGACTTCATCCTTCACGGGAGAGTTGATGGGATCTAGGTTTATTTCCAGTCGACCAGTCTCCTCTTCAAAGTTCTGGCAAAATTCTGCAAGCACAACCGCCGAGTCAAGACGACAGTCGGATGGAAATATCACAGTTAAAATATCTGTTTGATACAAAAGATTACCCTCAAGCATGAGGAATAGCTTCTTGGTGAGTCTGTCCAGATAAGCCTCCAGATCATTCTTCTTTCCCACCAACTCACTAGCCTTGTCACTCAGGGCAATCTTATCACTTTCCAGTCGACTGACCTCTTTGTTGGCAGCATCAAGAGCAGCTTTTAGATTGGTGTTTTCTTCTTCAATCTTGGTGACCGAAGCCAGCTTCTCATCTGCGAGCTTGGTTTTCTCTAAAGCCTCTTTCTGCATTTCAGCCAACTCAAGGTCTTTCTTCTTCAGGGCATCCTTCACTTTGCCTGTAAAGTTACAGCCAGTCAGACTCTGAAACAAACAAGGGGCAAAGGCAGTCGTCGAAGGCCTCACCAAACATACCTTTAGCTTCCTCCTTCGCCTTCGTTAAGTTCTCTTGGGCCAGCTTCAGATCAAGCTCGAGTTGGATGTGTTTGTTCTCCAACTCAGTATAACGAGCCGCAAGGTCGCAGGATTTCTACGAAGAATCAATCGACAGATGTCAAAGACAATTCACTTCCGAGTGACTAAGGAAAAATCAAAGCATTTCTAAGACTACGGCCGAATACAAACATTCGACCATAGTCTCGGGGACTACACCCAGTGGGTGCACGCAGCGTGCCCCCACTAGTTCTATCAAGTTAGAGTCGACCAGTCGACCAACAAAAAAATACACAGAGGTGTTCTTGGATGTAGTCAATCGCCAGATCGACCACGCCTCGGGACTACACCCAGTGGGTGCACTTAGCGTGCCCCCACCGGTCTGTGAATCCATTCGACCTAGTCGAATGAAGGAAAAACTTAAGACATAAAGACTATGGTCGACTGCCAGCAGTCCACCTTAGCCTTGGGGACTACACCCAGTGGGTGCACTCAGCGTGCCCCCACTAACCCAGAATTCCAATCGACACACCCAGTGGGTGTAGAGCAATCAATATGAGTTTCAGAAAGAAGAATTTCAGACATCATATCCTAACAGAACAAGCGGTGACCGATTGACCTGAACGTTACTCTGAAGAGCTGAACTGGCGTCATAGGTTGCCTGGCTGGCTTCTCGGATGGCCTTCACTTGATCCATCATGACTCCCGCCTGGCGTATTGCTTCTTTCGCAGCATTCGCTTGGTCCTCTGGGACGTAGTGGGTCGAGAAAAGTGAAGGCTGTGTAGCACTCGACGATGAGAGGCGAGCACTCGTCAACGGCACCGCAAAATATACGGTAGGCCGAGTGATGTTCTCTCCCTCCGCGACCAGTGTCTCGGGTGCTGGCACGTCCTGAGTCGCCTTGCCAGCAGACGCTTTCCTGCTCCTCCTTTGCCTCAGTGGTTCCTCATTGTCGTCGTCAGGAAGGTTAATAACGACATTAGACGGAGCTACAGAAAAGGATCAAAATTAGAGACAAGGAGCCAATCGACTGAAGACGGAATTATAAAAGTCATACCAGGTTTTGAAGTGGCAGCGTCTTCCATCTCATGATCTTCAGCCCTGGCCGAGGTATCAGAAGTAGCAGCACTACAATCCCAGAAGTCAGTCGGTTGACTCATGAGACGACCAAGAATAAGTTCATGTGGAACAGAAAAACTCAAGTAGCATCATTACCCTGAGATAGTGGGGATCACCATCTTCATCTTCGGCAAGACCTTCGCCGGCTTCGACGGCGCCACTCGAGATTGCTTCGAAGCTTTCTCAGTCGGCGCCGGAGAAGTGGTCCGAGGGCGCTTGGTCGACTGTGCAACAGTCGCGACCCCCTTACCACGCTCGGTCGCAAGATCATGGACAAGCTTCGAGTGTCTTTCCGAGCGAGGAGGCGCAAGTTCTTCCTCCTCCTCCTCTTCCTCCTCACCAGAGTCATCACCCTCATCATCATCGTCAGCATCCGAATCCCAGTCCTCCGGGCTTTCGCCCCCACCTCCTTCCTCCTCCTCAGTCGGCGTCTGCGCTCCATTGGGCATCGAGTATAATTCAGTGGTGGCCTGACAGACAACAAAACAAAGGTTAATCGACCAATTTGCAGCAAAGTAGGATGAATAAAGCAAGATTACAATTAAGGATAAAGTGGGCATACCGTGTTCGGAGTGTAGGTATGGTCGAGTGGCGGAATCCTCCTGGCCCCTCGAGGGTTGTCCTTATTCCCTGTGATCGCGGTCATCCACCTCTCTAGTGTGGCGTCGTCGACTGCTTCTGGATGTACCTGAGTTTCATCCTCGGTTCCACAGTAGAGCCACATCGGGTGGCCTCGGTACTGAAGTGGTTGGATGCGCCGCCTAGGGAAGACCTCCGAAAGGTCCATGCCCGTCATTCCGTCCCGAACGAGCTGGACTACATGCTCCATCAACATTTTTACTTGGGCTTTCTCCTCAGGGAGCACCTTCAGAGAAGAGGGCTTGTTCACTCGGTCCATGGAAAACGGAGGGAGACCAATCGGCCCTCAAGGCCGACTTCGTCTTAGCGATAGAACCAAGTCGACTGCCATCCTCTGACCGACTCAGGAAGGGTCATGGCCAGAAAAGTAATCTTGCTCCTCATCTGAATCCCAAGACCCCCGCACATCTGAATAACCTTAGTCCTATCGTCATCCGGACTCGGCTTTTTCACTGTCTGTGAGCGACAGGTGAATATGTGCTTAAAGAGACCCCAGTGTGGTCGACAACCCAGGAAGTTCTCGCACATAGACACGAAGGCAGCAAGGTAGGCAATGGAATTTGGATTAAAATGGTGGAGTTGCGCCCCAAAGAAATTCAAGAACCCTCGGAAGAAAACACTCGGAGGCAGAGAGAACCCACGGTCTACGTGAGTAGCTAGAAGAACGCACTCACCCTCCTGCGGCTGCGGTTGCCACTCGGTCCCCGGGAGCCTTGCTGCCCTGTGAGGGATCAGGCCCTCGTTGGCCAGGTCATTGAGATCCGTCTCGATGATGGTCGAGCGGATCAATCCTTGGACCCAACCTTGCGGCGGGGGACCTTGGCGAAGATCCGCCCGATCGGCGCCCTTCCTTCGCTTTCCCCGTCGCCGTCGCCTTCTTTGCGCGCTCCAAGGCTGCCGTCTTCTCCTTCACCATTGTCGTCGGCGAAGCACGCGAGGAGTGGATGGGCGGGCGAGCGACGCAGCGGGCGGAGGCGAAGAGGGCGAGGGGGAAATGGGGGACACTGTTCAAAAACCCTCGCCTGGTACCTTATATAAGGACGCTTCCGAGTGGCTGACAAGTGGGCCCGGGCGATCCTATCACATCCCGAAACAGTCGCGCACGCGTGATACGTGGCGAAAAATGCGGCGCAGAAATCGAGGCGTCTACACCTTATCCCATCCGAGCGCCGCAGTCCGCCCCGCTTCGCGCGCTTCCCAAAATTCGGATCCCACAAAATCCGCTAACAGCAGCTCAATCTGTCAGACGGTAGATTTCCTGCGATCCGTCGCTCAGAAGTTAAATAAGTTCAAAAGTTCACTCGACAGAAGAAAGGAATGGATCAAGGCGACTGAAAGAAAAGTTGCTGCCATCATCGAAAAGATTATCGGTCCAAAAATAAGACATGTTCAGAACACAAAAACAGGTCGAAAAAATTATCAACTCCTTCCTTACTCAAACCTCGATCCATTCGGGGCCTAATGATGAAGTCATGTACCTAGGGTAGGGTCACGGACCTGTCCTAAGTACCCTTCCCAAGGACATCCTCAGAAGAAGCTGCCTTCCAGTCGACCAAGAGAGACTTCACTCGACGGAGTCGAAGGACTCGACCATGAAGACTCACTCGACCACCAGGAGGTCAAGAGCCGCTCTGCATCCAAACTGTCTGTAATTAAGTAGTCTTTATGGCCATTATGACACTTTATGTAAGGCGTTACTGGTAACGCCAGGCCTTAATGTACTTTAAACCCTGCATAACTGAGGGTCGGAGGGGTCTGGCAGACACTATATAAGCCACCCCCTCCTCAGTATGAAGGGTTCGCACCCCTGTAATCTATACACACATAATCCAGTCGACTGCCTCCGGGCTCCAAGACGTAGGGCTGTTACTTCCTCCGAGAAGGGCCTGAACTCGTAAATCCCTTGTCTATACAACTGCTCCATAGCTAGGATCTTGCCTCTCCATACCTACCCCCCATTCTACTGTCAGACTTAGAACCACGACAGGTGGTGTAGTCGTGATGAGGTAGCAATGCGAAGAATGTCGTGGTCGATGTCGAGGAACTCGCCGTGGAGTCGCAGGCACAAGGAGGCGCCGAGTTAGTCATGGGCGCACTGATGTCGAAGTAGTGGTGTGCCGGAAAGATGATGATGTTGATGAGGTGTCACGCCGGGTTTGCGAAACCCAGTCGGGGACACGTCGTGGACGAAGGCACGTGTCGGTGTTGCCAGCACCGGTCAAGCGTAGACGGACGAAATCAGCATTGACGATGCGCCGCTCCAGGATTGCCAGGCCTGGGAACACATCAAGGACGAAGGCACACCTCGGTGTTGGAAGCACTGGGCATGCGTAGACGGGCACCTGCACAAGTTGTACGCCATGTCGGAGGAGTCGGAGGAGCCAGTAGAGAAGGACTCAAAAACGGTTGCGGAGCCAATCGGCGCGGGGTCGATATCACCAAATGAGGTCGAAGTAGACGAATTGGTCGAGGAAGATGACGGTGACGCTGGCGATGAGCTTGTGTTGGTCGAAGATGAAGCGGGTGGACGGGCGGGGCTGGTCGGGTGAGCAAGCGACAGCGGCACCGTAGAAGAGCGGTGGCAACAACTGGGTTAGGAGTGTGGCGGTGATGCCGAAGTAGGCGACGAAGAACCCGACAGCGCGACGGAGACAATTGCAGACGTTGGCGTTCCCGCGTCGAGGGAGGCGGCGCGGCGCATATCACGGGAAGTCAGTGCGTGGGGACGGCGGAGTGGACTGCAGGCCGTGGCGCTACATCCCAAAGAGGCGACGCAGCGGTAGCAGGCAGGTCAGGGCGACGGCGGGAAGACCTCGGGGCGGCACGGGGACTGTGCGCCGCGACGCTACGGCCTGAAGTGGTAGTGCAGTGGCGGTGAGTGGGTCGGTGCAGCCATGAGAACGGCCTCGGCGGTGGCGGGATCACGTGCCACGGCACTACACCCAGAAGGGATGACACATCGGTGGCGCGCGAGTCGGTGCAATCGCGGGAAGAACCATGGGGCGCCGGCGTTGCGACCCGACGGGTCGACGCAGCGGCACCCCGATGCTCCATCGGTGGAGGGATGTGTCGTACTCGGGGACAACCTTCACGGGACCTGTAGAGGCGCGTGCAACCAAGTGATCAGGTCGGTGGCGCGGCACGGATGGATCGGATCGCGGGCGGGCGGGTGATCAATCCAACTACACACGAGGTTGGGGATGTTGCCCATGTCGGCGGAGTGGACGGTGAAGCGAGATGGTCGAGCAGACCTAGGCAACGACGGCCAATGGGGAACACCGTGCGTACGAGCGGCTAGCACGTGGCGCCCAAGCGGTCAAAGCATCGCCCGCGCCCGAGCGGTTAAGCCAAGCAACTAACGCGGCACCGACGCCCGAGCGGCCAGGACCGAGTGGTGAACGCAGCACCGTGCGTGAGAAGGCCATATGGCTGCAATGGAGATGTTAGGTGATGCATGAGTCCATTTGGCGAAGGGCGGCAACAGCCGACGCAGAGTGACAAACGTTTAGACGCGTGGCCGACAGTCGTGAAGGCCGCCGAGTCGCGCTAGGCCATCGGGTCGGAGAAGAGGCCCAGTGATCGCGCCGCTGTCGGAGTAGAGGCGGCGACGATCGGCATAGACCGATTGCAGCAAAATATTGACAACTGCCATGACAGACCGGCGTATCGCGCGAGTCCACCGGGTCGGAGTGGTGGCCGAGGGTCGCGTCGATGTTGGAGTAGAGACGCACGGGGTCGACGGCGGCGGCGGGCGACACAATCCGATCTATGATTGATAAACCAAAAAAGAAAATATCGTCCAAGCGACGGGCGGAGAGAAAACCGATCAAGAGATCTGAAAAACTCATCAGGGCAGCCAATCACAGATCGGCGGACGAACCCTGCTATGGGTCGCGCGGCCCCCAGCGAAGATCATGGAGATCGACCTCCACGGGAGCGACGCGGCGCAGAAGCATGCGGCGGCTAGGTCTAAAAACTTGCGACTGATACCATGTTAGAAGAGAATAGAGACAAGATTGACGGAATATGATGGATGTTGTATTGACCCTCTCGGACGATTTATATAGAGTACAAGCCTTGAAGGGCAAGAAGCCTCTCCTAAAGATAAAGCAGAAAATGATTACAAATCATAGTCTATCATATACATATATATACCTATACACTATATCAGTCTGCATGGTCATGCATGCATCGATGCAACGCTTGTGTGGTAGTACATCATTCTCTCCTGTTAGTAGCAAAAATTACTGTTCCCACATCTTAGAACTATGATCCATGGAAGTTAGTGGTATACAATTGTTTTACTAACAGCCCATAACGGAAACAAAAAGGAACACTCATGCCTCCCTCTTAGGAGGGACAAGAAGAATATATTTGTAAAGGGGCTCCAAAAGCTAGGGTTCTTAACCCTGATTAACTATCCAAAGGACATGATGATGAAGTCAAGTGATGGTTTGAGCTAGAAGCATACTACTCCCGAGCAACATGCAAACTGCAGCATGCAGCAGAGGAGAAAGGAAGGAAAAGTGATGGAATATTTCGGGGCCAGTGGCATTCATGCATGCATGCCCCTGACCAGGCTTGCTTCATCTATATTTCTGTGTCGCAGCAGGGTCAGGTGTATATTTATTTGGTACGAGTACATGCAGTCCTGTGCAGCTGTGCTGACAGCGTTGGGGATGAAATGGTGGCCAAATTTTAAAGAACACACAACCTTGTATGCTTTTCATGGGAATGTGTGGGCTTTTGTGTGCATGGTGAAGCATGAGTGTAGACACAATTTGGCTTTCCGTAAGCTGCTCTCTGGTGTATATTGTGGGTGCTTCTGCTTTAATATTGTTACATCACTGACAAACAGAACGGTGATATGTCATATTCTGGTCCAGGTAGCTAGCTAGGTGGTGCATTTTCCTTGGTTATTACTTTCATCATTTCAAGAGTAGCTTCCATATTTTTGGAGTAGGTTGTGAGTCTCAAGATCTGCACCTGTGAGATTAATTCAACGTTTGATTACATATATATCATAGCTTTTATCTGACCTTATAGTTGGGGTTACCTGCCACCCTAAGATAGATAATAGGGTCTCCTGTCACCCTAAGAGCATGGTTAATAATATAGTCAACGGTCGGTTATAAAAAGTTGTCATGCCATCTACAGCCAACCTCTTAGCCGACATGTACAATAATAAATTTTAAATATGTACTAGTTTATCAATAGTTGGCCCACTTTACATCCTCACAAAGTGTCTTGGGTCTCGTATTACAGTTGGCTACTAACCAAGAGCCCGTTTCTCTTCTCTCACTTCTCTCTCCTCCAACTAAACAAGGATATATTATTCTATTTCTTATAGTCTGCTTATGTCATTCTATTGTACTTGCTCAAAGATAGACCCAGAGTGCTTCTCCGGCAAGCCGGCGACTGCTTCTTCCTTCCCTCCGGCGGTTGCTTTTCGTCCTGTGAAAATCGACTGATCCAAAAACGATTTTCACGCGACTTACATGTAGCTAACGTGAAGAATGAAATATTCAACCATGACACATCAATATTTTCAACGGCCAAATAAGTTGCGGACAGGAAATCACTAGTAGAAAAGGGGGCAATGGTCCAGGCCGGTCCAGCCTATTAGTCCCGGTTCAATCAAGAACCGGGACCAATGAAACATCGGACCGGTTAAGTGAGCCCCGGGCCGGCAGGCCACGTGGGCCATTGGTCCTGTTAAATCGGACCTATTGGTCCCGGTTAGTGGACGAACCGGACCATTGGTCCTGCTCGAGCCCAAACCTATTGGTCCCGGTTGGTTGCATGAGCGGGACCAATGGGCTCCCATTAGTCGGTTAGTGCCATCAACCGGACTAAAAGTTGGTGCCCATTGCGACGAGTTTAGTCCCACCTCGCCACCAAGGGGAACGGGACTGGTTTATAAGCCCTCCTCTCTACTTTATCGAGCTCCTCCGATAATGAAAATAGATGCGCTTATATAGGTAATTTAGCATAAATTCATACAGTTTCTCTTGAAATTGTTATGAATTTAAGTTGAATTTCCTCTATAAGCGCATCTCTGCATCATTTCGAGTAGTTTTTTTCTTTTCTGCTATATTTATTTTTTCTTTTTATTTCTGAGTTGTAATAAGCCATTAAAAATAAGCATATATGCTCCTTTTTACTATAGTTAATCACAACTATTTTTGCTTCTATTCATTTATGAGTAGTTTTTATATAGTTTTTCTTTTTCTGCTATATTTATTTTTTCTTTTTATTTCTGAGTTGTAATAAGCCATTAAAAATAAGCATATATGCTCCTTTTTACTATAGTTAATCACAACTATTTTTGCTTCTATTCATTTATGAGTAGTTTTTATATAGTTTTTCTTTTTCTGCTATATTTATTTTTTCTTTTTATTTCTGAGTTGTAATAAGCCATTAAAAATAAGCATATATGCTCCTTTTTACTATAGTTAATCACAACTATTTTTTGCGACTATTCATTTATGAGTAGTTTTTATATAGTTTTTCTTTTCCTGCTATATTTATTTTTCCCGAGTTATAATAAGTCATTACAAATAAAAAGAGACGCAATGCTCGTTAATCTGCTTCAACCCTTTCGGGATAGTGTCAATCGCATGACTTGCACATAGCTCATGCAGTCTACCGTATCCCGCAAGGGTTGAAGCCGACTCAACGTCTTGAGCATTGAGCATCTTCGTCATTGTATCTCGCACTCGGGGCTTATAAACAGTGCGAGTGCCTCTCGCTTGGCGAGTGGGACTAAAACGAAAGCTCTTTGGAAGAATCAAAAAAAAACAGCTGCAGAGACCATTTGTCGGTTGGTGGCACCAACCGACCAATCTTGACTTTTGTCCTGTCAGGGCTGCAACCGGGACCAATGTTTCTTTGTCGGTTTGTTCCTCCAACCGGGACCAATGGTCTTCGTTCCGCCCTTTGGGCTCTTGAAAAAAGGTCTTTGGTCGGTTGGTGGCACAAACCGACTAAAGAGGTCATTGGTCCCGTTTGTGCCATTTAACCGACAAAAGCCTTTGCTATATAAGTAGCACTTAGGATTTCGAACCGCATCCCCACTTTCGATCTCCTGCTCCTCGCCTTGCCCCCTGCCGCCCGACACGTCGCCGCCCTTCGACGCCGTCGCCGCCTGCGCTTCCACCTGTGCCGCCGCCGCCCTACTGTCGCCGTCGCCGTCCATTGCACACTTGCCCACGCCAAACGCCGTCGTCGCCGCCCCGACCGATCGACCACCCAGCGACGTCTCATCGCCCGCCCGCCCGCCCTGCCGTCGCCTTGACGACCCTGACCCCCCGCCCTTCCTCACATGTCGCCGTCAGCGTGGTCTTTTTCTTAGATTTGTTTTAGATTTTTTTAGTTCATAGATATTTTTGTTAGATTAGATTGTGTAATTTAGATATGTAGTTAATGTAGATTGTGTAATTAATTTGTTAGTTTTTATGTTAGATTTTTTTTCTGTAAAAGATTTGTGCATATTATGTAAGATTTTTTATGTTAGTTTCTTTATGTTAGTTTCTTTATGTTAGTTTTTTTCTGTAAAATTTGTTCATATTATGTTAGATTTTTTATGTAAGGTTTTTATGTTAGTTTTTTTCTGTAAAAAGAATTGTTCATATTATGTAATATTTTTATGTTAGTTTCTTTATGTTAGTTTCTTTATGTTAGTTTTTTTCTGTAAAATTTGTTCATATTATGTTAGATTTTTTATGTAAGGTTTTTATGTTAGTTTTTTTCTGTAAAAAGAATTGTTCATATTATGTAATATTTTTATGTTAGTTTCTTTATGTTAGTTTTTTTCTGTAAAATTTGTTCATATTATGTTAGATTTTTTATGTAAGGTTTTTATGTTAGTTTTTTTCTGTAAAAAGAATTGTTCATATTATGTAAGATTTTTTATGTTAGTTTCTTTATTTTAGTTTCTTTATGTTAGTTTTTTATGTTAGATTTTTTATGTTAGATTTTTTATGTTAGTTTTTTATGTTAGTTTTTTATGTTAGATTTTTTTCTGTAAAAGATTTTTAAGTTAGTTTTTATGTTAGATTTTTTCTGTAAATAGATGTGTAGTAATTTAGATCTTTATGTAGGATTAGATGTGTAGTAATTTAAAAAAGGAAAAAAGAAGAAGTAGTTTATATATGAAGTAGTTTGTTTTAGTAAGTACTACTTATTTATTTATAGTAAGTGTTTAGTAGTTGAGCTAGATAGATTTAATTAATAAGACTACTTTTATTTAACTATATATAGAAGTAGTTCAGCGTCGAGATGATGTAGTATTCAACCCGTATGTACATCGATCATCTATAGTCAACCCGTGATTTATAATAATGATCTAGTTTAATATTTGAATTATGAGCGTAGGCGAAATGTCGTCCTCATCGGCGAAAAATCGCTGAAGTGCGACTGGTGCCACGATGACCGAGGTATGTGCGATGATTCATTGAGTGGAGGAAGATCGGCGATTCAGCATTAAGCTCGAGGAGACTTGCGATGTTCATACGGCATAGCAGCGACAATAGTTTTTTTCGTAATTAAGCACGACTTCAACTATTTTAACGTGTAATTTTCATCTTTTCAATTTGACTAGCTTATCCCATGCTTTGCAAGACGCTATGTCTTGGAGAGGATGGATTTTGAAGACCATGAAAATTTGAAACAAAAAAATTGTCCTAAGTACCGAACATGATGTGGATTTTCAAGTAAAACTGTACAATGCTCGAGTGTAACCCATTTTGGTTGCAAAATTGGGATGCATTTTGCAAGATGTATGGTCTTGATGAGGGTATGATTATCACCATGGATCTTGGTGATCCTACAATCGAGCAAGAGACACCTACGATTTGGGTCTTTGTGCATACACCTCCAGTTCTTCCCTCATGTGAGCTAAAGCATAGTTATTAAGTAATTTATATTGTTTATTTCAAAATATATAGTTGACAACTTATCTCCATTGACAGCTTATTTTCATTCTTCAAAGAATGTGCGGAAGATGGTAGATGTAACATACTACAACGAAGGCTGCGAATTAACTTATCGGGAGAACGACATCTAGTCGGATTTTGTAGAGATCTTGAGAATTACAATATCTACAATCAAACTCCTCAACATTATGGTCAATACGTGCCACTAGTGCACGTGTTGAACTCTGATAACTACCATGGAGATACCTTGGTACGATTATTTTTACTATTACAACATCCGTGCATCTTTTGCACACTTCTAATTAAACTAGTACATCATTGCTAACTATGAAGTTATTACTATGTTTTTCAACAGATAATCCCGAATGAGTGTGTCCCTCATCGATGTATACGCGTGGTAGCCTTCATGTTTTGAACATACTACCGTGTCGTCCTCTGAATCTCAACTGTCCATATCGGGTTTCTAAAAGAAGTGGAGACATAACAATCAAAGAATGGAAAAAATGTATGGACGGTCGTAAGGAGCTTCTTGGAAGCAATAAGCGTGAAAGGCAAGAATTGGAGACAGGATGATCGCCATTCTTCATAATGGAGAGTCGGGGTCTATATTGTTTTATGCTATTTTACCTTAAGGGTGTTTTAGGTCCTATACCTAGTCTTGATGATCATGTGCTAAGAACAATTATATATGTAGGGTTGGGTTCGATGACTATATACGAGGATGATGATCATATGACTTATTATTAATAGCGAGCTAGTAGAAGTAGTATGATGATGCATGATTAGTAGGACTTTATTATATACATATATATGATGATAAACCAAGGACGAAGATAAGAGAGACACTTCTCTCTATTAGCTAGCTATAAATAACAACCTAAAATAAACCACAAAACCCTAAAGCAGCCACTTTCTTAAAAAAGAAAAGACTTTTGGTCGGTTGGTGCCACCAACCGGACCAAAGACCTCCGATGGGGCTCGGTGCACGTCGCCACGTGGAGTTACATTGGTCCCGGTTAAATGCGTGAACCGGACTAATGTCTGGTGGCATTAGTAACGACCCATTAGTCCCGGTTCATGAACCGGGACTAAAGGCCCTTACGAACCGGGACTAATGGGTTGTTTTCTACTAGTGAATGGACTTTTGGCGAGTATGTGTTTTTAGGGCATCTACAATGCTGACCCACAAATGGACACGACAAATGTCCCTTTTTTATGTCCGGACATGGTTCGCGGACATGAAGCGGGAGAGAGCCATCCAACGCTGTTGACCAACAAATCCGGTTGAAGGACAAAGAGGAGAAGAGGATCATGCATGTGAATAAGAGAAAAAAGAAGAGGACCACGTGGAGGCTTTGCGTTGGTCAAGTGCATGTCCGGACTCCCCATGTTCGTCTCGGATTTGCCGAAAAACAAACATACGGACCACTTCGCGGACCAATGAGGTTTCTCATTGGATGACAAAAGTTGACACAAATGATCCACACAATACAATCCAGGCATGTAGCGAAGCTTTAAGGGTCTCCTTTGGAGATGCCCTTAATGTCTTTCGTGACTTTTACATTTGCCCTTAGTTTGCCAACTACCTAGTTAAGGGAGACAAACATGCATGGAAACTGTACATCCATAGACAAGCATGCATGCATGCAATTCCACATCTCCCCACATGTACAGGCATCTTTGATCAGATTGTTATTCTTTTCCTCGCTTTGTCAATGCATTGATGCATGGATGTGTTGTATATGGACCAAAGAGTCTCTCTCTCTCTCTCTCTCTCTCTCTCTCTCTCTCTCTCTCTCTCTCTCTCTCTCTCTCTCTCTCTCTCTCTCTCTCTCTCTCTCTCTCTCTCTCTCTCTCTCTCTCATGTCTAAGTGCTAGATCACGAGAAATAGGGACGAAATCACACCTTCCCCACTACCGCTCCTTGCATCATTGATCATCAGTACATGCATGGAAAAAAAATATGGCTAAAAGTGCGTCTCATTTTCACAAGAGACGACGCAGCGCTTTCACTGCTTTTATCAAGTCTTGTAATCTTGTACTCCCTCCGTTCGGAATTACTTGTCACAGAAATGGATGTATCTAGACATATTTTAGTTCTAGATGCATCCATTTTCGAGACAAGTAATTCCGAACGGAGGGAGTACAAAAATCTTCTTGTGCAAAAAGGGAGGGAAAAGTGAAGCAGATGCATGGCCCATTCATGCATCTGTATTATCTTAAGATCAATCTTGGCAGGGATCCCAAAAGGTGGATCCTATTGAAAATCCCTATTTGACGCATATTGCCTCAAATAGTTAACCAATCACACAGACGGCGCTATCAAGCGAGCGATTGGGCCAGCCCATCTATGGTATATTCAACGTTTCGGTCTGAGTAATCTTCTAGAGGTTCCATGCGGTTTTTTTTATGATTTTGGGAACGTTCTAGAAGTCTCCTGGACCAATTTTTCTATTTTCCATTTCTTTTTTGTCTCTGTTTATTTTACTTTTTTCCTTTTCTGTTTTTGTTTCTTTTTCGTTTTTTTCCTTTTTCCTTTTTGTTTTCTTCTTCCCTTTTTCATTTTTTTATTTTTCATGTTCCTTTTGTTTGAAATTTTAAAATATTTTTTCGAATTTCAAATAATGATCTCATATTCTATTTTTTATTCACAATTTTCCAAAATTATTCATATTTAATAAAAATGTTCAGGACTACCAAAAATGTTCTTGTTTTCAAAATTTGTTCACAACTTTATAAAATGTTCAATGATTTCAAAAATCTTCTTCTTTCCAAATTTTATTAAAAATTAAAGATTATTTTGGTATTTCTCAAAAATATTCTAGTTTTCAAATTTTGTTCATAATTTCATAAATTATTTTGTTTTAACAATATTCTCGTTTTCCAAATTTGTTCAAATTTTAGAAAAATGTTCGTGGTTTGAACAATTTGTTTAGAATTTCAAAAAATGTCCCCATGTTTCAATAAAATTGGTTGAATTGAAAAGGGATTTTTCCTTCTATTACAAACAATCTTCAGAAAATTTTAAAATATGTAAAATTCTAAAATTATTTTTCAAATTTTGATCACATTTTCCTAAATTTTGTGCTAGTTTTCTAAAATGTGTTCAACACAATTGAAGAATCTGTAAGCTCCAGTAAATAGGACGAAATAGTCTAAAAAAAGAGAGTGAATATCAAATTATTGTTAAAGCACATTCACATTTAGGTTATCATCGGTCATAATGAGCCATAAAGTGTACTGGTTAGCAGCACGTGTTATTGCATTGCGACGTCACGAGTTCGATCACAGCAGCCACACTTCTTTCTTGCGATTTTCCTCCGCTATATATGGGCCGGCCCAGTCAGAGTTGCTCCTGTGCGTGAGGCCAACTGTTTGCTGCAGTTCGCGACGAATAGGAGCTCCTGATCCTCCAATTTGCCACCTGCAGCCACCACCAAATGGGCACCCCTATTTCTCGCTTCAAGCGAGCACAGGGGACAACCTCGCGTCGTGGGGAGCCCATATGGGCTAGCCCGGCCGTGCGGGATGCCAAGGCCTTTTTTTTTGTTTTTCCTGTTTTCTTTTCTCTTTTTTGCTTTATTTTCGTACTTTTATTTATATTTTAAAATACTCTTCATATATATACAAAAAACACTCTTCAAAAAGACATTTGAAATTTTTGAACAAGTATTCAAAACATGTTGAATAAGTTAAGAAATATTGAAAAAGTATTTGAAAAACTTGAACAAGTATTTGACAAATGCTGAATAAGTATTAGAAATTATTGAATGAGTATTTGAAAAATGTGAACAAGTATTTGCAAATTTTAAATAAATATTTGAAATGATGAACAAGTATTTGAAAACATTGAACAAATATTAAGAAATGTTGAACGAGTATTTGAAAAATGTTGAACATGTATTTGAAAAATGTCAAATAAGTATTAAAATGTTGAACTAACATTTTAAAAATGTTGAATAAGTTAATGCGAACAATGTTGAACGTGTATACAAAAATGTGATCACTTATTAAGAATGTTTTTGACATATAAAAAATGTAGAATGAAAACGAAACAAGCATAAGAGAAAATATAAAACAAAAAACGAAAAATAGAGAGAAAATGTTAGACGTGTATTTGGAAAAAATTGTTTATATATACAAAAGATGTACAATAATAACCAAAAGAGCAAACCAAAAATAGAAACAAAATGAAGAAAATACAAAAGGAAATAGAAAACAAAGAAACAAAATGCAAAAAAGAATGAAAAAATAGAGAAGAAAAAGGGAAAATGGATCAAAATAAACGAAAGAAAAGGAGAATAAAGAAAACCAAAGAAAAAGGAGAAGAAAAAAGAAAAGGAATGAAATAAAATAAAACAAAAGGAAAAAATCTTGAAGAAAACGGCTCGAGTAGCCTCAGGTAGGTGGCGCCCCTTAGTTTTCCCATGAAAGGACGTTTTGGATTGGCTGTTGCGCGCGTTGAACTTGAAGACCAGGGATCGATCCCTCTTCTCACATTTCCTTTTTACCTTTTTTTTAGACAACATTTCCCTTTTACTAATATATGCGCATGTCAATGGCCCAGCCGAATACGCCGTGAGGGGAGAACCAACTTGTGGTTGGATGGTTAGAGGGACTGTGGTATCCCCAGCCCACCAGGGTTCAAATCCTGGTGCTCGCATTTATTCCTGAATTTATTTCAGGATTTCCGGCGATGCGCATTCAGTGGGGGGAGACGTTCCCGTCGACGACGAGGCGCCTACGGTGACTTCGTAAATCTCAAGATGACATGCCGGCTCAGTCTTTCGGAGGCGCTCATAGGGGTAGGGTGTGCGTGTGTGTGTTCATAGGGGTGAGTGTATGCGCGTCTATATGAGCGCTTGTGTCTGTACTGATGTTCAAAAAAAAAATACGCCGTGAGGGGAGAAAAGGCTTCTGCGAGAGCTGGTGCTTGTCTCGCGTAAGGCGATAAATAGTCGTCGCTCCACCAAATAGACGAGGCTGCGCTCATGATTTGGCGAGTTGGACCGGCCCAGCTGGGGGTTTTGTATGCGGTCGCTGCTGTTTTTTTTTTCTTTTTTTCTTCTGTGATTTTGTCTTTCGGCTTTCTATTAGGTTTTCTCTTTCAACTTTTTTGGGGTTTACTAAGAAAAATTCCTTTATATTTTCAATTTTAAAGTTTACTTTACTTTTGTAAAACATATTATGAATATTTTTCAAATAAAACTCAAATTTTTAATATACATTGAACATCTTTTGTAAGATGCTTTCAACATTTAAAAAATAGAAACTGAAGAAAAATTTAATATACGGTGGAATGTTTTGTAATATATGCTGAATTTTTTAATACATATTCAACATTATTTTAATATACATTAAAATTTTCTAAATATATTATGACCAATCTATAATAACCAATGAACTTTTTTTTACTATACATTGTTCTTTTTGAAAATACAGATAGACTAAACTTTATTTCAACGCGTACAAATTTTTCTAATTGATGAATTTTTTATTCTTTTATGTTGTTAGGTTCTTATATGCATAAAGCCCTAAAAAATTAAACAACGGATTTTTTTGAATATAACAGACTGAAAACCCCAACAAACAAAAGAAAACTCCTCACTATAGCGTGCTATGTATTGCGAGAGTGGGCTTGTGGCCCATTATGCTTTCCCTGCGTGAAGTTCATCTACTTGACACTCACAAGCGTCCATTAGAAGACCTCAAGCACGAGAGCCATTATGTGGGAGATGGAACAATACATCCTGATATGGATGTAATCTATGTGGATGAAGTTTGTAAATTATTTAAGATTGCATGTCTACCCAGAGATGAAGTTATGAAGAAAGTTTTTCCTTTATCTTTGAAGGGAAAGACATTGACATAGTATAGGCTATGTCCTGATATTGGAACGTGGGATTGGAACCGATTGAGATTGGAATTTTATCAAAAGTTTTATCTTATGCATCTGGTTCATCGTGATCGGAATTATATATATATTTTGCCTCGTGAAGGGGAAACTATCGCTCAAGCTTGGGGAGGCTTAATTACATGATGTACACATGCCTCAATCATGAGCTCTCAAAAGAAATTATCTTACATAGTTTTTCTGCTCGGCTTTCTTATAATGATCAAACCATGCTCGATTAAATGGTTCCTTTATAAAGAAAACTATTGAATTCAGATGGGATCTTCTGGAAAGAATTAAACGCAACTCTGAAGATTGGGAACTCGACAAAGATAATGAATCAGGTATAATACTTGAGTTTGATTGTGTTAAATCTTTTATGGAAACTGATGCTTTTCATAAGTTCAACACTAAATATGGACTTGACTCTGAGATAGTAGCCTCCTTTTATGAATCCTTTGCTGCTCATGTTGATCTCCCTAAGGAGAAATGGTTTAAATATCATCCGCCTATTAAAGAAAAGATTGAGGAACCTTTTATAATTAAAGATGAAACTATCATTTACAATGTTGATGCAGTTGTATGCCTACCGCTTATATTCAAAAACCACCTTTTCCTGTTAGGATAAAGGAACATGCTCAAGTTTCAATTGTGGTTAACAAAAGTAATACTAGAGCACCTAGTCCCTCTGAACAAATTAAAGTTGAACCTAATGTTGCTATGGTTAAAAATCTCTTGGTTGATTATTTACTTTTGTGGTGAAGCCACTAGAATTTCTAAGCCTGATACTAAAGAAATGAATAAACCTATCGTTGGCATGTCTGTTGCCTCAGTTAAAATAGGAGATCAGTGTTATCATGGATTATGTGATTTAGGTGCTAGTGTGAGTGCTATTCCATTTACCTTATATCAAGAGATTATGGATGATATTGCACCTGTTGACATAGAGGACATTGATGTTACTATTAAGCTTGCGAATAGAGATACTATTTCACCACTTGGGACTGTTAGAGATGTTGAAGTTTTGTGTGGAAAAATAAAATACCCTACTAATTTTCTAGTCTTTGGTTCTCCACAAGATGATTTTTGTCCCATTATTTGGTAGACCTTTCTTGAACATCGTTTAATGCTAAGATTGATTGCAGTAAAGAAACTATCAGTGTTAATTTTGGTGATGTATCTCATGAGTTTAATTTCTCTAAATTCTGTAGACAACCTGATGATAAAGAATTGCCAGTAAAGATGAAATTATTGGTCTTGCTTCTATTGTCGTACCTCCTACTGATCCATTAGAACAATATTTGCTAGACCATGAAAATGATATGCATATGAATGAAAGAAATAAAATAGATAAGATGTTCTTTGATCAACCACCTATCCTTAAACATAATTTGCCTGTTGAAACCGTTGGAGGTCCTCCTCCACCTAAAGGTGATCCTATGCTTGAATTAAAACAATTGCTTGATTATTTGAAATATGCTTATCTTGATGAAAAGAAGATATATCCTGTTATTATTAGTGTTAACCTTTCAAAGCATGAAGAAAAGAGGTTACTTAAAACTCTGAGGAAGCACCGTGCCACTATTGGATATACTCTTGATGATCTTAAGGGCATTAGTCCTACTCTATATCCGCACAAGATTAATATGGAACCTTATGTTAAACTGGTTGTTGATCACCGATGATGGTTAAATCCTAAGATGAAGGATGTGGTAAGAACTGAAATATTAAAGCTTCTGGAAGCAGGTATAATTTATCCCATAACTGATAGTAGATGGGTAAGTCCCGTTCATTGTGTTCCTAAGAAAGGAGGCATAACCGTTCTTCCTAATGATAAAAGTGAACTCATTCCACAATGAATTGTAACTGGTTATAGGATGGTAATTGATTTTAGGAAATTAAATGAAGCTACTAGAAAAGAGCGTTACCCCTTGCATTTTACATATCAAATGTTAGAAAGACTATCTAAGCACACACACTTTTTCTTTGTTGATGGATATTCTGGTTTCTCTCAAATACCTGTGTCACAAGAAGATCAAGAGAAAACTACTTCGACTTGGCCTTTTGGAAGTTATGCTTAAGACATATGCCTTTTAGTTTATGTAATGCACCTGCTACCTTCCAAAGATGTATCACTCCTATATTCTCTGATTTTTGTGAAAAGATTGTTGAGGTTTTCATGGATCATTTCTCCATTTAAGGGACTTCTTTTGATGATTGCTTAAGCGACCTTGATCGAGTTTTGCAGAGATGTGAACAAACTAATCTTGTCTTGAATTGGGAGAAGTGTCACTTTATGGTGAATGAAGGTATTGTCTTAGGTCATAACATCTCCGAAAGAGGTATTGAAGTAGACAAAGCTAAAGTTGATGCAATTGAGGAAATGCCATGTCCTAAAGATATTAAAGGTATAAGAAGCTTCCTTGATCATGCTAGTTTCTATAGAATGTTTATTAAAGACTGCTCTAAAATTTCTAGGCCTCTTACTAATCTCTTGCAAAAAGATGTTCCATTTATTTTTTATGATGATTGTGTAGAAGCCTTTGAAACACTTGAGAAAGCCTTAACTTCTGCACCTATTGTTCAACCACCTGATTGGAACTTGCCTTTTCAAATTATGTGTGATGCTAGTGATTATATTGTTGGTGCTGTTCTAGGACAAAGAGTTGATAAGAAATTAAATGTTATCCATTATGCTAGTAAAACTATAGACAATGCTCAAAGAAATTAAGCTACTACTGAGAAAGAATTTTTAGCAGTTGTGTTTGCATGTGATAAATTCAGATCTTACGTAGTTGATTCTAAAGTAATTGTTCACACCAATCATGTTGTTATTAAACATCTTATGGAATATGTTAAACCTAGACTCATTAGATGGGTTCTATTGCTACAAGAATTTGACTTGCATATTACCGATGGGAAGGGAGACGAGAATCCCGTAGCTGATAACTTGTCTAGACTGGAAAATATTCTTGATGACACACTACCTATTGATGATAGTTTTCCTAATGAACAATTAGTTGTTTTAATGCTTCTCGTAATATTCCATGGTGTGCAGACTATGCTAATTACATCGTTGCTAAATTTATACCACCTAGTTTCACATACCAACAAAAGAAAAAGTTCTTTGATTTAAGACATTACTTCTGGGATGGCCACATCTTTTTAAAGAAGGAGTAGATGGTATTATTAGATGTTGTATACCTGAGCAGGAACAGGAACAAATCCGACGGAAGTGTCATTCTGAGGCTTACAGAGGACACCACGCTGGAGATAGAACTGCACATAAGGTATTACAATCTGCTTTTTATTGGCCTACTCTTTTCAATGATGCTCATAAATTTGTCTTACATTGTGATGAATGTCAAAGAATTGGTAATATTGGTAGACGTCAAGAAATGCCTATGAATTATTCACTTGTTATTGAACCATTTGATATTTGGGGATTTGATTATATGGGAGCTTTTCCTTCCTCTAACGGCTATACACATATTTTAGTTGCTGTTGATTACGTTACTAAGTGGGTAGAAGCTATTCCAACTAGTAGTGTTGATCATAACAATTCTATTAAAATGCTTAAAGAAGTTATTTTCCTGAGGTTTAGAGTCCCTAGATTTAATGACTGATGGTGGTTCACATTTTATTCATGGTGCTTTCCGTAAACTACTTGCTAAATATGATGTCAATCATAGAATTGTGCTTCCCTATCATCCTCAATCTAATGGTCAAGTTGAATTGATCAATAGAGAAATAAAGTTAATTTTGCATAAGACCATCAATAGATCTAGAAAGAATTGGTCTAAGAAACTTGACGATGCATTGTGGGCTTATAGAACTGCTTATAAAAATCCTATGGGTATGTCTCTGTATAAAATGGTTTATGGAAAAGTATGTCATTTACCTCTTGAGTTAGAACATAAATCATATTGGACAATTAATGAACTCAATTATGATTTCAAACTTTCAGGTGAGAAGAGGTTATTTGATATTAGCTCGCTAGATGAATGGTGAAAGTGCGTTATATCGGCAAGAGGGGGCGAATAGCAGATTTTTACAAATTCTTCACTGAGGAAATACAAATTCGGGAATTTGCTAAGTTACGAAATACAAGCAGCGGATAAAGTACTCAGATGCATGCATAACAAGGCAATAGCATAGTCATCATGATGAAATGAAACATACACAAAGCACATGTAGTGTGTAACCAGGATAAGCAGGCAGAAGACAAGATGACTGAAGAAATAGGATTTAAGAAATTGAGAAAGTCGTCTGTCAAAGTCTTCAAACAGTAATGATCAAGTTCATTAGCAAGTATGCGAGGAAATGAAAGGGTTGAGAAAATAAAACTAGTAGCTCGGTGAAGACAGTGATTTGGTAGACCAGTTCCAACTGTTGTGACAGTTGTACATCTAGTTGGAGCGGCTTGGTATTTAAATCAAAGGACACACAGTCCCAGGACACACAATCATTACCGTATTCTCCTTGAGCTAAGGTTACACAGACCTCTCCCAATCACTCGTGGTAAGTCTTCAAGGTGACTTCCAAACCTTCATAGACTTGGTCACCCGGTAATCCACAATTCATATTGGATGCTCTAGACCATGATGCCTAACCGTCTGGAAGATGATAGTCTTAAAAGGTAACAAGCCTCGGTTCCACACAAGAACAATCTCTTCATTGATGCTCAATCACTTCAGGTTTTAGGTGTTGGGGTTTGGGGTTTTTCCTCGCTGATGATTTTCTCTCAAAGCCCTCGGAGGATGGGATGCTCTAAATGACAAGTGTTAGTCTATGTCTCGGAGTAGCCAACCAGCTAGTGGTTGAAGGGGGTGACTATTTATAGCCGGAGAGTAGCCCGACATGATAAGACATAAATGCCCCTAATGATATGACCGTTATGTGGATAAGATATTTGGGATAGCTGGCGCGAAACACAACAACGGTCAGAAATTTGAGCTCTAAAATTCCTCAGGGCTACCATGTTCCTCACTGTAGGAAATTCGGTCTGGCAAATTCCTAACTCCTCAGTTAGAACAAATTCCTCAAAGACCAGAAGATCTTCGTCTATGTCACTAAAGAACTTGACTGAATTGTTTGAGATTTCCAAAGGCTTCACTCGAAGGATTGGGTATGTGTAGGCTTTGAGATGAGCATCACATGGAAATGTTTCCTTAGTTTTACCTCGACCCCCATTAATAGTATGGTGTTTCCTATGACTCAAGAAAGGAAAATGAAACTAAAAAAACAAAAGTCTTCACGCTTCATAGTCCTCGCATCAATATAAATATCTTCAACGTCACACTAATTTCTTCATTTTCGAAGTCTTCAAGAAAACCAAGGTCTACATCTGAAGACATCTCCATCTGAAGACATTCATTTTTAGGGGTCGACATTCATCGGATGTATCAAACTCCTCAAAGACTTATATGTCCTGTGTACACTCATAAACACATTAGTCCCTTAGCCTATAAGTCTTCAATACACCAAAATCACTAAGGGGCGCTAGATGCACTTAAAATCTCCCCCCTTTTGGTGATTGATGACAAATAGGTTAATTTTTCAATGGGGATAAACATATGAAGTGTAAATACTGATATTGAGAAATTTGATTGCAATATATAGAAGAACTCACCCTGAAGATGTGCATATTTGAGGAATTTGCTTTGGACTGCAAATGCACATGGTAGGATAAAACATGGAGATCTCCCCCTATATCTTGTAATCCATTCACGCATTTAACATATAATATGAAGAATTTGAAATGCATGATGGAAAATGGTGTTTGACAAAATTTAGCATGTGTGCATTAAGGTACTTGACGAAATAAGCATGCAGAAAGTAGTTCAAAAGTATCAGACCACCATCAGACTGAAGTTGACAACTCAACCAAAAAACACTTCAGAAGAGCGAGAGTTGTAACTTAACAAAAACATCCCATATATAGAGACCCGCTTGAAGACTAACTAAGATTTCTCCCCCTTTATCATCAAATGACCAAAAGGGACGAAACTGAGGACTAAGGCCCCTGAAGAATATCAGCTTGAGGTCGGTGCAGGAGTGCCAGTGTTGTTGTTAGGGTCATTTGTCGAAGTAGGGCCTGCAATAGTGTCGTTGAGATCCTCAGCTTCATCCGTCTCCGCGATGAAGAATATGAACTTGTGAACAACTGACGAACTTTGACCTTCCTGAATTTCTTCGAAGGAGGATGTGACCAGTCAAAGTCCTATTGAAATTCAATCTTCTTGAGATCTTCATCACTATGAAGATGAGAAAGTATGGCCCAAGTGCGATCGAAGATTTCGTGCACATAGTAATGATTCTTCTTCACAATATTCTGCGTGACTGTCATGTTCTGAAGAATTGAGCCAAATTGATGCTTGACCCACTTGTGATTGCGGTCGACTTTCTGATGAAGTTCGCGATTAGTCATCACTCGCGGGGCAGTGGCTTGAGGATTTTGATTTGTGGCTTTAGCGGCAGAGTCCTGGGTTGTAAAGTCATCATTGGTGGAGTAAGATGCAGCCTTACAGAATTGACCATCCAATGGACAAGTGTCTTCATCAATAACAACAACTTTGCCTTTTTCATCAACTGAGGAAATAGTCCTTTTGAGGACTTCAATAGGAGGCAGAAAGCCGAGGTGTTTCTTGAAGTCAGCCTTTGTCGGGTGGTTGGTGCGACATATGCCAAAGGATGGCTAATCATTGTGGGAGCTAGTAAGACGTCGCCGGTGCCTTGAAACGGGATAAGGCGTAGACATGCACGCCGACGAATCTTACCCAGTTTCGGGGCTCTCCTAGGAGATAACACCCCTAGTCCTGCTCTGTGGGGTCTCTGCATGATCACTAGATTAACAAGTAGCTACAAGTTTGCTCCTTGAGCTGTCCGGCTAGAGGAGGAAGAAGGGCAAGGCTAGATCTACTCCTCTCTCTATATGTGTGTGTGTACTCTAAGAGCTCAACCTTTTGCAGGGGTGGCCTGGGGGGTTTATATAGGCCTACCCACCAGGGTTACAATGGTAATCCGGCTGGGTGTAGGCCCAGGCTGTCAGAGTCTATGCTTGCCGGCTTCTCCGCTGGCCGCTGGGGCCTGCCGCCTGGTGGGTCCCGCCGGCTGTCGGGCTCTCGGCCGACAGGTTGGGCCCACCGCCTGTGGGCCCTGTTGGCTGTTCATCACTGTAGCCTTGCCCCTGATGACGGTGGCTTGGTCGGGGAGACTGTGGCTACAGTACCGCCGCCTGGTGGGCGTTCACTATAGCCACACCCCGTCTTATTTGGTTAATGGCGCACCAACTTCTAGGAAAGGGGTGGGCCGGCTGTTGGGCGCCGGCCTCCCCCTATGCCGACCGGTCTGGGCATGCCGTCTCCTGGTATCTCACCGAGAAGTAGGGCCCGCCGCCTGCGGGCCATACTGAGAGACCGTCGTGGGAGCATGCCTGCTCTGCCATGGTTGATGTCATGGTCAGCATGGCAATAGTGCCGCGCCGGTCTAGGGATGGCCACCCGGTATGATGCACTGTGGCCACGCCTGCTCCGGGATTTGGGAGTGGCAGGCCGCACTGTAGCCACGCCCTGTCTCGTCGCCATTATGTGGGTGCAAACTTTGAGGGTATGACGGTGGGCCGCCTGCTAGGAGTCGGCCACTCTGGTGGCCATCTGCTAGGAGTCGGCCCACTCTGGGGCTGCTCTTTGGGCCTGGCCGCCTTCCTGCAGCCGGCCGCTCGGACCCGCCGGCCATAAGAAGGTGGCCCCTTGCCTTTGATGCTCGAGGGGCGCAGTCGGCCCCGATGTCTTGAAACGTCACGGGTAGCAGATAGGGCCACCCGTGGTCATTCACTCCGACAGTAGTCCCCGAAGTTGGTGGGGCATCGCGGATGAAAGGGAGAGAGGCCTCAACAGCTTCCTAGTCTGAAAGGGCGAGAGGCCTTAGCAGCATCCCCAAGCTTAGGCTCTTGCCACTCCTTATTCCATAGTCCATCAAATCTTTACCCAAAACTTGAAAACTTCACAACACAAAACTCAACAGGAAATCTCATAAGCTCCATTAGTGCAAGAAAGAAAAACCACCACATAAGGTACTATAATGAACCCAGTCTTTATTTATATTGGTGTTAAACCTACTGTATTCGAACTTCTCTATGGTTCATACCCCCCGATACTAGCCATAGATGCATCAAAATAAGCAAACAACACACGTAAAACAGAATCTATCAAAAACAGAATAGTCTGTAGCAATCTGTAACTTTCGAATACTTTTGGAACTCTAAAAATCCTACCAAAATAGGAAGTCCTGGGAAATTTGTCTTTTGATCTACTGCAAAAAGAATCAATGCAAAAGCACATTTTTGTGATTTATTAAATTTATTCTCGTGCGTGCAAAAGTTTCTGTTTTTCAGCAGAATCAAATTAACTATCACCATAGGTTATCCTATAGGTTCTACTTGGCACAAACACTAACATAAAACCACATCTAAACAGAGGCTAGATGAAATATTTATTACTAAACATAAGCAAAAAGCAAGAAACAAATATAAAATTGCGTTGCCTCCCAACAAGCGCTATGGTTTAACGCCACTAGCTACGCATTAAAGTGATAATAGATCTAAATATTGCCATCTTTGGCATTCAATTCCTCAATAGAGCACATATAACCTTTAGGGGTTTCTGTCTTTGTAGCAATGATAAAACTCCTAGGCAAGAAATCAAGAAATTCATTTGTAGCAAAATGTTCCTTAATGATAGAGAGACAATTGGGATGAACACTTATTGATTTGAGATCCGCATTTTCCTTACTAGAAGATTAACCCTTATTTTTAGGAACATAAATAAATTTGGCAGTTTTGGTAGGAGGAGTTGGAGTATTTTTCATGGAGGAAAAGGCAGACCCTAAGTTAGTAATAATATCTTCAAGTTTACCGATTCTTGTAGAATCTAGATTTATTCTTTTGTTAACTATGTGTTCTTTCTCCTTAAGATTTTTCAAAGTAACTCCAACCCTAGACCCATATTGGGTAATTTGGTTGTGGATCTTCTTATCCAAATTTTCAATTGACTCAATAGTGGCAACTTTATTTTCAATAATTTCAAGCCTTTGCGTCACATATTCCAGAGTTAAAATAGCCCCATTAACCAAGAGAGGAGGTGGACCAAACAAATCCAACATAGCATTATAAGCATCAAAGGTATGGCTATCCAAAAAATTCCCTCCGGTAATGGTATCAAGAATGCATCTATTCCAAGTAGCAATGCCTACATAAAAATTGCGAAAAAGAATGGAAGTAGAAAGCTTCCTAGTAGTTCTATTTTGAGCATTGCAAATTCTATGCCAAACATCTTTTAGATTTTCTCCCTCCCTTTGCTTAAAATTAAGAATTTCATGTTCGGGAGTAATAACGAGGATAGGAGGACTAGCCATAGCGACGAGCACACAAGAGACAAGCAAAAGAGAGAGGAGATTGGGAAAGAGAGGGCAAATAAAACGACAAGGGTGAAGTGGGGGAGAGGAAAATGAGAGGCAAAAGGCAAATAATGTAATGCGAGGGAGATGAGTTTGTGATGGGTACTTGGTATGTCTTGACTTGAGCGAAGACCTCCCCGGTAACGGCGCCAGAAATCCTTCTTGCTACCTCTTGAGCACTGCGTCGGTTTTCCCTTGAAGAGGAAAGGGTGATGCAGCAAAGTAGCATAAGTATTTCCCTCAGTTTTTGAGAACCAATGTATCAATCCAGTAGGAGGCTCCTCAAAAGTCCCACGCACCTACACAAACAAACAAAAACCTCGCAACAAACGCGATAAAGGGGTTGTCAATCCCTTCACGGAAACTTGCGAAAGTGAGATCTGATAGAGATAATAAGATAAGATAAATATTTTTGGTATTTTTATGATATAGATTGGAAAGTAAAATATGCAAATAAAAGTAGATGGAATACTTATATGATTAAAGATAGACTCGGGGGGCCATAGGTTTCACTGGTGGCTTCTCTCAAGATAGCATAAGTATTACGGTGGGTGAACAAATTACCGTCGAGCAATTGATAGAAAAGCGCATAGTTATGAGATTACCTAGGCATGATCATGTATATAGGCATCACGTCCGCAACAAGTAGATCGAAACGATTCTGCATCTACTACTATTACTCCACACATCGACCGACTCCTGCCTGCATCTAGAGTATTAAGTTCATAAGAACAGAGTAACGCATTAAGCAAGATGACTTGATGTAGAGGGATAAACTCAAGCAATATGATATAAACCCCATCTTTTTATCCTCGATGGCAACAATACAATAAGTGCCTTGCTGCCCCTGCTGTCACTAGGAAAGGACACCGCAAGATTGAACCCAAAGCTAAGCACTTCTCAGATTGCAAGAAAGATCAATCTAGTAGGCCAAACTAAACTGATAATTCGAAGAGACTTGCAAAGATAACCAATCACACATAGAAGAATCAGAGAAGTTTCAACTATTTCTCATAGATAAACTTGACCATTATCCCACAATTCATTGGATCTCGACAAACACACTACAAAAAGATTTACATCGAATAGATCTCCAAGAAGATCGAGGAGAACTTTGTATTGAGATTCAAAGAGAGAGAAGAAGCCATCTAGCTAATAAATATGGACGCCGAAGGTCTGTGGTAAACTACTCACAACTCATCGGAGAGGCCTTGGAGATGATGTAGAGGCCCTCCATGGTCGATTTCCCCTCCGGTGGGGTGCCGGTGAAGGCTCCAAGATGGGATCTCGCGGATACAGAAGGTTTCAGCGGTGGAAATAGTTTTTTGTGGTGCTCCTGGATGTTTTCAGGGTACATGGATATATATATATATATATATATATATATATATATATATATATATATAGGCAAAGGAGGTAGGTCAGGGGAGCCACGAGGGTGGGGGGTGTGCCCACCCTCTTAGGGCGCGCCCTCCTGCCTCGTGGCCGCCTCGGCTGCTTCTTGACGTCCACTCCAAGTCTCGTGGATTGCGTTTGTTCCAAAAAGATCGCTCCCGAAGGTTTCATTCCTTTTGGACTCCGTTTGATATAACTTTTCTTCAAAACACTGAAATAGGCAAAAAAAACAGCAATTCGGGTTGGGCCTCCGGTTAGTAGGTTAGTCCCAAAAATGATATAAAAGTATAAAGTAAAGCCCATAAACATCCAAAACGTGTAATATAATAGCATGGAACAATCAAAAATTATAGATACGTTGGAGAGGTATCAAGCATCCCCAAGCTTAATTCCTGCTCGTCCTTGAGTAGGTAAATGATAAAAACAGAATTTTTGATGTGGAATGCTACCTAGCATAATTCTGAATGTAATTTTCTTTATTGTGGCATGATTATTCAGATCCAAATGATTCAAGATAAAAGTTCATAAAACATAAAAATAGTAATACTTCAAGCATACTAACAAGTAATCATGTCTTATCAAAATAGCATAGCCAAAGAAAGCTCATCCCTACAAAATCATATAGTTAGGCCATGCTTCATTTTCATTACACAAAATACTCCCATCATACACAACCCCGGTTTCAGCCAATCAATGGTTCATACTTTTTAACGCGCTTCAGCTTTTTCAACTCTTACGCAATACATGAGCACAAGCCATGGACATAGCACTATATGTGGAATAGGGTGGTGGTTGTGAAGACAAAAAGGGAGAACAAAGTCTCACATCAACTAGGTGTATCAATGGGCTATGGAGATGCCCATTAATAGATATCAATGTGAGTGAGTAGGGATTGCCATGGATGCACTAGAGCTATAAATATATGAAAGTTCAACAAAAGAAACTAAGTGGGTGTGCATCCAACTTGCTTGCTCACGAAGACCTAGTGCATTTTGAGGAAGCCCATCATTGGAATATACAAGCCAAGTTCTATAATGAAAAATTCCCCCTAGTATATGAAAGTGACAACATAGGAGACTCTCTATCATGAAGATCATGGTGCTACTTTGAAGCCCAAGTGTGGAAAAAAGATAGTAACATTGTCCCTTCTCTCTTTTCTCTCTTTTTTCCTTTTTTTCTTTTTTTTCTTTTTCTTTCTTATTTTGGTGGGCTTCTTTGTCCTTTTTTTCTTTTGTTATTTGTTTGGGCTTCTTTGGCCTTTTTCATTTTTTTATAAAGTCTGAAGTCTCATCCCGACTTGTGGGGGAATCATAGTCTTCATCATCCTTTCCTCACTTGGGACTATGCTCTAATAACGAAGATCATCAAACTTTTATTGATTTACAACTCAAAAATTACAACTCAATACTTAGAACAAAATATGACTCTACGTGAATGCCTCCGACGGTGTACCGGGATATGCAATGAATCAAGAGTGACATGTATGAAAAATTATGAAGGTGGCCTTGCCACAAATACGATGTCAACTACATGATCATGCAAAGAGCAATATGACAATGATGAGGCGTGTCATAATAAACGGAACGGTGGAAAGTTGCATGGCACTATATCTCTAAATGGCTATGGAAATGCCATAATAGCTAGGTATGGTGGCTGTTTTGAGGAAGGTAAATGGTGGGTGCATAATACCGGCGGAAGTTGCGCGGTATAATAGAGGCTAGCAACGGTGGAAGGGTGAGAGTGCGTATAATCCATGGACTCACATTAGTCATAAAGAACTCACATACTTATTGAAAAAGTCTACTTGCCCTCGAAGCAAAGTACTACAACGCATGCTCCCAGGGGAAGGGTTGGTAGGATTTAACCATCGCGCGATCCCGACCTCCACTCATAAGGAAGAAAATTAAAAGAGCACCCCATGCAACAAATTTGTCACACAACTTTTACCATATGTGCATGCTACGTGACTTGCCAACTTCAACACAAGTATTTCTCAATTTCATAATTACCCAACTAGCATGACTCTAACATTACCACCTTTATATCTCAAAACAATTATCAAGCATCAAATTGATCATAGTGTTTAATGCACTTTCTATGATAGTTTTTATTATACCCAACTTGGATGCTCATCATTCTAGGACCAATTTTATAACCATAGCAAATACCATGCTGTTCTACAAGACTCTCAAAATGATATAAGTGAAGCATGAGAGATGAACAATTTCTACAAAATAAAGCCACCGCCGTGCTCTAAAAGATATAAGTGAAGCACTAGAGCAAAACTTGTCTAGCTCAAAAGATATAAGTGAAGCACATAGAGTATTCTAATAAATTCCAAATCATGTGTGTCTCTCCCAAAAGGTGTGTACAGCAAGGATGATTGTGGTAAACTAAAAAGCAAAGACTCATATCACACAAGACGCTCCAAGCAAAACACATATCATGTGGCGAATAAAAATATAGCTCCAAGCAAAGTTACCAATAGACGAAGACGAAAGAGGGGATGCCTTCCGGGGCATCCCCAAGCTTAGGCTTTTGGTTATCCTTGAATATATTGGGGTACCATGGGCATCCCCAAGCTTAGGCTCTTTCCACTCCTTATTCCATAGTCCATCAAATCTTTACCCAAAACTTGAAAACTTCACAACACAAAACTCAACAGGAAATCTCATAAGCTCCGTTAGTGCAAGAAAGAAAAAACACCACATAAGATACTGTAATGAACTAATTCTTTATTTATATTGGTGTTAAACATACTGTATTCCAACTTCTCTATGGTTCATAACCCCCGATACTAGCCATAGATGCATCAAAATAAGCAAACAACACACGAAAGACAGAATCTGTCAAAAACAGAACAGTCTGTAGCAATCTGTAACTTTCGAATACTTTTGGAACTCTAAAAATCCTAAAAAGATTGGAAGTCCTGGGAAATTTGTCTATTGATCAATTGCAAAAAGAATAAACACAAAATCACGTTTCTGTGATTTATTAAAATAATTCTCGTGCGTGCAAAAGTTTCTGTTTTTCAGCAGAATCAAATTAACTATCAGCATAGGTTATCCTATAGGTTCTACTTGGCACAAACACTAATTCAAACATAAAACCACATCTAAACAGAGGCTAGATGAAATATTTATTACTAAACAGAAGCAAAAAGCAATAAACAAAAATAAAATTGGGTTGCCTCCCAACAAGCGCTATCGTTTAACGCCCCTAGCTAGGCATAAAAGCGAGAATAGATCTAAGTATTGCCATCTTTGGCATTCAATTCCTCAATAGATCACTTATAATTAGGGATTTATTTCTTTTTAGCAGTGATTAAACTCCTAGGCAAGAAATCAAGAAATTCATTTGTAGCAAAAGGTTCCTTAATGATAGAGAGACAATTGGGATGAACACTTATTGATTTGAGATCCGCATTTTCCTTACTAGAAGATTCACCCTTATTTTTAGGAACATAAATAAATTTGGCAGTTTTGGTAGGAAGAGCTGGAGTATTTTTCCCAGAGGAAAAGGCATACCCTAAGTTAGTAATAATATCTTCAAGTTTACCGATTCTTGTAGAATCTAGATTTATTCTTTAGTTAACTATGGGTTCTTTCTCCTTAAGATTTTTCAAAGTAACTCCAACCCTAGACCCATATTGGGTAATTTGGTTGTGGATCTTTTTATCCAAATTTTCAATTGACTCAACAGTGGCAACTTTATTTTCAATAATTTCAAGCCTTTGCATCACATGTTCCAGAGTTAAAATAGTCCCATTAACCAAGAGAGGAGGTGGACCAAACAAATCCAACATAGCATTATAAGCATCAAAGGTATGGCTATCCAAAAAGTTCCCTCCGGTAATGGTATCAGGAATGCATATATTCCAAGGAGTAATGCCTACATAAAAATTGCGAAGAAGAACGGAAGTAGAAAGCTTCCTAGTAGATCTATTTTGAGCATTGCAAATTCTATGCCAAGCATCTTTTAGATTTTCTCCCTTCCTTTGCTTAAAATTAAGAATTTCATGTTCGGGAGTAATAACAAGGATAGGAGGACTAGCCATAGCGACGAGCACACAAGAGACAAGCGAAAGATAGAAGAGATTGGGAAAGAGAGGGCGAACAAAACGGTAAGGGTGAAGTGGGGGAGAGGAAAACGAGAGGCAAATGGCAAATAATGTAATGCGATGGGGATGAGTTTGTGATGGGTACTTGGTATGTCTTGACTTGAGCGAAGACCTCCCCGGCAACGGCACCAGAAATCCTTCTTGCTACCTCTTGAGCACAGCGTTGGTTTTCCCTTGAAGAGGAAAGGGTGATGCAGCAAAGTAGCGTAAGTATTTCCCTCAGTTTTTGAGAACCAAGGTATCAATTCAGTAGGGGGCTCCTCAAAAGTCCCACGCACCTACACAAACAAACAAGAACCTCGCAACCAACGCGATAAAGGGGTTGTCAATCCCTTCACGCTAACTTGAGAAAGTGAGATCTGATAGAGATAATAAGATAAGTTAAATAGTTTTTGTATTTTTATGATATAGATTGGAAAGTAAAATATGCAAATAAAAGTAGATGGAAAACTTATATGATAAAAGATAGACCCGGGGGCCATAGGTTTCACTAGTGGCTTCTCTCAAGATAGCATAAGTATTACGGTGGATGAACAAATTACTGTCGAGCAATTGATAGAAAAGCGCATAGTTATGAGATTATCTAGGCATGATCATGTATATAGGCATCACGTCCGCAACAAGTAGATCGAAACGATTCTACATCTACTACTATTACTCCACACATCGACCGACTCTTGCCTGCATCTAGAGTATTAAGTTCATTTAAGAATTTCAGATCTTGAGATTTTATTCAAACAGCAAGCAAAACAAAATAAAACAGTATGACACTCCAAGAAAAACACATATCATGTGGTGAATAAAAATATAGCTCCAAGTAAAGTTACTGATGAACGAAGACGAAAGAGGGGATGCCATCCGGGGCATCCTCAAGCTTAGGCTCTTGGTTGTCCTTGAATATTACCTTGGGGTGCCTTGGGCATCCCCAAGCTTAGGCTCTTTCCACTCCTTATTCCATAGTCAATCGAATCTTTACCCAAAACTTGAAAACTTCACAACACAAAACTCAACAGAAAACTCGTAAGCTCCGTTAGTATAAGAAAATAAAATCACCACTTAGGTATTGTTGTTAACTCATTCTAAATTCATATTGGTGTAATATATACTGTATTCCAACTTCTCTATAGTTCATACCCTCTGATACTACTCATAGATTCATCAAAATAGGCAAACAACACAAAGAAAAGAGAATCTGTCAAAAACAGAACAGTCTGTAGTAATCTGTATCAAATGTATACTTCTGGAACTCCAAAAATCCTACAAAATTAGGAAAACCTGAGAAATTTGTGTACCAATCCAAAGAAAAAATAATCAGATCAAAAGACCGTTTTGGTGAATTATCAAAACTAATTTACCTCGTTCAAAAGTTTCTGATTTTTAGCAGGATCAACACAACTATCACCGCAAGCTATCCTAAAGGTATTACTTGGAACTTTATTAAAACAAAAGCTATAAAACATGATTACTACAGTAGAATAATCATGTGGACACACAAAAATAGTAAGGTTAAATATTGGGTTGTCTCCCAACAAGCGCTTTTCTTTAATGCCTTTTAGCTAGGCATGATGATTTCAATGATGCTCACATAAAAGATAAGAATTGAAACACAACGGGAGCATCATGAAGCATATGACTAGCACATTTAAGCCTAACCCACTTCCTATGCATAGGGATTTTGTGAGCAAACAACTTATGGGAACAATAATCAACTAGCATAGGAAGGCAAAACAAGCATAACTTTAAAACTTTAAGCACATAGAGAGGAAACTTGATATTATTGCAATTCCTAAAAGCATATGTTCCTCCCTCATAATAATTTTCAGTAGCATCATGAATGAATTCAACAATATAACCATAACATCAAGCATTATTTTCATGATGCACAAGCATAGAGATTTTACTACTGTCCACATAAGCAAATTCTTCATTCGGAATAGTGGGAGTATCATAAGAGGCTCGAATACTATAAATTGTTTCCATATTAAAAGAGTAATGTTCAGAAAAAGGGTAATCATAATCATGAAAAGTTTTATAGATATAATCATCACTACTTTTTATAGCATAAGTTTCATGACAATAATCATCATAAGTAGCAACTTTGTTCTCGCCATAATCAATTGAAACCTCTTTCAAAATAGTGGATTCATCACTAAATAAAGTCATGACCTCTCCAAATCCACTTTCATAAATATTATAAGATTCAACACCCTAATAAATAGTGGGATCATTACTTCCTAAAGTTGACACTCTTCCAAACCCACTTTTATCAATATAACCATCATAAACAGGAGGCATGCTATCATCATAATAAATTTACTCATGAAAACTTGGGAGGCTAAAAATATCATCTTCATTAAACGTAGCATCCCTAAGCTTAGGAAAAACATTAATTGCAGCAAATATATTCACAAACATGTCATTCTCATCAAACATAGCATCCCCAAGCTTGGGCCTTTTTATATCATAAGCATAATCACTCTCATCATTAATAGTATGGATAGCACCAATAGTATAGCAATTATTCATCATCACAATGAGTAATATGAGCAACATCATTTGAGAGGGATACCTTTCTACCTTTGCTTCTCCGTCTTTTCTTTTTCTTCTTCACATCATGTGTGGGTTTAATCCTCTTTTTTGAGCTCTTTATTAATGAGATTGGTTGAATAGAAAGCTCCTCCTAGTTACCTGATTCATCATAAGAAATAATAGGAGGATATTGGGAAGTCTCTTCCCTTTCATTAGTATTCTGTTCATCTTCTATTTGTTTTCTTTTCTTTATGTAATTGGCAATATAAGGATTTTCAATGCAATTCACCGTACAATACATATAAATTTCCTCTAGATCAATATCAAGGAATTTCTCATGGTTATATTTTGGAATATGCTTAGTTACACGTTTCATTTCTTCATAACCCAAAAGCAAACTAAGTTCATTATGATGTGCAAGGGAAATCAAGTCATCACAATTTTTGGACACGATTCAATCATGAAACAATTTGCATCGGAGATTTAAATGACCATGTTCATTGCAAAGTTCACAAGTACGGTAAAGAAATTTTAAATTTTCAGCACTCACATCTAGCCTTTCTTGCAACCATTTAGTTTCTAAAACTTATGCCTTTTGCAAAATCTATCTTCTCTATTTGGTATGTACTTGCAAACTCTATGCACTCCACAAAAGTTGACATGCTTATAAGAGACATTTTCATCATGACTAGTGCAATCATCATTAGTACTATGGTTATTCAAAGAGTTCATACTAACAACATTGCAATCATGTTCATCATTCAAAGATTTTGTGCCAAACATTTTATAGACTTCTTCTTCTAGCACTTGAGAACAATTTTCCTTTCCATCATTCTCATGAAAGATATTAAAAAGATGAAGCGTACGAGGCAAACTCAATTCCATTTTTTGTAGTAGTTTTCTTTTATAGACTAAACTAGTGATAAAACAAGAAACAAAAAGATTCGATTGCAAGATCTAAAGATATACCTTCAAGCACTCACCTTCCCGGCAACGGCGCCAGAAAAGAGCTTGATGTCTACTACGCAACCTTCTTCTTGTAGACGTTGTTGGGCCTCCAAGTGCAAAGGTTTGTAGGATAGTAGCAAATTTCCCTCAGGTGGATGACCTAAGGTTTATCATTCCGTGGGAGGCGTAGGATGAAGATGGTCTCTCTCAAGCAACCCTGCAACCAAATAACAAAGAGTCTCTTGTGTCCCCAACACACCCAATACAATGGTAAATTGTATAGGTGCACTAGTTCGGTGAAGAGATGGTGATACAAGTGCAATATGGATAGTAGATATGAGTATTTTTAATCTAAAAATATAAAAACAGCAAGGTAACAAGTGGCAAAAGTGAGCGTAAATGGTATTGCAGTGCTAGGAAACAAGGCCTAAGGTTCATACTTTCACTAGCGCAAGTTCTCTCAACAATAATAACATAATTGGATCATATAACTATCCCTCAACATGCAACAAAGAGTCACTCCAAAGTCACTAATAGTAGAGAACAAACGAACAGATTATTGTAGGGTACAAAACCACCTCAAGGCTATCCTTTCTGATCGATCTATTCAAGAGTCTGTAGTAAAATAACACGAAGCTATTCTTTCGTTCGATCTATCATAGAGTTCGTACTAGAATAACACCTTAAGACACAAATCAACCAAAACCCTAATGTCACCTCAAGTATCCGTGGGCATGATTATACGATATGCATCACACAATCTCAGATTCATCTATTCAACCAACACAAAGTACTTCGAAGAGTGCCCTGAAGTTTCTACCGGTGGGTGAACTACTCCCTCCTCTATGCATACGTGTGCCAACCCCTATACATAAGTTCACAATGTTAAGGAACCCGCAAGTTGACCACCAAAACATACATCAAGTAGATCATGTGAATATCCCATGGTCACCACAGATAAGCACGGCAAGACATACATCAAGTGTTCTCAAATCCTTAAAGACTCAATCCGACAAGATAACTTCAAGGGGAAAACTCATTTCATCACAAGAGAGTAGAGGGGGAGAAACATCATAAGATTCAACTATAATAGCAAAGCTCGCGATACATCAAGATCGAATCACCTAAAGAACACGAGAGAGAGAGAGAGAGAGAGAGAGAGAGAGAGAGAGATCAAACACATAGCTACTGGTACATAGCCTCAGCCCCGAGGGTGAACTACTCCCTCCTCGTCATGGAGAGTGCCAGGATGATGAAGATGGCCACCGGTGATGGATTCCCCCTCCGGCGGGGTGCTGGAACGGGCTCCCGAGAGGTTTTTGGTGGCTACAGAGGCTTGCGGCGGCGGAACTCCCGATCTATGGTGCTTCCTGATGTTTTTAGGGTATATGGATATATATATAGGCGAAAGAAGTTGGTCAGGGGAGCCATGAGGGGCCCACGAGGGTGGGGGTGCGCCCAGGGGGTAGGGCGCGCCTCCCTGCCTCGTGGCCACCTCAAAGTTGCCCTGACGTCTACTCCAAGTCTCCTGGATTGCTTCCATTCCAAAAATAACTCTCCTGAAGGTTTCATTCTGCTTGGAATCCGTTTGATATTCCTTTTCTTCGAAACACTGAAATAGGCAAGAAAACAACAATTTGGGTCGGGCCTCTGGTTAATAGGTTAGTCCCCATAAAATAATATAAAAGTGTATAATAAAGCCCATAAACATCCAAAACAGATAATGTAATAGCATGAATACTTCATAAATTATAGATACTTTGGAGACGTATCATCCAGCTGATGGGCTTCTCAGACCAGTGCATGAACTCTGGGACCTTGGACGCGACAGCATTGACCTCTTGGTGCTCCTGCTGGCCCTATCATCAGTCTGGCTTGTGAAGACGACGTAGGCTCCGTGTTCTTCAGGGAATTCGTCTTGGATGGCGCCGATTGCTGGGCGGGCCGCCGGCTGCTGAGGAGCCGGAGGCGGCTGGTTAGCAGGCGGAGGAGACAGCAGCCCCTCGGCCTTGGAGATTCGGGTGAGCCAGTAGCACTTTTTGTGTGGTGTGATTGGATGGCTTCGCGCCGCTGTGGAATTTGCAAGGTGCATCAAGGGTTTGCTCATAGGAAAAGGCGGGTTGCCAAGCCGGCTTGCCGCCTTTCGGACGCTTGGGTATGGGTTGCCCCTCAGGCTGCTGATCTTCGACTGTTGCCACCTGCCGGCTGGTGGAAGCCGGCATCGGGGCCTTGGGCTTGTTGTCGTTCTGCTGCGGCCACCGACTGGTGTCGCCAGCCGGCGTTCTGGGAGCCAGAGGAAGCACCTTTCCAGAGGCGTTCACCCGAAGCTCTAATTTCATCGAGGAGTCGGCAGTGGTGTACTTGTTTGGTATGATCAACAGCTCGTCGAGTGTAGCCGGCTCATCGCAGAGGAGTCAGTGCTTGAGCAGGGTGCCTTCTCTGCACCCGACGGTGAAGTATTCTATGGCTTGCACCTCGTGCACCCCTTCACAGGAGTTGCAGAGCTCGGCCCACCACGTCAGGTAGTCGCGACTGGACTCGGCTGGGCCTTGGACGCACAGAGAGAGCTGGCGAGGCTTGGGCGCCCGCTTCTATGTGCTGGTGAAGTTGCAGATGAAGACTTCAGTGAAATCCACCCAACTGTTGACGCTGTAGGGCTTGAGGTTGTTCATCCAAGTGCGCGTCGTGCCCTGAAGCATGAGGGGGACGTACTTCACGGCAACACGCTTGTTGCCATTTGCTATGCTGACTGCGGTGGAGTAGTCGACCAGCCAGTCTTCCGTCTTCACCAAGCCGTTGTCTTTGGGCATGTCTGTTGGTAGCAAGAACCCTTTGGGGAAGGGCTCGTCGTGAATGCGGGGGCCAAAACAAGGCAGACCAATCGCATTCTCTTCTTCTATCGCCAGGGATCGCGCTAGGCGGTCGATCCGATGGCGGGCGTCGTTTTCTCCGATTCCTTCATGGCGGCCCAGCCGGCCGCTAAGCATCGGGTGCTCAACAGGCGGCGGGGAGGCGTACCGCTCCCTGCGAGGCAGAGGAGCGGACGGACAATCGTCCCGCCGGTCCACAGCGCATGGGCGGCCATCTTGGTCGTGCTCGATGGTGAGGTACGTCCGACTGCGGCTAGCAGCCGGTTCTCTATCTCTTCGGCCGTGGGCGCCACCTGCAGTTGGCGTCTGGGAGGTCGCGTCGTGCTCTCGGCGGGGGGGGGGGAGGATTATTGGCACGCGCGCCGGCTTCTTGTTGCACGTCCGCCGCGTCGATGAGTTGCCGAACGCGCTCCGTCATGTAGCATCGCTCATCGCCATCCAGGGTTTCTAGCTCGTCTGCTGTCGCCTGGGCAGCACGCATGTTCTTGGTGGACATGGCGTAGACCGGGCGGTCAACACCCAGCATGCTGGTGATGGTCGCACTGCGCTGTTTGACAACGCCCAGGTGGCTAGGCCCGCCAGTAGCCAACATGCCACAGACGGCACAATCAACCTCACGTTGATAGGCCTCGGTGAGGCATCTCATAGTGGCTAGCTTCTTGCCGCTCTCAATGAGCGCAAGGCAATGGGCCTCCAGCGTCTCGGCATCGGTGTCGGCGTCGCCTGTGATGGGTGCCAATAGGTCCCGCATCATGGCCTGCAATGGGTCATGGGCGCCAGCGCCGGATGCTGCGCTGTGGCTGATGACGGGCACCTCGGTGACGGTGATGCCACTGCTGTCGGCACAAGGGAGTGGGTCATCGATAACCACCACGTTAGTGGGGAACGCGTCGAGGGATGTCGTGTCGTAGTCGACAAGCATCGGGTCGGTGGAGCCGATCGACTCCAAGTCAGAGGTGGGCTCGCTGGCAATGTCAAGCTTGCTAAGGAGGTCGATGAGGCAGCTCTCAGAGCTGGCTGGGCCCGCGCCTGGTGCGGGCTCGTCAGAGAGGTGGATCTCACCGATGAGGTCAGTGAGGCAGCTTGCTGCGCAGGCGGCTTCGACGCCACACATCGCGTCGATGAAAATGCCACCAGGCGTGTCGGGCTGGCTGCGCTCGCCAGGGAGGAACAGGGTTCCCGTCCAGAGCAGGTCTCCGGACGACGGTGCACCTAGCCCCACGATGGGCACCAAATGTCGTGTGGTTGGTGCAACATATGCCAAAGGATGGCTAATCATTGTGGGAGCTAGTAAGACATCGCCGGTGCCTTGAAACGGGATAAGGCGTAGACATGCACGCCGACGAATCTTACCCAGGTTTGGGGCTCTCCTAGGAGATTACACCCCTAGTCCTGCTCTGTGGGGTCTTTGCATGATCACTAGATCGACAAGTAGCTACAAGTTTGCTCCTTGAGCTGTCCGGCTAGAGGAGGAAGAAGGGCAAGGCTAGCTCTACTCCTCTCTCTCTCTTTATGTGTGTGTGTGTACTCTAAGAGCTCAACCCTTTGCATGGGTGGCCTGGGGAGTTTATATAGGCCTACCCCCCAGGGATACAATGGTAATCCAGCTAGGTGTAGGCCCAGGCCGTCAATGTCTATGCTTGTCGGCTTCTCCGCCGGCCGCTGGGGCCCGCCGACTGGTGGGTCCCGCCGGCTGTCGGGCTCTCGTCCGACAAGTCGGGCCCACCGCCTGTGGGCCCTGTCGGCTGCTCATCACTGTAGCCTTGCCCCTGATGACGGTGGCTTGGTCGGGGAGAGCATGGCTACAGTACCTCCGCCTAGTGGGCGTTCACTGTAGCCACACCCCGTCTTATCTGGTTAATGGTGCACAAACTTCTAGGGAAGGGGTGGGTTGGCTATTGGGAGCCAGCCTCCCCCCTATGCCGACTGATCTGGGCATGCCGCCTCTTGGTATCTCACCGACAGGTAGGGCCCGCCGCCTGTGGGCCGTACTAACGGTCCGTCGTGGGAGCATGGCTGCTCTGCCATGGTTGATGTCATGGTCAGCATGGCAACAGGCCGCGCCGGGCTAGGGATGGCCGCCCGGTACGATGCACTGTGGCCACGCCCGCTCCGGGATTCGGGGGTGGCAGGCCGCACTATAGCCACGCCCTGTCTCATCGCCGTTATGTGGGTGCAAATTTTGAGGGTATGACGGTGGGCCGCCTGCTAGGAGTCGGACACTCTGGTGGCCGTCTCCTAGGAGTCATCCCACTCTAGGGCTGCTGTTTGGGCCTAGCCACCTTCGTGCAGCCGGCCACTTGGACCAGCCGGCCATAAGAAGGCGGCCCCTTGCCTTTGATGCTCGAGGGGCATAGCCGGCCCTGATGTCTTGAAATGTCATGGGGAGCAGATAGGGCTATTCGTGGTCATTTACTCCGACAGCCTTGTATGGAATTGAAGACCTGGTTCTGATGAATTTCATTATCTAAGGAGCATAGGGCTTCAATTCAAATGGTGATAGTGCACCATTGGCCAAAGTCCTCATGAAGAAATCATTATAGTTAATGGGGATACCATGTACGATGCTGAATAACAGATTCTTCATGATGCCAATAACTTCTTCTTCTTCAAAGTTGTGGACTTTGATTGGACCGAGGGTTTTGGTCAATATGTGGTAGACAGTCCTTGGCACATAGAGTAAATATTTCACGAGGAAAGTGGTTCTTGGAGCTTGGCCTAGTCGCAAAGGCTTCATCAACACTTGCATGAGATGATTTGAAGTTCAGGTTCCTCATACATGAGCCTTGCACCTTCTATAGGGGGACTGATTGGGATAGCATGAAGTAATTCAGAGGCCGGAGCTTTGTAGTGAGTGTTTATAGCCATCCAGTCCAGAACCCATGAATTGACATCTGTGACATTGCCAGCGAGGTGCAGAGTTGCATAAAACTGAAGAATTAGCTCTTCATTCCAATCACAAATATCAGCACAGAAACTGAGGAGTCCAGCTTCGTGAAGTGCATTCAGAACTGGTTGAAAGCATGGAATGGACTCCATATCTACATGAGGAATTTGCTTGTGTTGGAAAACTTTGTCCTTGTCAAACAGTACAGAGGCATAAAAGTTCATCTGACTTGCAGTCCAAAACCTCTTGTGCCTTAGTCTAGCTGAGTCATAAGGGTTTACATCAGTGAAGAAATGTTGCTCAGTGAAGAAATCAACGTTCTTAAATTTTGGCCTCCTTGTGCCAGACTTAGGATTTTGAGGCTTGGGCTGAAGATTTGCAGTAATTGGCCTCACAACCTGTAAGGGCATATTTATCCCTTAGTAGTTTTGGTGATTGATGACAATGCTTTTGCGGACTAATCGTGTGCATTGAGCTTTTCAGATATATTATGTCTATACAAGAGACGATTTGGTGCCCCTCAAAGACTATTGAAGACAGCGTTTTTCTACGTTTCTTTTTGGTGGATTTGAGTCATAGGAAAGCCGTACTATCAAGAGGGGGTCCATGTTCGAAAGGTTTGGGTGGAATCTCACGTACACGTCTGTTCCTTTTTGCACCACCTTTCCTTGGCTCTTTGGAGCATCCTCCATCAATCCGTGTCTCTGCAAAATGAAGGATTCCTATTGTTGCTGAACTGAGATAGGCGGTAGTACTGCTCTCCAGAGCGGTACTACCACTAGCACTTGCTGTAGTACCGGGCTCCTACACGGTAGTACCGTAGTTTCTCATGGTAGTACCGCTCCTTGGGAACGGTAGTACCATGACCTCAGGCCAGACACAGTTGCTCAAGTGGTAGTAGGGGCGGATGTAATTTTTTACATCCGCGCCCTACGCGGTACCGTGAGCTCTGGCCAGGCACAGCAGCATGAGCGGAAGTAGGGGCGGATGTATTTTTTTACATTCGCGCCCTATACGGTAGTACCACGCCAGGCTTGCGGTAGTACCTTGTTGGATTTTTGCATGGACCTAATCTCAGCGGAAGTAGTCACGGATGTATTTTTTTATGTTCATGCCTTCTCAGCCTTGACTATCCCTGCCTTGCGGTAGTACCGCAAGGTGGCGCGGTAGTACCGCGCTTGCGGTTCTACCACTCCCTGTCTTAGCACATCAGGTCTAGTCCTGGCTCCTACCATGCCAGCGGTAGTACCGCAGGCCCGTGCGGTAGTACCGCGTGTTGCGGGCTGAGTTGGTGGATAACGGTTGGATTTGTTCTTCCACTATAAAAGGGGTGTCTTCTTCTCCGAATTAACTACCTCTTCCATCCCCAAGCTCCATTGATGCTCTAAGCTCCATTTTCGCCCGATCTCTCTCCCTAGCCAATCAAACTTGTTGATTCTTTTTTAGAACATAGACGTCAGGGACGTCCGGCTTTAAATTAATAAAGCCCACAACTTAGGCAGAGTATCACAACCACAGGACCGACACATGGCGCCAGACAATGGGCGATTAGGTTAAGGAAACAGCCGCAAGAAGAGCGAATAAAGTGCGTTACAAGGCGCTACCGGCCAAACAAAACGAGCACGCAGGCTCGGATGAGACTAGGACCAAAAGGGGCTGCCCATCCCTATGCGGCAGCCAACGGAGCGGACGACGGAGCTCGAGACTCAGAATAGACAGAGCGAAGACGACAAATAGCTTGGCGATGGAGATCAGAGTCATGTTGTCTTCCCAGCGGAGCCCATTGCTGCAAGAACACGATGCATTTGAAGATAACGTCAGCGGGATGCGAGGGAAACACGCCCTCAATAGTAAACTTGTTACGAATATTCCAAATAGCCCATAACATGGCCGCCGCACAAGTCCACATGACCCTACGAGCCGTGCCTTGAACCAGAGACAGGGAAGACACGAGCTCGGATCGGGAGCGTGGATCCCAATCCACCCCCACGGCCTCACGGACCGTGCTCCAGGCAAAACGAGCCAAAGAGCACCGGAAGAAAGCGTGGTCAGCATCTTCCGGGCCCCCGCACAACATACATGGACCGGAGGCGGGGCCATTGCGTTTAGCAAGGTTAATAGAGGTAGGAAGGCGATCTTGGCAAAGTTGCCAGAGGAAGACCTTGATCTTGAGGGGGATTTTAGCCTTCCAAAGCCCCGTGGCCACCGACGGGATCTGGCCACGGGAGAGCTCTCTGTATAGGGAATTGACAGAGAATTTGCCAGAGCCCGAAAGCCTCCAAGAGATCGTGTCCGCGGAATCCGACAAGCGGACATCCGCAATCAAAGCCCGAAGGCGATCCCAATCCGCCAACTCCGGCCCCGTTAGTTTGCGTCTGAATATAATGCAGGGTGGGGAGGAGTTAAGAGCCGAAGCAACCAGTTGGTCGGGCTCGACTGCTATGGAGTAGAGTTGGCGAAACTCCGACCATAAAGGCCGCTCGCCAATCCAAAGATCTAGCCAGAAACGCGTGAAGCGCCCATTGTTAACCCCAAACTTCGTGCCCCTGGTGAAGAAGGGTTTGAGGGATTGAATGGAGTTCCAAAAGGGTGACCCTCGAGAGGCCGCCTCGAAGAAATTCCCATGCGGGAAATATTTCGCACGGAGGAGGTCGATCCAGAGGCCAGTCTCTCCCTGAGACATTTTCCAGATCCATTTGCACATTAGTGAAATGTTCATCAGCTTGGAGTTGATGATCCCAAGGCCCCCCTGGGCTTTAGGACGACAAACGGCCTGCCATTTAACCATATGGTATTTCCATTTCGGTCCCGCTCCTTCCCAAAAGAAACGGGACCGCGGGGTATCCAACTTAGAGTGCACCCCATCTGCCAGCAGGAACAAACCCATGGCAAACATGGGAAGGGAAGAGAGGCTGGAGTTAGTTAAGATTAGTCTAGCCCCTGAAGACATAAAATGACCCCTCCACGGACAAACCCTGTCCGCAACCTTGGAGGAGAGAGTTTACCAATCGGTGATTGAACACTTCTTCGTCGCGATCGGGAGACCGAGGTAAGTGAACGGGAACTGGCCAAGTTTGCAGTTAAGCAAGTTGGCAACCCGCTGACTTTCGGCCGCGTCCATCCCTATGGACACCACTTCACTTTTGTGAAAGTTAATTTTAAGTCCCGACATGAGTTCAAAGCACAGCAGTATTGGCCTTGACCGATGCGATACTGTGTGTGTCGGGCTCGAAGAGGAGAAGTGTGTCATCGCATCTGCAGTGTGACACTTCGAATCAGATTGTCCACCACTCCCCTGATGTGGCCGGCCAAACGAGCTCTGTCGAGCATGGCGCCCAAGGCGTCCGCCACAAAGTTAAACAACAATGGCGAGGCTGGGTCCCCTTGACGCAGCCCGCGCTTGTTGCGGAAGAAGTTTCCTACTTCTCCGTTCACCGCAATCGCCGTTTGGCCCCCCCGAGACCAACTGCATCATGCGATGAACCCAAACCGACGAGAATCCTCGATCCAGGAGGACTTGTCGAAGAAACTCTCAGTTCACACGATCGTACGCCTTCTCAAAATCAAGTTTCAGGAGAATCGCGGGCTGTCGAGCGCGTTTTAGGGAGTGGACGATTTCCTGGAGGACCAATGACCCCTCCAAGATGTTACGGCCACGAATACAAGCCGATTGGTTCCTACTAATAATGCGATGAGCTATCAGAGACAAGCGAGTCGAACAAGCCTTAGCGCAAATTTTAAACGAAACATTAATCAACGCTATGGGGCGGAAGAGCCTAATATGATCCGCGCCCGGAACCTTGGGGATCAAAGAGAGAACCCCCAAAGTTTAGGCGAGAGATATCTACCGTACCCCGCATAAAACCATTGCAAACGTCAAAAATAGGTCCTTTAAGAACTTGCCAAAACCGTTTAAACATCGCCACCGGCCACCCATCCGGCCCGGGTGCAGTATCCGATTTCATACCAAGTGTCGCCTTGTCAATCTCCTCCGGGAGGAAGGCCAATCCCAGGCCCTCATTTTCCTCGTCCGTGACCCGCAACGCAGGGTCCCACACATCCGCCCTAAGCCGGGCATGGGATTCCTCCCTAGAACCCATAAGTTGGATGTAGAACTTGTAAATGTGGCGGACGATATCCTGTTGCCTCAAAAGGAGCCCCTGCTCAGATTGCAATCTCAGAATGGCGCACTTATGACGTCGGCCATTAGCGTAGGCGTGGAAATACTTAGTGTTCACGTCACCCTTGAGCGTCCACTTGATACCACCACGTCTGCGCCAGTACTCCTCCTCAGCTCTAAGGAGGGACTCGACTTGGGCTTCAAGCGCGTAACGCTGAGCCCAGTCTTGCTCCGAGAAGTCCTGCACGTCCGCCGCAGCATCCATCTGAGCGAGCTCCGCGGTCAGACGCAATCGCAGCAGCTTATCCTCGCGCCCCTGGATAGCCCCCCACCCTTTGAGAGCCGCACGCAAACCCGCCCCTGCGGCAATCCAGAACTCCATCGGCCCGTGCGCATGCCCAACCCGGGCGACGCAATTCTCCCATTTTGAAAGGAAGATTCGCTCAAAGTCCGGAGACTCTTGCCACGCGGTTTCGAAGAAAAAACGAGGGCTGCGTTTTAACCTTTCCTCCCCCGAGGAGAGAATGAGGGGGACGTGGTCCGACCCTATCCTTGTTTCGGCGTGCAGAGAGCACATGGGAAACAACACCTCCCACTCCGAGGACATGAAAACCCTGTCCAAGACCGATCGCACCGGCGTTAGCTGTTTGTTGGTCCAGGTGTAGCGTGCCCCCACGCGTGCCACTTCCTTAAGGGCCATGTATGCGATTGCATTTTTAAACATGGACACCCTTGTCCAGTTAATAATACCGTTGTTTTTGTCCGCGCCCGAACGGATCAAGTTGAAGTCCCCGCCCACTAGCAGAGGAAAATTACGTGCGCCCAAAGACACCACCTTCGTCTGGAGTTCTCCCAAGAACTCAAGCGAAAGCAAGTGCTTGGCCGGGCCATACACCACGATCACCTCCCACTCATGGAGCGTTGCACGATGGCGCACATGGGCCGACAGGAAGAAACAACCGGCATCCCATGCCACCACCTCAAAGAAAACTAGGTTGACGCCTAGCAGCATGCCCCCCGAGTGTCGTACCGCAGGCACCCAATGCCACACAAAACGCTCCAACAGGTCAACGGCTAGCAGGTCCAGATGGTTGAAGTCGGCCTTGATAGTCTCCTGCAAGCCAACCACGTTGATTTCTTTGTTCCGAATGAACTCTTTTAACTGGGTCCGCCTCCCAGCGTGGCCGAAGCCTCGGATGTTCCAGAAAATGAAATGCATTAGATGATGCGATTGCGGAGGCGAATACCGCGAGCGGTAACCACTTTGGCCACGCGTCGTCTCTTGGCAGGACGACGATTTGAGGAGGACGGCGCAGCCCCTGCTACTATGTCCTCCAGATCGGGCCGCGCGACAGTCACCAGAGAAGCCCCTACTTCTTCTGTTGCTGGCGCAGCGCGGGACAACGCTGCCTGAGCAAGCGCGGCCTGCGCGATTTCCTTAGCACGAATAAGGGAAAGCACTTCATGCGCTTCCCGCTCGTTAGCCATCGCTACTCCACTATCCGCTAAGATACCTCCCAAGCACTCATCAGAATATTCATCAAAGATCGTAAAGCGGGGCATGGGGTTACCTTCGATTTCCAGGTTCTTCTGAGCCTGCAGTAGCTGGGCACACTGGAGGGCTGGAAGGTTGCCCTTGGCACCCTTCGGACGAGAGCTCACCCACTCCTGCATCACCAGGGACGCCACCACCGCCTTGGACCGCTTGGCCGTGGGTATGGGCACCACCTTGGACACCTCCGCGCGTAGTGCATCAGAGGCCGGAGGGGAGATGACCAACGAGGTGCCACCAGCCGGACCCCCAGGGGAGGCCAGCGCCATCACCACCGGTCGCTGCGGGGCAGGCGTGCCCGCACAGACCGAGGGAGGGCTCACCGGCGCCACCGTGGGAGTATTGCGGCCCGTCGTCTTTTTGTGGAGCCTCGTCCCGCCGTCGCCGAGGCCGGACGCCACCTTGGGAGAGCGCGCCGTGACCCGAGGCTCGCCCACCACCGCAGCCACCAGGGAGATGAGCATGGAGCGTCCCTCCGAGTCGCAGGACGCCAAGACCCCCTTGTCAATGTCGAGGCCCAGGGTCATGTTGGAGCCATATTGGTTGAAGCCCATCTCGTTGCTGCCCACCACCACTTGACGTTCCTCCTGGTCCTATGCAGCGCCCGCCGCTGGGGGCGCAGCCTGTGCGTCCTTGTCCTTGAGACCAAGCTTGTCCCAAGTCGCAGTGTCTATGGAGTCGTCCCCCATACTCATGTCGTGGTCCTTGTCTTTGTCGTCCAGACCCTTGTCATAGTGGAGGTGGAGGGGGAGGGGAAGCCGCACCCTGCAAGTCGCCCACCTCGGCCTCCAGACAAAAGGTGAAGCCCTCACTGTTGAACCACACTTGAACGTAACCCTTGAGCTTGGCCGGGGATCGACACGCGAAGCGCATCCGCACTAGGCCGAGGCCCGACAGCGACGCCTGATCCACCTCCATTGGATGCCCGATCATCACCGTCGCGGCCATGAGGCGGTCCACGCGGCGGTGCTTGGGCGGCACAACCCACAACTTGACCCACACGTTCGGCATGATCTCGGCCTTGGTCTCCTCCGGGCGCGATTCCTTGATGTCCGCCATGATGTCGTGGAGGGAGAAGTAGAGCTTGCCGCTGCGGGTTGCCATCCGCAACATGGCCTTGTCGGGGAAGACGACCGAGAACTGGTCGACGCCGATGGCCGACACCTGCCAATCCCACTCCCCTTCGAAGAGATGAGGGAGCTCCGCCTCCAAGATGGGGATCGACAGCTTGCTGGGCTCCGCCGAGATGATCGCCGCGTCCGCCACCAGCGGGGCATGTACCTCCTCACCCCCGTTTCCATGAAGGGAAGGCAGAAGAATCCCTCGCCAGGGATGGCGTTGCCCATGATCTGCAGCGACAGAGGCCTCCCCCGCATGGGGCAGTACGCCGACGCGTGCCCTTCCTCGTGGCAGACGACGCACAGGGGCTTGAAGAGGCACATATTTTGGTAGTGCCCCACCCTGCCGCACTTGAAGCACTCCGGCCCGTCTGCCTCCTCCACGGGGATCGGAGCGTCAGCCGAACCCTTCGAAGCCGAGGGCCCAGCCGCCAGCAGCAGCGGCGCCGAGCCGCCCCCCTTGTGCTTCTGCTTCTTGGCCAGCGGGTCCCCGCTCCGCTCACCACCTGGATGGAGCAGAGACTCCTTCCTCTTGAGCTCTTTCTTCTATTCCAGCCCGCGACGCCGGTATTCCTCCTTCTTCTTCTTCTTGCGCTCGCGCTCCTCCAGCTGCTTCCGTTCTTGCTCCGCAATCCACCATGGAGGCGGCGGCCCCCAGCCACCTTCCTCCGCGGGCTTCGCCGACGCCTTGGAGAGCGCCTTCGCCCGCAGATATTTCTCGCGCTGGCGGTCCGCCGCCGGGATCGGAGGAGACATGGGAGGCTTGTCACCGCGGCGGGAGCCCATCCTCACCGCAGTGGCGAACGAGCAGGAGAGGGGAGGGAGAGGGGCAGAGCGATGGAGACGACGGGCAAGGTGCCCGAAGCACCGCACCTGAGAAAGGGATGCGGGAAACCCTAGCGACAGATCTAGGGTTCCTTTTGGCACCCACAGCCACCTATATATAGGAGCTGGCGGCCACGACTTCTCCTCCACGCTGGGCCCGGGCCGAAGCGCAGGCTCACAAGAGCCACCGGCCAGCCGAGCAGCCCAAACACGTAGGGCGCCTGCACCCCCACTGGCACGGGAACGGGCTGGCTCGTCGCTGCCCCCCCCCCCAGCCCACCCCCTGGCAGGCTGGGCCAATCGACCTGGCCCAACACAGCAAAAAGCCCATCTGTTGGCTCCTCGGAAACCCTAGCCAGGTTCCGCGAGTCCCCGTCCCGGCCGGCCCCGCCGCCACCGTCGCCGACCCCTGTCAGCTCCGGCGAGCACACTGGGACCGGAGGGGGCTCCGCCAACACCAGATCGCGGCGACCCACCTCCGTCATGGCGCACGAGCGGCCCTCAGGACCCGCATCCACCCCCTTCGGCAGACGCCAGATCCGTGGCGCCAGGCGGCGGCCGCCATGCCCACCTGGAGCAAAAGCACGCCGCCGGCCAGCCACGAAGGAGCCCCCAAGCTCCTCCGCACGGGCGACAAATTCACCCACCAAGCACCCAGCACTGGGCCTCGGCGAACCACCACCACCACCATCACTTACCTGACTGCTAATCTCGTCGTCGTCGGCATCGGAGTCGACCCCCTCCAGCGCCCAGAACCTGCTGCCGGAGAAGGACGGGGCGAGGGGCCGCCCCTCGGACGGCGCTCCCCACCGCGTGCGCCCCGCTGCAGGCCGCACCGCCGTCCGCCTCCGCCGCGGTGCCCGCAGAATCGCCCCCCGAGACGCCAGACCGAAACGCCATCACAGAGACATCTGATTACCTGGTGTTCCAACTTGTTGATTCTCTAGGGATTGGTTGAGAAGGCCTTGATCTACACTTCCACCAAGAGAAATTTGATTCCCCCACTAATCCCTTGTGGATCTTGTTACTCTTGGGTGTTTGAGCACCCTAGATGGTTGAGGTCACCGCGGAGCCATATTCCATTGTGGTGAAGCTTCGTGGTGTCGTTGGGAGCCTCCAATTAAGTTGTGGAGATTGCCCCAACCTTGTTTGTAAAGGTTCGGTCGCTGCTTCCAAGGGCACCAATAGTGGAATCATGGCATCTCAGATTGTGTGAGGGCGTGAGGAGAATACGGTGGCCCTAGTGGCTTCTTGGGGAGCATTGTGCCTCCACACCGCTCCAACGAAGACGTACTTCCCTTCAAAGGGAAGGAACTTCGGTAACACATCCTCGTCTCCATCGGTTCCACTCTTGGTTATCTCTTACCTTTAATTGTGCAAGTTATTTTTTGTTATATCCTTTGCTTGCTTGTGTGCTTATTGTTGTTGCATCATATATGTTGCTCACCTAGTTGCTTTTTAGACAACCTACTTTGATGCAAAGTTTAATTTGGTAAAGAAAAGCTAAAAATTGTTAGTTGCCTATTCACCCCCCCCTCTAGTCAACTATATCGATCCTTTTAGTTGGTATCAGAGCCTCGTCTCTTTATTAAGGACTTCGCCGTCCGAAGAGTATGGTTGACACCGTAGATGGTGAGGAGGAGCACCCCGGTGTGATTCCGTCCTCGTCTACGGCCGATGGGGGAACCTCGGTCTCACGTGAGGAATTCAATGTGGCTTTGGACACATTGAAAACCTCCATGACGGCCGAGGTCAAAGGCATGCTTAAGAACTTTCTTGATGGTCTCAAATTATCCACCGTACCATTGGAAGTGGTCGATCCCACTAACAAGGTGATGGATGCTAACTCCGACAAGGGGAAGCTACTAGTGAGAAAGTTCCTTTGTCTAGTGGTAGAAATGGTAGTGGCACTTTTGCCCATGTGGAACCTCCACTTACTTATGGAGGACCGATTCCCTCTACTCATTTAAATCATGCCGGTTCTCCCCTAAGATTGTGAAAAATGAGGATTTTGATGCTTGGGTCTATCGCTTTAAGCGTCATTTAAACCATGTTAACACTAATATTTGGAGAATCATTGAAGAAGGTTTCTATCTACATGACCGAAGCAACTTCAGCCCTAGAGAAGTCGCGGATAATCAATTCAATGAGAATGCTCTCTTCATCCTCCAAGATGCAATTCCACCCAAAGATATTGCACATCTCTGACCATTCACCGTGGCCAAGGAAGCATGTCACCATGTTGTTTCCCTCTACAAGGGAAGCGCAAGCATTCAACGCTCCAACTATTAAGTGGTGCAAGATGAAGCCGATGAGTTTGCAATGAACGAAGATGAAGAACCTCGTGAAATTTATTGGAGATTAACCACTCTTGCGATCTCACTCCGAGATGATGGGAGCAAGGATACGGATGATAATTGGATCAAGCGCAAGTTCCTCAAGGCCATGATGCCCTACCACAAGGCCATGTCCTCCGTCATCCGTCAAAGGCCGGACTTCCACACCTTGTCCTCAAGTGAAGTGTTGGATGAGTTTGTGGCAATTAGGATCTTTGACAAGACCGCTGACAATGCGGTGTTGCGTTCTCAAAGAGCAAAGAAGCCCAACCTTGCCTTGAAGGCCAAGGTTAGTGTGGAAGAAGAGGATGAAGAGGAAGAAGAGGAGAGCAACACCAAAGATATGAAATATGATTACCATGAGCACATGGCTCTGGCTTCAAGGCAATTTTGGATTAAGAAGAACTCTAGGCCCAATTTCAACAAGAACAAGTCTAGTGGCTTCAAGGGCAAGCAACGTGTGAGAACATGTTACAATTGTGGCAATGTGAGCCACTTCGTTGTGGAGTGCCCTTACGAGAAGAGGGAAGACAATGGTGGCAAGCTCATCCGAAAAGACAAAGCCAGGTCCTTCCCCAACAAGAACAACTTCACCGAGAAGACTCTAACCAAACGGTTGGTGGCTCAAGAAGAATACCATGAGGATGATGATGATGATGAAGATAGTGAATCCATGGCCATGGCCTCCGTTGCCATTGCCACAACTCCATGGGTGTCTCTCTTCGACTCACCCAACGAGAACATCACCGCCAAGTGCCTCATGGCTAAAGCCACCAACAAGGTAACCCCAACATAAAAACCACCATCATTACTAATCCCTCCTTGACAGATTACATTGATGAAAGTGAGGGTCTAATGAGGAAGTAAATGAATTTGAGTCTTTTATGAGTAAGCTCAAGGGCAAATCCAAGAAACACTTCGTTGCTCTCTTGGAACAACTTGGTGAAGCCAATGACATGATCGAGGCTCATGAAGAAACCATCTCTAAGATGGAAGGTCATAGTCGTGACTATGCCGATGAGATATCGGATCTCTCTAATGCACTTGAGGAAGAGCATGTTCATCGTTTGGCTCTTGAGGAGTCACACAACGATGACCAAGCTAACTTAAAGAAAGATCTTGATCATGCTCATCTCGTGTGCTAAATTCCGAGAAGGCTAAACTTGGGGTTGACCATGCTAGACTCAAGGAGGAGTTTGATATACTTGACAAGGCTCACGAGGTCTTGAAGGGTGCTCATGCGAGCCTCAAGGAGTCTCATGATCAACTCCAAGTTAAGCTAACCAAGGAGAACGCCACTTTTCCTCATATGGTATTAATTGATAATGCAAATGCTATCAACCCGTGTTGTGAGCATGTGCATCTTGTGGAGGAGAATGCCAAGTTAAAGGAGCAACTTGAGAAAGGCCTTGTGTCATGCATACAAGGTGAGAAGAACCTCAATGACCTTTTGAGCAATCAAAAGGGAGTTGTGGCCAAGGAGGGAGTTGGGTTTGCACCCAAGTCCAAGAACAAGAAGAAGAATAACAAGACCAAACGACCTCCTCCTCTCAAGCAAATGTTTGTGAAGGAGGGAGAGGGTGTTCCAAAGGAGGATAAGAACAATGTGAAGGGTGGTGATGTCAAAAAGGGCAATGCCACCCCTTCCAACAAAGTCGGCGACTTTAACCCTTCTTATGTGTTGTGCCGTGCTAGTGATGGGCATGTTTATGCTAAATTTGTTGGTCTCCTTATGAGTACATTGAATGGTCTATTTGGGTTCCTAAGACCCTTGTTACTAACATCAAAGGACCCATTACAAAATGGGTACCTAAAACCAAGCATTGATCTCTTGTAGGTGTTTGCTTCCAGTGGGGGATCATGGTTGCTCGATAGTGGAGCCACAAATCATATGACCGAAAGCAAGGACTTGGTGGTGGACGTGCACAAGATCCCATCTATGCCCACAAACGTCGAGTGAGGTGATGCCTCGTCTTCTAAGATATTGGGTCTTGGCAAGGTTGTCATTTCTCATGATCTCACGATCGAGAAAGTCATGCTTGTTGAGTCCCTTGCATACAATCTACTTTCCGTTCGTCAACTTGCACTCATGGGCTTTGCCACATTCTTTGATATTGATACCGTGGCCCTCTTGTGGAGCAAGACTCTTAAAGTAGCCTTTGTTGGGCATGTCGAGAATGGTCTTTATGTGATTAACTTTTTGGAGCGATCGACTAAGACCGCGACATGCCTAATGGCTAAAGTTGATGTGGGATTGCTTTGGCATCGCCGTTTAACCCATGTCAATATGAGATCTTTGCAAAGTCTTCTCAAGGGGGACCATGTCCGTGGACTAAGAAATGTTAGTTTTGCCAAAGATCGTGCTTGCAGTGCTTGTATCGAAGGAAAGTCACATGAGAAGGCTCACCCTCCCACGACTATCATCTACTCAAAGAGACCCTTGGAGCTCCTTCACATGGATCTCTTTTGGCCTCCATCCATTGATAGTCTTGGGGGTAGAAAGTATTGCTTGGTGATTGTCAATGATTACTCAAGGTACACTTGGGTATATTTCTTCAAAAGGAAGAGTGAAACTCAACAAACTGTCATCGACTTTGCAAATGAAGCTCAACATCAACACGATGCAAAGATCTTGACAATAAGAAGTGACAATGGCATCGAGTTCAAGAACTACACCTTGGATGAGTTTCTTAGTGATGGGGGGATGCACCCCTCAACAAAATGGTGTCACGGAGAGGAAGAATCGGACGCTGATGGATGCGGCAAGGACCATGATGGCGGAGTTCAAGTCTCCTTACAACTTTTCGGCCGAAGCCATCAACACCACATGTCATGCATCCAATCGGCTCTACCTTCGCAAAGGCTTGAACAAGACTCCATATGAAATACTCACCGGTAACAAGCCAAACCTCAAGTACTTCCGGGTGTTCAGGTGTAAGTGTTTCATTCTCAAGAAAGGAGTTTGCTTGTCTAAATTTGAGGCTAGAGCTCATGAGGGCATATTTGTTGGTTATGCTACAAACTCTCATGCTTACCTTGTCCTCAACAAGTCCACGGGACTCATTGAGGAGACGTGTAATGTGGAGTTTGACAAGAATAACGACTCCCAAGTGGAGCAAAGTGGTACTTGTGATGTAGGTGATGAAATTCCTCCCCAAGCCATAAGAAGAATGGGTGTTGGTCATATCCTACCCATTGATGAACCCCTTGTGGCCGAAGGAGAAGGACAATGCTCCACTCAAGTGGAGCCATCACCGACCCAAGACCCACACACTTTCGAAGAACAAAGTGAAGGACCTCAACCATGTGAACAAGATCAAGGGCAAGATCAACCTCAAGATGGTGGTGAGCCACCAAGTGATGCCCAAGGTCAAGTTCTCCCTCTCGAGCAAGTTCAAGATCAAGAACAAGCTCAAGACGACGCTCAAGATGATCAAGTTTCCGCTCCTCTTTTCACACCCGAGGAGGAATTAGAGCGCCGTGCCGCTAAGATCGCTTCCAAGCTCACAACCAAAGGTCATCTCATGGAGAATGTGGTTGGAAGCCTAAGAAAGGGGGTAAGCACTCGTAGACAATTAGCAAACTATTGTGAACATCACGCGTTTGTTTCTTGTGTCGAACCCCAAAAGGTCTATGAGGCGCTCGAGGATCCGAATTGGCTCAATGCCATGCATGAAGAACTCAACAACTTCGAGCACAACCAAGTGTGGAAATTAGTGCCAAGGGCAACCAGGAATCATAATGTCATTGGAACCAAGTGGATATTCAAGAACAAGCAAGATGCTCATGGAATCATTGTTCGCAACAAGGCTCGTTTGGTGGCACAAGGCTACTCCCAAGTCGAGGGTATCAACTACGGTGAAACCTTTGCTCCCATTGCTCGCCTTGAATCTATTCGTTTGTTGATTAACTATGCTTCTCATCATAATTTCAAGTTGCAACAAATGGATGTGAAGAGTGCTTTTCTTAATGGTCCCATTAATGAGTTGGTGTATGTCAAACAACCCCTGGGGTTCAAGGATCCCTATTTCCCCGATCATGTGTACCAACTCAACAAGGCACTCTATGGCCTTAAACAAGCCCCACGTGCATGGTATGAGCATATTACTGAGTTGTTGCAAGATCATGGGTTTGAAATTGGGAAAATCAACCCCACTCTTTTTACTAAGAAGGTCCAAGGGGAGTTGTTTGTATGCCAACTATATGTTGATGATATTATCTTTGGTTCCCCTAACAAAGCTTTCAATGAGGAATTTGCCACTCTCATGACCTCAAAGTTCAAGATGTCTATGATGGGAGAGTTGAAGTTCTTTATCGGATTCGAAATCAAGCAAAGATGTCGTGGTATTCTCACGGGGGTGATCGTCTCCGTCGTATCTATAATTTTTTATTGTTCCATGCCAATATTATTCAACTTTCATATACTTTTGGCAACTTTTATACTATTTTTGGGACTAACATATTGATCCGAGGCCCAAGCAGTTCTCGCTATTGCATGTTTTTGTTTCATGAAACCCAATATCAAACGGAGTCCAAACGGGATAAAAATGGACGGAGAATTATTTTGGAATATTTGTGATTTTTGGGAGGAAGAATCAACGTGAAACGGTGTCCGGGGTGGCCACGAGACAGGGGGGCGCGCCCTGGACTCTCGTGGGCCACCCGTAAGGCAGTTGACGCTCTTCTTTTGCCGCAAAGAAGCTAATTTTACGAGAAAAATCTGGCGAAAGATTCACCCCAATCGGAGTTACGGATCTCCAGATATAAAAGAAACGATGAAGGGGAAGGATTCCAGAACGCAGAAACAGAGATAGATCCAATCTCGGAGGGGCTCTCGTCCCTCCCAAGCCATGGGAGCCAAGGACCAGAGGGGAAACCCTTCTCCCATCTAGGGAGAAGGTCAAGGAAGAAGAAGAAGAAGGGGGCCTCTCTCCCCCTTGCTTCCGGTTGCGCCGGAGCGCTGCCGGGGGCCATCATCATCACTGCGATCTACACCAACACCGCCGTCATCTTCACCAACATCTCCATCACCTTCCCCCTTCTATATTCAGCGGTACACTCTCCCGCAACCCGTTGTACCCTCTACTTGAACATGGTGCTTTATGCTTCATATTATTTTCCAATGATGTGTTGCCATCCTATGATGTCTGAGTAGATTTTCGTTGTCCTATCGGTGATTGATGAATTGCTATGATTGGTTTGAGTTGCATGTTTTATTATTGGTGCTGTCCTATTGTGCTCTCCGTGTCGCGCAAGCGTGAGGGATTCCCGCTGTAGGGTTTGCAATATGTTTATGATTTGCTTATGGTGGGTGGCGTGAGTGATAGAAGCACAGACCCGAGTAAGTAGGTTGTTTGCGTATGGGATAAAGGGGACTTGATACTTTAATGCTATGGTTGGGTTTTACCTTAATGAATCTTTAGTATTTGCGGATGCTTGCTAGAGTTCCAATCATAAGTGCATATGATCCAAGTAGAGAAAGTATGTTAGCTTATGCCTCTCCCTCAAATAGAATGGCAATAGTGATTACCGGTCTAGTAACATAGTCAATTGCTTAGGGACAATTTCACAACTCCTACCACCACTTTTCAACACTCGCTATATTTACTTTATTGCGTCTTTATCTAAACAGCCCCTACTTTTTATTTACGCGTTCTTTACTATCTTGCAAACCTATTCTATCGCACCTACAAAGTACTTCTAGTTTCATACTTGTTCTAGGTAAAGCGAATGTCAAGCGTGCGTAGAGTTGTATCGGTGGTCGATAGAACTTGAGGGAATCTTTATTCTACCTTTAGCTCCTCGTTGGGTTCGACACTCTTACTTATCGAAAACTATTGCGATCCCCTACATTTGTGGGTTATCAACACCTTTTTCTGGCGCCGTTGCCGGGGAGTCATAGCGTGGGGTGAATATTATCGTGTGTGCTTGTTTGCTTTATCACTAAGTAATTTTTATTTGTTGTTCTTAGTTGTTTTCTATCTTTAGCTATGGGTAGGAAACGCAAAATACCAAAAAAATTAGTTGTATCACACTCCTGAAGCTTTTTACTTGGATCATCTTCGATGCCTTTGTGCTCGTGCTGAAACCCCCACTAGTTTAGTTGAGGGCAAATCTTTAGATGAGCATGCTTGTTTTGTGCGACACCGTATATCTGAAAAAGGGAAACTATTATGGGATCAAATTCAACGTTTGCAATGCTATGCTTGGAATTTATGTGAAATATATGAGTTTACTTGTTGTTCTGAAGACCCTAAGAAACACGTACCCTATCAATGCTTGTTTAGTGATAATGGAATCGTATCTTCGTATGCTAAGGGTGTTTACAATTACTATGATGTTCAACAAATTGAAGAATTTGTTGCTTTTAAAGGTGCTTATGAGATTGCCTCTTTGATTGAAAAGTATGATGCTACTCTTTACAAATCTGAAAATCTTGCCATATTTCAATATTGTTATGATAATTATGCTTCTAATGCCTATGTTAAACCATAATTGAGGACTTCTCCGCTGTCTAAGGAGAGACTAATATTTTGCAGGAAGCTATGGAAGAAGAAATTGATGAAATAGTGAGCTCATTGGATGAAAACGATGACGAGGAGAGCGAAGAACAAAAGGAGGAAGAGCGGATTAGCTACCCGTGCCCACCTTCTAATGAGAGAGCAACTATTTCTCCACCTCTCTATGTTTCCCATACTATGAAATTGCAAGAAACTGCTTATACTATGCATTGGCCTTTACTCGGTGTGCATGAATTGTTCTCTTATGACATGCCGATGCATAGGAAGAGAGTCGGACTTCGTTGTTGCATGATATATGTTACTTTGTGCTCACTACTAAATTACAAATCATTGTTAATTAAAATTGGCTTTGATATACCTTGGGATCCGGGTGGATTCATTACTTGAGCACTAAATGCCTAGCTTAATGGCTTTAAAGAAAGCGCTGCCAGGGAGACAACCCGGAAGTTTTAGAGAGTCATTTATTTCTGTTGAGTGCTTTCATATAGTTTAAAAAAACAAAAAAATAAAGAGGGGAACCTAAATTTTTTTCAAAAAGGAAAGTGAAAGTGAGAAAGACAAGCATTGTTGAAGTGGGAGCTAGCCTTGAACTTTGTTCATGCTCACGGAAACTTTGTGAATCTTGATTACAGAAACTTTTCATCAAAAATAATTATACCCTTGTACAATTCCATTGTATTATAAAAATAATGTGCCAAGGTTTGCCTTTAGGATGTTTACAATGCTTGTTGGTTTGTATGGTGCAGGACAGAAACTTTGGCTGTAGTGCGCGATTTTACATTTTAAACTGGAACATCAATTGGTTCTGCTTCTTTTTGCACTGTCTTGCTATACAACTTGTTTATTTTTTCCTAATTTTGGTAGAATTTTTGGGGTACCATAAGTATGGTGGATGTTCAGATTGCTACAGACTGTTCTGTTTTTGACAGATTCTGTTTTTGATGCATAGTTTGCTTGTTTTGATGAATCTATCAATTTATATCAGTGGATTAAGCCATAGAAAAGTTATATTACAGTAGACACAATGCAAAACCAAAATATGAATTGGTTTGCTACAGTACTTAGAGTGGTGATTTGCTTTATTATACTAACGGATCTTACCGAGTTTTCTGTTGATGTTTTGTGTGGATGAAGTGTCTAAGCGAGGATGTCTCGATATGAGGAAAAGGAAGAGAGGCAAGAGCTCAAGCTTGGGGATGCCCGAGGCACCCCAAGTAAATATTCAAGGAGACTCAAGCGTCTAAGGTTGGGGATGCCCCGGAAGGCATCCCCTCTTTCTTCAACAAGTATCGGTATGTTTTCGTATTCGTTTCGTTTATGCATTATGTGCAAGTCTTGGAGCGTCTTTTGCATTTTGTTTTCACTTTTATTTTATGCACCATGCTGGTATGAGATAGTCCTTGGTTGATTTATAGAATGCTCATCGCACTTCACTTATATTTTTTGAGTGTGGCTTTATAGAATGCTTCATGTGCTTCACTTATATTATTTGAAGTTTGGATTGCCTGTTTCTCTTCACATAGAAAACCGCCATTTGTAGAATGATCTTTTGCTTCACTTATATTTGTTAGAGTGTGGGTATATCTTTTGTAGAAAGAATTAAACTCTCTTGCTTCACTTATATCAATTTAGAGAGATGACAGGAATTGGTCATTCACATGGTTAGTCATAAAATCCTACATAAACTTGTAGATCGCTGAATATGATATGTTTGATTTCTTGCAATAGTTTTGTGATATAAAGGTGGTGATATTAGAGTCATGCTAGTGGGTGGTTGTGGATTGTAGAGACACTTGTGTTGAGGTTTGCAAGTCCCGTAGCATGCACGTATAGTAACCGTTGTGTGACAAATTTGAAGCATGGGGTGTTTCTTTGATTGTCTTCCTTATGAGTGGCGGTCAGGGATGAGCGATGGTCTTTTCCTATCAATCTATCCCCCTCGGGGCATGCGTAGTAGTACTTTGCTTCTACGGCTAATAAACTTTTTCAATAGGTATATGAGTTCTTTATGACTAATGTGAGTCCATGGATTATATGCACTTTTACCTTTCCGTCATTGCTAGCCACTTCGGTACCGTGCATTGCCCTTTCTCACCTCGAGAGTTGGTGCAAACTTCGCCGGTGCATCCAAACCCCGTGATACGATAAGCTCTATCACACATAAGCCTCATTTTATCTTCCTCAAAACAGCCACCATACCTACCTATCATGGCATTTCCATAGCCATTCCAAGATATATTACCATGCAACTTCCATCATCATCATATACATGACTTGAGCATTTGCATGATCGTAAGATAGCTAGCATGATGTTTTCATGGCTTGTCCGTTCTTTATGTCATTGCTACGCTAGATCATTGCACATCCCGATACACCGCCGAAAGCATTCATATAGAGTCATATCTTTGTTCCAGTATCGAGTTGTAATATCGAGTTGTAAGTAAATAAAAGTGTGATGATCATCATTATAGAACATTGCCCCATAAAAAAGGAAAATAAAAAAAATAAAAAAGGGAAAGGCCAAAGAAGCCTAAATAAAAAAGGGGGCCAAAGAAGCCCACAGAAAAAAGAGAAAACAAAGAAAAAAAAGAGAAAAGAAAAGGGGCAATGTTACTATCCTTTTTCCACACTTGTGCTTCAAAGTAGCACCATGTTCTTCATATAGATTGTCTCCTATGTTGTCACTTTCATATACTAGTGGGAATTTTCATTATAGAACTTGGCTTGTATATTCCAACGATGGGCTTCCTCAAATGCCCTAGGTCTTCATGGGCAAGCAAGTTGGATGCACACCCACTTAGTTTCTTTTGTTGAACTTTCATACACTTATATATCTTAGTGCATCCGTTGCATGGCAATCCCTACTCCTCGCATTGACATCAATTGATGGGCATCTCCATAGCCCATTGATTAGCCGCGTCGATGTGAGACTTTCTCCTTTTTGTCTTCTCCACATAACCTCCATCATTATATTCTATTCCACCTATAGTGCTATATCCATGGCTTGCGCTCATGTATTGTGTGAGGGTTGAAAAGGCTGAAGCGCGTTAAAAAGTATGAACCAATTGCTCCGCTTGTGATCGAGTTGTGCATGATGGGGGCATTTTGTGTGACGAAAATGAAGCATGGCCAAACTATATGATTTTGTAGGGATAAGCTTGCTTTTGCCTTGTTGTTTTGAAAAGACGTGATTGCTTTATTGGTACGCTCGAAGTATTATTGATTTTATGTCAAATGATAGACTATTGCTTTGAATCACTCGTGTCTTAATATTCATGCCATGATTAGATATATGATCAAGATTATGCTAGGTAGCATTCCACATCAAAAAAATATTTTTTATCATTTACCTACTCGAGGACGAGCAGGAATAAAGCTTGGGGATGTTGATACGTCTCCGTCGTATCTATAATTTTTGATTGTTCCATGCCAATATTATTCAACTTTCATATACTTTTGGCAACTTTTTATACTATTTTTTGGGACTAACATATTGATCCAGTGCCCAGTGCCAGTTCCTAGCTGTTGCATGTTTTTTGTTTCGCAGAAACCCAATATCAAACGGAGTTCAAACGGGATAAAAACGGACGGAGAATTATTTTGGAATATTTGTGATTTTTGGGAGGAAGAATCAACGCAAAGCGGTGTCCGGGGTGGCCATGAGACAGGGGGCGCGCCCTCCCCCCCACCCCCCCCGGGTGCGCCCTAGACTCTCGTGGGCAACCCGTAAGGCAGTTGACGCTCTTCTTTTGCCGCAAGAAAGCTAATTTTACGAGAAAAATCTGGGCAAAAGATTCACCCCAATCGGAGTTACAAATCTCCAGATATAAAAGAAACGGTGAAGGGGAAGGATTCTAGAACGCAGATACAGAGAGATAGATCCAATCTCGGAGGGGATCTCACCCCTCCCAAGCCATGGGAGCCAAGGACCAGAGGGGAAACCCTTCTCCCATCTAGGGAGAAGGTCAAGGAAGAAGAAGAAGAAGGGGGCCTCTCTCCCCCTTGCTTCCGGTCGCGCCGGAGCGCTGCCGGGGGCCATCATCATCACCGCGATCTACACCAACACCGCCATCATCTTCACTAACATCTCCATCACCTTCCCCCTTCTATATTCAGCGGTCCACTCTCCCACAACCCTCTGTACCCTCTACTTGAACATGGTGCTTTACGCTTCATATTATTTTCCAATGATGTGTTGCCATCCTATGATGCCTGAGTAGATTTTCGTGTCCTATCCTTGATTGACGAATTGCTATGATTGGTTTGAGTTGCATGTTTTATTATTGGTGATGTCCTATTGTGCCCTCCGTGTCGCGCAAGCGTGGGGGATTCCCGCTGTAGGGTTTGCAATATGTTTATGATTTGCTTATGGTGGGTGGCGTGAGTGATAGAAGCACAGACCCGAGTAAGTAGGTTGTTTGCGTATGGGATAAAGGGGACTTGATACTTTAATGCTATGGTTGGGTTTTACCTTAATAAATCTTTAGTATTTGTGGATGCTTGCTAGAGTTCCAATCATAAGTGCATATGATCCAAGTAGAGAAAGTATGTTAGCTTATGCCTCACCCTCAAATAGAATTGCAATAGTGATTACCGGTCTAGTAACGTAGTCAATTTCTTAGGGACAATTTCACAACTCCTACACCACTTTTCAACACTCGCTATATTTACTTCATTGCATCTTTATCTAAACAGCCCCTACTTTTTATTTATGTGTTCTTTACTATCTTGCAAACCTATTCTATCGCACCTACAAAGTACTTCTAGTTTCATACTTGTTCTAGGTAAAGCGAACATCAAGCGTGCGTAGAGTTGTATCGGTGGTCGATAGAACTAGAGGGAATATTTATTCTACCTTTAGCTCCTCGTTGGGTTCGACACTCTTAGTTATCAAAAACTGTTGCGATCCCCTACACTTGTGGGTTATCAGGGGGTGCAAGACGACAGATGCCACAAGGTGGCTTCGTGTGAGGGCAAGACTGCTGCTGGTAGGACCGGGAGCGGGTATGCGAGTAGCACGCGCTAGTTTACCAAGGTTCGGTACTCTCCGGAGAGATAATATCCCTACTCCTGCATGTCTGAGTATATATTTAGGGTGTACATCGGGTAGTACAAAGTGCTCCTGGAGCTGTATCTGAAGTCAGTGCCACAGGCATCTGACTGGTATATATGCGTATGAGCTAGTGGCTGCATGTGCCTGAGCATGCATGCATGAGTGGCCTTGTGGCCGGCCAAGTGCATGTGGCGTGGCTGTGGGTGTTCTCCACCTTTGGATGGACGGATGGATGCCCATATAAATAGGCATGGCTAGCTTGGGTGGTGGTGGCGTTGGTTGTAAGCTACCTTGGGTAGCTTACAAACCAAGCCATGTATGAGGTATGGTGCATGTCATGCTTGTCCCCTAGGGCATTTTATAAGTCAATGCCCAGGAGACACGGTACATTGTAGATGACGTTGCGGTATCGTTGTCTTGTCGGGGTCTTGTCGGTGTCGGGTCGAGCTGCATTCGGCAGCCGGCTGGTTGGCGCAGTCGGCAGCCGGCAGCCGGCCGCGTGGAGCAGTCGGACACGGAGCCGGCCAGAGCGGCCAGGCAGTCGGACTGAGGGGCTTTGCTAGCCCTGATGTCTTGTTTTATTGTCTCGCTATCTTCGGGGTACCCGTGGTCGATTACTCCGACAGTAGCCCCCAAGCCTCCGGGCAACTTGGCAAAGTTGGGCGGAGGTTTTTTGGCGGCTGTTGATGTAGAAGATGTCGATGTTGGCCGGTTGCGGACCGCAGCCGGCACTGCTTGCTTCCAGCGGGAGGGGGGGGGGGGCGCAAGCGCACTTGCTGGGTGTAGTCTCCGAGCTTCCGAGCGAGGAAGGGGGTCCCCCGGAAATGATCATGCAAAAGACAAAGTTAGTCCACGCAGATATATCAAATGATTGCTTTTAGCATTGTGAGTTTTATGCGGAGGGTGCCGACTCGGTTTCGTCCGAGCCCCCTTCAATCTTTTTCGTGTTCCCTTCGCTCTTTGGCTTGTGCTCTCGCTTGCCGGACAGCCGCTCTGCGGTCTGTGGCTGAGAATGGGCCACGAAGTGGAGTGTACAGTATTCAGACTCTGGGAGCAGATTCGACCGAGCAGATACTTGTAAAACAAACGACCAGGTCGCCCGAACCATTTTTCTTCCCAGACGTTTTTCGCGTGGGTGGCCTCCAGCGTTCACTCTTGCTAGCGGGACAGCCGCTCTGCGGTCTGTGACTAAGAGTGGGCCTTTGATACCGCGCACGCTACTAAGCCGTCTGCGGGAACTAACGCCTCAGGCCAAGCAGCCAGCCTCCGGGCCAACTCTGGCTGGTGCCGGGGAGAACAGTGATACAACTGTAAGAAAATGTGGAGAGATAGCCCCCTGAGCATTGCTCGAGGTTATCCGTGCTTTGGTGGTGCAAAAAATATGCGGGTGAGGAGCTCGCATTGATTTTCGTCGAGGTGGAGTTTGCCGAAGACAGCCTGCGCGGCTCAACGCTTGCTGAGCGCACCGGCGCACCCGCTGGGTATAGCCCTTTGAGCCTCTGGGTGCTCGAGGAGGGTCCAGCCGGTCGGGCTTGACCGGCCAGGGGGTGAGCGGGACGCGGCCGAGCCGGCTTGGCACAGCCGGCGAGGCATAGTGCTTCTTTTTCTTCTTTCTTCTCTTCTGCCGGCTGCTGGCAGCCGGACAAAACTCTTTTTTTTTGCAATCTTCCGTGGGGGCGCGCCAGCGCACCCACTGGGTGTAGCCCTCGAGTTCGGGCCGACTGCTGACTCAGTCCGGCCGGATCTTCCGGCAACTACTTTGTTTTCTTTTCTCACGGGGACGTGTCAAGCACCCACGATGTAGCCTCGAGATTCGGCCGCTCTGGCGGTCGGGCGGATCTCCGCAACTTTTTTGCCTTCTTCTTTGCTTGGCGCGTCAACAAGACCATTGGTGTAGCCCCCGAGATTCGGGCCAACTGCTTAGTCGGGCCGGATCTCCCGGCAACTACTTCGCGTCTTTTTCCTTCTCTTTCTTTTCTGCTGGCTACGGGCAGCTGGACGCGTAGCCCTTTTTTTTATCGCAAGTCGCCCCCCTGACTCTTCTTTCTTTTCTTTCTCTGCCTGAGCAGTCGGCAGGAGCGAGGCGGCAGCAGCCGGTGTCTGGGTCGTGGTAGAAGCTGGCAGGCCGGGAATCGGGCGGAAGCCGGCTGCTAGCTGGGGCGGCAAGCCGGTGGGCGCGGGGGCCGGACCCGGCGCGGGAGGCCAGCAGCCGGCGAGCGGGAGGCGGACCCGACGCGGAGGCCAGCAGCCGGCAGGCGTGGAGGCCGGACTCGGCGCGGAGGCCAGCAGCCGCGAGTGTGAGGGCCGGACCAGGCTGGAGGCTAGCAGCCGCGGGCATGAAGGCCGGAGCCGGGCACGGCGCAGGCAAAATCGGACGGACCGGGTGCTGGAGAGGCCGGCGCCGGGCGGCGGAGCGACGTGGAGTGGTGCACGCGCTGGTCCGTGAGCGGGAGGCACGGCGAACGGGCGGAGCGACGGGCCCGGAGACGCGGGCGACGCGAGGCGCGGCAGGCGTGAGGCGGCCGTGAGAAAGGACCGGCTGGGCGTCGAGGTGGGCGCGCAGCTGAGCTGGAAGGCCACCAGGCGCGTGGAGCGGATACGGCGCGAGCCCGGGGTCGCGTAGGGGCAACCCAGCACGGGCGCATGCAGGCGGTCGACGCGGGACCGGCTTGCGGGGAGGTGGCGCACTAGGCTGGACGGCGAGCCGGCCCGCGGGATGAGGCAGCGCGACGGGCGCGGATGGCGGAGAGGAGCCCGGCGTTGAGGCGCTCCAGGATGGAGCCGCAGACGGGTGGAGGCCCTGGCCAGTAGCGGCGCGCCGCGGGGAAGGCGGAGCGCGCGCAGTAGCATCAAGGTGAATTCACGTCTCTAAGAATTTTTACTCTCCATCTTTTGTATTACTACGCGAGAGGAGGAAGCAATCCACAGAGAGAGAGAGACCGGGCAGGATAGCCGCGAGAGAAAGAAGAGGCTGAAACAGATGGTGGTGGAGCTCAGGCAAGGCTCGTAACTCGAGACGAGAAGGAGGCCCGACGGCGGTCGGAGCAAGAGCTTGTCGGCGGCGGCGGACGTCGCTGGAGGAGGAAAAGGAGTAGCTAGCATCTGACCAATGTCCGGCTATTGTCTGACCAACATACACGCACTGTCCAACTTGCATCTGGATAGTGTACGAAGAGTGTATGGCTATTATCTGGGAAGAGTATGGGTAATGGTTTGACCATTGTTTGACTTGCATCTAGCCAGCTTGCATAGATGATACTATGGAGGAGTGAACGCGCGTTTCGGCCGGAGCAAGGCGCAACGCGGAGGAGAGCAGACGCGAGCGGCGCGTGGATGGCCACGGCCGACCAAAATGAGGCCCCGCGCGCGGACGGGCGGCCGGCGTTGCGGTGGTGGTGAAGAAGGCGAGGTCGACGGCGAGGACGTGCCGCCCCTCGTGGCCATTCCGGGGGCATGTCGATGTCGAGCCTCCGACCGCTATCTGAGAGACGGCGCGACGCCGCGGCGGTGAAGACGAAGATGGTGAGGCCGACGGCGAGGACGCGTCGCCCCTCGCGGCCACTCCAGAGGCGTGTCGATGTCGAGCCCCTGACTGCTACTGGAGAGACGGCGCGACGCCGCGGCGGTGAAGGCAAAAATGGTCCCTCCCGGACTGCGAAACCAGCAGCAGCGTGGTAGCATAGTACGGCCCCACGGTGTGCGCCAACTGTTCTGGCATTCTCACGGGGGGTGCAAGACGACAGATGCCACAAGGTGGTTTCGTGTGAGGGCAAGACTGCTGCTTGTAGGACCGGGAGCGGGTATGCGAGTAGCACGCGCTAGTTTACCCAGGTTCGGGGCTCTCCGGAGAGATAATACCCCTATTCTTGCATGTCTGAGCATATATCTAGGGTGTACATCGGACAGTACAAAGTGCTCCTGAAGCTGTATCTGAAGTTAGTGCTATAGGCATCTTACTTCGTATATATGCGTATGAGCTAGTGGTTGCATGTGCCTGAGCATGCATGCGTGAGTGGCCTTGTGGCCGGCCAAGTGCATGTGGCATGGCTGTGGGTGTTCTCCACCTTTGGATGGATGGATGGATGCCCATATAAATAGGCATGGCTAGCTTGGGTAGCTTACAAACCAAGCCATGTATGAGGTATGGTGCATGTCATGCTTGTCCCCTGGGGCATTTTATAAGTCAATGCCCAGGGGACACGGTACACTGTAGATGACGTTGTGGTATGGTCGTCCCGTCGGGGTCTTGTCGGTGTCGGGTCGAGCTGCAGTCGGTAGCCGGCTGGTTGGCGCAGTCAGCAGCCGGTAGCCGGCCGCGTGGAGCGGTCGGATGGGGAGCCGACCGAAGCGGACGGGCAGTCAGACTAAGGGGCTTTTCTAGCCCCGATGTCTTGATTTATTGTCTCGCCGTCTTTGGGGTACCCGTGGTCGATTACTCCGACAAAAGAAGAGAAGGAACCTTCATCAACCAAGCCAAATACACTCAAGACATGCTCAAGAGATTCAAGCTAAGTGATGTCAAGCCGGCTTCAACTCCAATGCCCGTAAAATGCCAACTTGACATAGATCCCAATGGTAAAGCGGTGGATCAAAAGGTATATTGCCCCATGATTGGCTCCCTGCTTTACCTTTGTGCATCAAGACCGGATATCATGTTGAGTGTGGGAATTTGTGCACGGTTTCAAGCCGCACCTAAGGAAAGCCACTTTGTGGCAGTCAAGCGAATCTTTCGATATTTGGCTCATACCCGAATGTTTGGCCTTTGGTACCCAAGAGGAGACAACTTCGATCTTTTGGGCTATACAGACTCAGATTGGGCGGGAGACAAAGTGGATAGGAAGTCCACCTCCGGAGGGTGCCAATTGCTTGGCTGCTCTTTGGTGAGTTGGTCTTCTAAGAAGCAAAGTTGTGTATCTCTCTTGTCCACCGAAGCGGAGTATGTGGCAGCCGGTAGTTGCTGTGCCCAACTTCTATGGATGAGGCAAACTTTGAAGGATTACGGTGTCACTTGTGACGAAGTGCCTCTTTGGTGTAACAATGAAAGTGCCATCAAGATCTCTCTCAACCCGGTGCAACACTTCAGGACGACGCATATTGAGATTCGGTATCACTTCATCCGGGATCACATTAGGCGAGGGGGGATCAAGCTCAAGTATGTCAACACTCATGATAACCTTGCAGATATTTTCACGAAGCCCTTGGATGAAGCAAGATTTCATGAGTTAAGGCATGAGCTAAATATCATTGCTTCGAGCAATGTAGCTTGAACCTTGCACAACCCTCCATACTCAACGTGATATCTTGTTTAGGTGTAGGCATGGACATAGGGGGAGTGTTGTTCTCTCAATGAACTCTCCCTCTCCCCATTATGCATAAATTGATCAACTCTTTCACATTAGCCATTTTTTACGGTGCTTGTGCTTCAAAGACGAGTTTTGGTCATGGGCCCAAGGATAATTCTTCGCGGTGCCATATCAACTGACTCATTCATAGGTGGCTCCGGCCACCGCCCTCTCTTCTTGAGAGTTTTGTTTCATGTTTTGGTCTTCGCTGTTTTTTGCCTTTGTTTGTGTCGTGTTTGTGTTTGTGTTGCCTCACGTGCTAGCTCTTGGTGTGTCTTGTTGCGTGAAGGTTGCGTTGCACAGGCTGTTTTCTTCCTTCGTTTGTGAAACATTCATTCTCTTGGGTCTACGGTACTACCGTGGCGCACCACGGTACTACCGCAGGAGCTACGCACCGTACTACCGCAACCAGCACGGTAGTAATTTTTTACTGCCGTTGGTCGAGCGGTACTACCGCCCAACATGCGGTACTTCCGCCCTGGCGGTACTATTGAAATGAGGCGCGGTACTACCGCGCAGTCGTGAGCGCGTGGGGGTTCAGAGTGGGCACGGGGAGTTTTAACTCCCCCATACCCATTCAACTCCTTTTCCCCACGTCGTCTCTCTCTCTCCTGCCCAAGAACGGCGCCGGAGGACCTCGTCGGATCTCCGTCTCCGACCGCTCTCCTCGGATTTCGATCGGTGGGATCGTTCCCTACCTTGCCCTCTTGCCATGGACCAAGGTTTTTCCCCAAATCCCTTGCTTTTTGCTTCGTTGTCTTGTCTCTAGGTTTTTGGGGAGATGCTTGTGTTCTTGAGATTTTAGGCAAAATATTTGTAAGAGTAGGGTGCAGGAGAGTCGTTTTGCAGTAGAGATGCTATTTGGATCTTTGCTACTCGGTAGGTTTGATCAACCGTAGTACCGCTCCATTGTTGCGGCATTTTGGATCTGATCCCGTGTGGATCTGAACTCGAGCAGTACTACCGCACCTCCCGTGCGGTACTACCGCTCCTGCCGCGTTCGCCTCGTACGGTACTACCGCTACCCCAGAGTGGTACTTCTAAAATTTTACTTCCGCTCTAGGCGCGGTGCTACCGTGTCGTCCCAGCGCGGTACTACCGCGGCTAGAGCGTAAATTTTAGTTCCGTACCCCAGAGTGGTACTACCGCTGACTCCAAACCTTCCTAGTAGCAACTGCCCAATGTTATTTCTACTTGTTTCTTTGGTTTTGCTGTGGTCTTTGCATTGATCCTTCTCGCATTTCTTGCGTTTTTGTGTTGTGTGTCATAGGTGGTGGCTCCGGTTCCAGTGTCAAGCGGTCGAGTCTGGTCCGTGACATAGGCTCGAAGTGTCCGCGCAACCAAGATGAAGCTCCAGAGGGCTCCAATGCCTCCCAACACAGAACCAAGCACACCGCCACCAAGCACAAGGAGCCCACCATGGGCATGGATGACATACCTCTGGCTGAGTTCATTGTTCAAAGGAAGATCAACCCCTATGTGAATCCCCGTGCCAACTTCAGAGGGAATGATCTGTTCTGGACCAAGCAGCAGAACCTTATCTATCTGGATGTGATCAAGGCCAAGCAGAACATCTACGTGGACATGCACTGGATTAACATGAATCACATGAGGCAGGATAAGCACCGTGACTATTTTGGTGAGGCTTTGGACCTGGTGGAGCAGTTTGGCATTAAGCACATGCTTACCTTTCACCTGGACTTTGACCAGACATTGTGGCTCAGTTCTTTGCTTCGGTCCACTTCCATTCTGATGAGGCAAGGACCATGACATGGATTACCAATGGTAGACAGATGACTGCTAAGTGGAAGGAATTCATGGATTTGCTTCACATTCTAGATGCGGGGCTCGACACGCCCATTGGTGTTCGCCCTCATGCCATCCCTGAGTCAGCCAACAAGAACAAGCTTCAGTCCTACTTTGTTGAGAAGACGCTTCCTAGTAAGAAGAAGGTGTGGGTGCTGAACCCCTTCCTTGATATCATGCATCGGATCTTCCGCAACTCCCTCTTCTCGCGCATCGGTGACAAGGACAAGGTGCATGCCTATCTTGTGGATATGATGCTCCTTTGTGAGGAAGCACGTCAGGCTCAGACGCAACCACTTGATGTCTCACATATCATGTGGTGCAAGCTTCAGTTTGTGGTGTTCAACCGTAAGGTTCCCAGCTATGGGCCTTACCTGTTTCTCTTGATCACCAAGACTTGGGAGAAGCTCTACCCCGATGATGAATTTGTTTCCCCCGCTGGATTCGTCATTGTCGACGTTCTGGGAACAGGGGTACCCAGACTTGCCTACCTGCGGCCTGCGGCGTGGCTCAGGGAGTGGCCCAGTACGGCCCATCTTCATCAACACATGCCCAAGACCCTCGCGAGGGGCCGAGCCTCGCGGGGCGGACGACATGAGGCTTCCTCGGGCACAGCCTCGTCAGGCTGGCTCGCGAGGAGGCGGAGAGATCAAGGCAGGGTACCTCATGAGGTGCCCATGACGCAAGCCATGACGACCGAGGCCAAGTGGCGCCGCCTCTTGAGTCCTTGTTTCCTCTTTGGTGCAAAGGGGGCAAGCGCAGGCGAGAGTATCAAGCAAAGGCAACCATTTCGGTGCAACAAGACCAAGACCAGCAGGACGGCAGGACGGAGGTCATCGTGGAGCCCAAGCCGGCGTCACAGCCAGAGTCTTTGGTAGGTGAGGACCGACTTTAGTCAGGATAAGTGTACTAGATGTTCCCCTTCAAAATGGCCAATTGTTGGCGCCCTTGCCGCTCAATATTTGGGGAGAGGCCCAGGGCCTCCGCCTATAAATAGGACTAGCCACCCACAGGGTAGAGGCATCTGGCCATCAAGAGGAGATTTCGGGCAGACTAGTGAGAGAGAGAGGCGACTGAACTCACCCAAACAGTTCATCGAACCAGCTAAGAACAGACCCTCGCGAGGCTGTTCTTCCTTGTACTATCCATCATCAGCCCTTGAGGCAATCCACCACACCACAAACTGGAGTAGGGTATTACACCACAATGGTGGCCTGAACCAGTATAAATCTCGTGTCCCTTGTGTTGTTCTTCGTGTAGTCCTAGATCCTTGCGAGGCGACGAGACATGGGTAGGCAGGAGGTGTGATCTCCGCGTGCACCTCAGAGTTCGAACCTAGAGGGTCTGCCGGAACCCGAAATCCGACATTTGGCGCGCCAGGTAGGGGTGCACCGGAATCCGCCTTCCGTCGCCTCGTGTTTCGCCCCTCGTCGCATCATCTTCATCATGTCCAGCGACTCGACGGGCAATCCCGATCCCTGGGCGGCCTGGCCCGCCCGCGCGGAGCCGCTTGCCCAGGGCGACCTCAACCCTGTGCCCCAGGCAGCCCACGGTCCGCAGGGCGCTGCGGGCCACGGGCGACGCGGCCAGGCGGCGCCAACTCTCATGCCGCGGCAGGTGCGGTCGGCAGCAAGGGCCTCAAGCCACGCCGCGGCCACGACGCCGTACACCCGGCGGGAGCAGGCAAACTCAAGGGCCGCACTCACTGTAGCCCGAGCGCTACTGCGATGCAGGCTGATGGAGGGCGGCCACGACGTGCTACTGGAGCGGGTGGCGGAGCTCCTAGGCTCCGCCGCCTCGGGGGCTCACCCCTTTGGCGCCCAACCACCACCTCAGACCCAAGGTAGACCGCACGGAGGCCCCACACGCGCCCGCACAGCTCCGAGCGGATTCCAGGGCCACTTCAACGCCAACCTGGTCGTCGGCGCCTGGCTGCCAGTAGTGTCGCCTCCGCCTCCAACCAGCGAAGGGGGATCCACTACAGCCCACGGTCCGGGTGGGCCGCCACGCTACCACCCCCAGGCGGGCACCTCGAGCGGGACTGCGTGGCACATGGGGCACTACAGCGAGGCATTCGGGGTGGCGGCCCCGGAAGCGTATGTGCCCCACATGGTGGATCAAGGACACGTGCAGGAGGAAGACCATGGCTCATTCCTTTGCCCAGACTGGGGGGAAGAGACACCCGAAGCTGAGGTCTTTCAGGAGCCCAGGGAAGGCCTCGTCGACCGCGCTGGAGGCAGCGACTATCGGAGACCGCTAATCCCTCAGGAACAGGCATACGCTAACCATGGATCGCATGAGGTATAGGTCGTCGCGGCGGATGGCCGCCCCAATCCAGCAGCTTCCTACCCCTCTGGAGGAGGGCACCGGGGGCTGCAGGAGGGGGGCCGAGATCCGGCTTCGCCCACACGGCGCTCAGAGCAAGGTGTCCTCAAGAGGTAGGCCCTCTGCCGGGGAGGCGCCTCAGGGCCTACCCCCGGCAGAGGACCCGTGGTCGTCGGGGGAACTGCTGGCGACCGCTCTATCCCATCGGTGGCGTCCTCGGTCTCCGGCCGTCATCGATGGCAATAGAGTGTGGCGCAAGGCGGGGCCCTCGTTTGGCGATATGAAGCAAGGCCGGTGCCTGTGAAGAAGGCCCAGTGCCTGTGAAGCTCGCCGCCCCGTGACACTCTCACATAATAATGAGTGGGGCTGTACACGCCCCGGAGTCTCTGGAGAGCCGTCCTCGGGCCTCGGGGGCTCCTGCCCACACCCAATGGCAGCACTTAGCTCCGTGCTGGTGAGAAGACGTCGAAGACTAGACTAGGTGCCGGACGCGGCCTTTCTGCTTTCTTGCCTTTCCTTTGGTTGTCATTTTCCCCCTATTTGGATTTAAGATTGGATTTGAGCCTGAGACTTGCGTGTGTTCGGGGAAGGGTGTTTACTCTCATTCGAGCAATCTCTCGCGTTCTGGTTACCGCTTTGCGGCCGTCTAAGCCTCAGCTTCCTTCCCTCGTGAGCCCCTCGCGAGCCGGGCCAGGCCCAGCATGCGCGCAGCCCAGACTGCCATCGCCACGCCCTCTCAGGAGGTTCTCATTGCAGGTTCAATAGGCTCGTTTAGGAGGCACTCAGGACACCATGGCCCTCCGCAGGCTAGCTCAGGGCCCACACGGGTCGAAGATAAACAAGCCAGTCGACTCGCCACAAGACCAGCCGCTTGGCGTGGGCATATGGGTGATATCATGTCTACAAATACGCTAACTGCAAGTTTTTACATGAGGGGCTCCCCCTCCCAAAATGCTCTTACAACCCTCAGGGCCAAGCCCGGACTCTCTCTGCGCAAGGTAAAAAGCAGGAACAGTGCACGGTCAATCAGATAAATCCCCCAATGCATCCTCAGGGGCACCACCGGAGTCGCCACTGGCATCGCTGGCCTCGCCGTCACCTTCTACGCCGCCGTCATCAGCACCTGGGCCATTCACCACTCCGCCCTCATCAACAGCTACGACCACACCGTCGTTATCGACAGTGAAGGCCCTAACAAGGGCGTCCACGTTGTCTTCCACGCAATCCGCTAGATCGCCCCGGATTGCCAGGGGTACCGGTGCGATGGCGGCGTCGAAGTCAAAATGGGGGTCCATGTTCTGGAGATGACTGAAGACGCGAGAAAAAGCGCGCCCAAGTAGGGCACAGCTCCTCTCCACCACCAACCTGTCAGCTCTGCCCGACCGAGTCTCCAGCTACGTCACCACGTCGGTGAAGAACTGAAGGTTACCAGCATAGTTGACCACATGAGGCTCCCCAACGGTTGCCTCGCAGATGTTGCCCAAGGCCATGTTAGCTCTTTCCCGGAGCGCGCGGAGCATGGGGGCATGCATGTGCTCCAAGGTCTGCCGCTGGTGTGTCTCGTCCTTGCTCTGCCGCGCGACGGCCTCAGCCGCATCCACCTTTGATGGAGAAGAAGCACCTCGGCGCGGGAGGAAGCCAGCTCCGCCTGTGTCGTGCCAAGGGCGGCCCCGGCAGCGTCCGCACGCCGCGTCACTTCATCCAGCTTGGCCTTCAGGGCGGCGGTCCTGCCCTCTGCTTCGACCTTGATCAACTCCAGCCTCTCCTCGAACTCGCGCTCGAGGTTCGAACGGGCTGCCGCCACCCGGCGATCAACCTCTTCTGAGGCTCGGGCTTCCCTCGCGGCAATGTCATCCTCCACCTGCACCACCAAGCGCTCCCTCGTCTCCAATCACTCGAGGTCCAGGATGCGCTCGGTGGCCTCCAGTGTAAGTGCCTCCTCATGTCTCTGAAGCTTCGCCCGGTCGACCGAGCCCCCCTTCATCGACGCAACGGCTGCCTCATGCAACTCAACCTGCTGCTCCAGGGAGCTACTCCAGGCCCGGAGCTCCCATGCCCGCTCTTCTGTGGCCCTACGCCGCTGCTCAGCCTCCTGAGCCTCCTCGGCGGCCCGGGAGCAGGCCTCCCGAGAAGCTGCCAGCGACACCTCGGCTTTCTCATTGTCGAGGTCACGCTGGTGGCGCGCAAGGGCAACGGCCACCTTTAGCTTGTCCCTCTCCTCAGTCAGGCGCAGGCCCTCGGCCTCAAGGCGTGCGTCTTCGTCAGCGAGCTCTACACCGAGCTGGCTCACTGCGTCAGCCTCCCTCCGGAGAAACCCTTGGCGAAGGGCGCAGCGCTCCCGAGCGTGCTCGAGCACGTCTTCCGTGTCATCCTCCGCCACAGGCGCGCGCGGAGGGCCACGAACCAGCACTCCCCCTCTGGGAAGGGGCTGGGGGCTAGCGCCCTCGCGATGGCCGGACGCACCTCGTGAAAGTGCAACTAATCCCCGGGTGGTTTTGGTAATTCATAAACAACATATATATCATTGAACTAATAGTTACTTGAGAATCATTTCAGAGAGTTCAGTGATATGGGTATGGCAAGGATCAAGAAGTGGACCCCCAAAATGCTAAGGCAAGCATTGGCAAAAGCTCAAGACTCCATTTTTGGTTTAGTGATCCAAGATCACATTGAGTCCATAGGAAAAGCCAATACTATTAAAAGGGATGAGGTTATGATGATGATCTGGTTGCTCAAGTGCTTAGTGATACATCTCCTAAACTATCAAGCAACTTTCACCGCCATATACACTCATAAGTAGTCTCGGTCCCACCGATATTCCAAACTCACCACACCGAGATGAACCACCTCAGCCATAAGCCAAACCCTAGAAAACTCGGATTTTCCGATTCGAACTCGGTCTCACCGAAACATGAGTTGCCAAGCTTCAGAACCTTCACATCAAATCGGTGTCACCGAGATGATGAAGTCGGTCCCACCAAACTGGCTTGCTCTTGTCATTGCACTAATCGGACTAACCGAGATTGTATTTTCGGTCCCATCGAAAATCCCAACGCTCACATTATTTGAACTATCGGTCTCACCGAAGTTGTCCACTTCGTCCCACCGAGATTGCTCAAATGTGTGTAACGGTTGGATTTTGTGTGGAGGCTATTTATACCCCTCCACCCCTCTTCATTCGTGGAGAGAGCCATCGAAAGAACTACCACTCCTACCTTACATTTCGAGAAGAGAACTACCTACCCTTGTGTTGAGATCAAGTTGCTCCACTCCCACCATATGAAGCTTGATCTCTAGCCTTCCCAAGTTGCTTTCCACTCAATCCTTTCTTCCACCACAGCCAAATCAGTGAGGAGAGTTGAGTGTTGGGGAGATTATCATTTGAAGCACAAGAGCAAGGAGTTCATCATCATCTACAACATCTATTACCTTTTGGAGGGTGGTGCCTCCTAGATTGGTTAGGTGTCGCTTGGGAGCCTCCGTCATCGAGATGTGGAGTTGAACCAAGAAGTTTGTAAGGGCAAGGAGATCGCCTACTGTGAAGATCTACCCCGAGTAAGGCTAGCCCTCCATGGGCGTGAGCCATGATGGAATAGACAAGGTTGCTTCTTCGTGGACCCTTCGTGGGTGGAGCCTCCGTGGACTCTCGCAGCCGTTACCCTCCGTGGGTTGAAGTCTCCATCAACGTGGAAGTACGATAGCACCACCTATCGGAACCACGAGAAAAATCACCGCGTCTCCAAAATTGCGTTTGCTCTTCTCCACCTCTCTTTACTACATGTGCAATTTACTTTCCGCTGCCTATACTCTAGAATTGCATGTGTAGGGTGATGCTTGACTTGATCATAATTGTGAATCTGCCAAAACTGTTCTTTGTCAAAAGGCAGAATTTTATATTGACAAGTAGTCTAATCACCCCCCTCTAGACATACTTTCGATCCTACAAGTGGTATCGAGCTTTGGTCTCCATTGTATTGGTTTCCATTGCATTGACTCCATAAGCTTGGTTTCACAACCTAGGAGAGTATGGCGTCTAGTGAGGGTAATTTTCGTAGAGGTCCTTACTTTGATGGTACAAACTTTGCTAGTTGGAAGCATAAAATGAAAATGCATATTCTTGGTCATAACCCAGCCGCATGGGGCATTATTTGTGTTGGTATGCAAGGTGAATTCTTCGAGGAAGGAAAAGTTCCAGATCGCGAAGCTACACCGGAAGAATTGCGGATGTTGCAAAACAATGCTCAAGCTTGTGACATTCTCTTCAATGCCTTGTGTCCCGAGGAGTTCAACAAAATCATCCGTTTTGAGAATGCAAAAGAGATTTGGGATACTTTGGTTGAAATGCACGAAGGTACCGAGTCCGTGAAGGAATCAAAGCTAGATATTCTTCAAGGTCAACTTGACAAGTTCAAGATGAAGGATGGTGAAGGAGTCGCTGAAATGTACTCTAGGCTTGCTCTCATCACAAATGAGATTGCCGGCTTAGAAAGCAAAGAAATGACCGACCGATTCATCATCAAGAAGATTCTCAGAGCTTTGGATGGAAAGTATGACACCGTGTGCACTTTGATCCAAATGATGCCAAACTACAAGAATCTCAAGCCAACCGAAGTCATTGGAAGAATTGTTGCTCATGAGATGACACTTAAGGATAAGGAAGAGCTTCACAACAAGTCAAATGGTGCTTACAAAGCTACAAGTGATGCTCCCACAACCTCAAGTGACAAGTTAGTTTCCAATGAAGAGATAAGCCTAATGGTCAAGAACTTCAACAAATTCTACAAGAATAGAGGCAAAGAGAGAAGCTCAAAGTCTAGATCATATGATGAAAAGAGATCTTCTAGTCGTGATCGAATCTGCTACAATTGTGGAAGACCCGACACTACTCAAATGAGTGTACGGCTCCCCACAAGAGAAGAGAAGAATCTCCAAGAAGAAGAAGCTCAAGAGATGAGTCACCTCGGAAAGAGAGAAGGAGCAGAGATGATCGTTATGAACGAAGACCCTCTCGGAGAAGCAAGGATTCGGAGAGGAAAGACAAGTCATCAAGGAGCTACACAAGAAGAAAACATCAAGCTCATGTAGGTGAATGGGTCTCCGGCTCCGACTCCGACAATCAATCCGAAGGAAGCTATCACTCCAACTCCGACTACAGTCAAGATGAAGGTGTTGCCGGTCTTGCTCTCGTATCCTCCTACTCCAACTCCTACGACTTATTTGATTCACCAAATGAGGGAATTGGAAGATGCTTCATGGCTAAAGGCCCCAAGGTATCACACCCTGAATTCTTTGACTTCAATAGTGATGAGGATGACTTGCTTGGTGAAGATGAGCTCTTGCTTGATAAATCCAGTGAGCCTAGTAACGATGAACATGCTAGTAGTCTTTATAGTCGAGAAGAGTCGAATGACAATGCTATGAAGGAGATTGAGCGTCTAACTAAAGAACTAAACACTCTTAAGTTAGCTCATGAAACAACTCAAGAAGATCATAGAGAGCTCCTAAGATCTCATGAGAAGCTACGCTCGAGAAGCTCACTCTAGAGCAAGAACATGAGTTTCTAAAAGCAATCAATGACGATCTTCGAAAGAAGAGTTCTTCATATCTTGCCAAACGACTTCTCTTGTCTAATTTCTTGCCACCCATTGAGACTAAGCATGACAAGCATAAGAAAAATTCTTCCTCTAGCAGTAACAATAACCATGCTAAATCCAATGTTGTTGCTTCTAGTAGTTCTCTTGATTCCACTAACAATGTTTCAAGCCAAGTTACACTTGAGCAAGAAAATAGTTTATTGAAAGGGATCATAGAGAAAGGTGTCTACAAGAGCCTTGCCGGAAGCAAGAACTCTGAGGAAATTGTTCCCAAGCAAGGAAGGCACCGGAAGAAACAAGGAATTGGTTTTGAGCGAAAGTTCAACGCCGAAGGTGTTGAATGGGAAGAAGGTCAATATCCTACTCCACAGTTTGTTCCTCAAAAGGAGAAGTATGATCCTACTTCTTCCAATGTGGAACAAGCTCAAGATGACCTTCCACCACAAGACCACAAGCTAAAAGGCAAGGACAAGCTTCAAGAGGAGATTGATGCATTTGTTGAAGCACCTCAAGCCATGGTCAAGTGGGTTCCCAAGAAAACGCCAAGTTCTACTTCGTCAAGCTCAACTACAACCCCAAGGATTCCCATCAAGATGATGTGGATCCCAAGAAGAAGAACTAGAAAGTTCTTGAGGGTGACTCCGCCAACATACTTCACTCACATTCATTTTGGCAAAAACTTGTGCAATCAACTTCCACATTGTGCACTAGTTCATGGAGTCACAAACCCTCTTGTTGGTAAGTCAAGGGACAAGGTAATCATTGCTTTCATGGACATCATCTATTGTGAACTTCAATCTATGTCCATGGATATCCTTGTTTGTTCCTTGTGGGACTAACCCATGTAGGTATTGAAAGTGCCCAAATCCAAAGGATAGCTCCCAACTCTTGATGATCTCCATCAACATTGAGCATCCACATCTTCAACATCTACATGAAGTCTTCTACGACAACCCAAGGTTAGTTTGACCCTTTAAAAGGGGTTCTCACATCTAGGGGGAGCTTTGCTCTAAAAATTGAGCTAAAGCATCTTCAAATGATGTGAACACATCAATGCTTTATGTAAAAGTGGTAACCCCACTTGTGCTTGAACAATGAGTATGACCTATGATCAAATGTTCTCATTTGGCTCCTAAGTCAATATACTCATATAAAGATGACCTAGTCATCGACAAATTGTGTGTTAGTCGCTAGAGTTTTAGTTGTGCATGTTTGACACATATTTCATTTGCTATCTTATTGTGTGAGCATGTTGGATGCATGATTTTATCCATTCGAGGACATCCATTTGTTGTTTTGTCGTTTTGATTTTTCTGACCAAATGGATGGACAAGAATGCCTAAGTACCTCCCCTAGCTATCTATGCTTTCTTGTCTCAAATTCTATTCATGCTTACATCACAAATTTTGAACAAGTCATTTTCGGACCCTCCGGGTGAGGAGCACTCGGAGCCACCGATCCGTCAAGGGCTAATTTCCAAAACCTTCTAATTGATTTCGGTCGGACCAACTCACTCAAACTCGGTCAAACCGAAAGCATTTAGACGATCTAGGTTTTCATCTCGGTGAAACCGAGTTGTGATTTTCGGCATGACGAAGTGCATAATCGCCTAGCGAGTTATCCATCTCGTGCCACCAAGTTTTACAACCCGTCCCACCGACAAATAAGGGGTATATATTCCGAGGGCGGCTGCTGATTCCTCCTTCAAACGTTTCGCCCCACCCCCTTGCTGCCGCCGCCTTGGTCTCCGGATCGTCGCCGTAAAATCGCTTTGTGCGCCGCGCAGAGTCTCCGTCGCCGCCAACGGCCATCTCCTCCGAGCCGTTGCCGCCAAGAAAAACTCCACCAAGTTAGGGTGAGTTTTGATCCCACTCGTGCTCCCATCTCCGATTCAATGCACGCTTGGATTGCCTAGTATCTTGCCACGATTGAAATCCTCCTGTACACCAGATTAGTTCGTTTGAACTAGATTCGAGTAAATGGTTTAGGTTAGGTTTCATGAACACATCTCGGTGAGACCGATTTTATATTTTCGGTATGACCGATTTGGCCTATAGCCATTACCTTTGCACCCTTCGGTCCAACCGAAGTTGTGCAAAATCGGTGTGACCAAATGAAGATTCTGTGAAACCCTAGTGTTTTCGGCAGATCAAACCCACTTCGTCCAACCGAAAGTGGTGTGCCAAGCTCTGTTTAACACTTCGGATTCACCGAACCTTAAACTCGGTCGACCAAAATGTCTTCTGTGAAAACTTAATACTATAATTTGAACTCATTTTTTGCAAAAGCTTCAGATTTTGTGATGACTCTTCTTCTCTTGCCTACACCTTATCTATTCACAAAGGTTGTCGGACATGTCGATGCCAAAGGACAGTCGAACAGGTCGAGACACCCATTGCGAGACATTCCAGAGGCGGGCACTAGTCCCGATCCTAGTAGCTCATCTGATGATGGTGAGAGGAGTACACCAAGTGGCATGCCTCCTGCAGCCACCAGAGCTAGAAAGAAGAGGAATTCAGATGATGAGGATTCAGATTTTGTTGTTGAGGAAGAGGTGACCTCAAAGCCTAAAAGAAAGGTTGTTGCCAAAGAGCAACAAGATCAACAATCTAAGAAGGGCACCAGCTGAGTCAGACGATGAAGGACCAGTTTTGCTGAAACTTCGTCCAAAACTGCCACTCCATAATGATGCTCATCCTCAAGCTGAGGATATGAAGGCAAGGAAAGATAAGGGTCTCAGGCTATGGAGACAAACTGACCCATATGCCGTGAGGAGAAGAACTGTCAGAGATCCCAGATTTCACACCGAGAGCAGCAGGACTTCTATGAGACCGTCTTGATGGACAAGAAGCCCATAGTCGCAGAGACACCCGATATGTTGATGAAGTACAAGTGACCGTCAACAAGCTCGAGGCGACATTGAGGAAGCAAAGCAGGAGAAGGAAGAGCTTATGCGTGAGTTGCGGGATGACTTAGTCCAGATTCTCATCGACAGACGCTCCGGTTCCCAAAGGACCCCGATCAGCTGCTATTCCATGGATCGACACAAGGACTACAGCTTCAAAGACCTCCCACAGCTTCTAGCAGCCACTCCAACTCCAGCTCCAAGTGACCACTCCTCCAAAGACGCATCACCAAGTCTTCGCCGATGCTATCATATCCACTCCGACATCAACCCAGACGGGAGCCGCCAGCAGAGTCCACAGTGACGCTTAGCTCTATGCTTTTTCGAACTTTTTGGTAACTTGTTGCCAAAGGGGGAGAAATTGTATAGATCATAGGGCTTCGAGAGAGAGTCTTTGTTGACTTTGCGCTTTTGATCTTTCGTTCTTTTGCGGTTTCTTTGAGATACTTTTGGTTTTCGAGACATTCAGTGTGTTTGATACTCCGTTTGATTCTACCTTAATGAGTGCTTGGTCGTACTATGCTTTAATGTGTGCTTAATGCTTATCATATGCCATTCCTATCTCGTATGACCATTTACTCATGTCTTGGTGATTGGGTGCATGCTGTTCATTCTTATCATTTTGTGCGCTCCACCAAGATGTATGTGACATGGAAGAGTGACCCATGATCCTAATCGATTGTGCATTTGCATTCAAGCGCAAATCTTAAATAATGCACAAATTTAGGGGACCTCTTACTTATCACATACTTCTCAAAGCGATTTATATTATTCATTGATTATATCCTTTGTCGAAGCTTTGATCTATATGTTGTCATCAATTACCAAAAGGGGAGATTGAAAGTGCAACTAATCCCGGGTGGTTTTGGTAATTAATAACAACATATATATCATTGAACTAATAGTTACTTGAGAATCATTTCAGAGAGTTCATGATATGGGTATGGCAAGGACTGAAGAAGTGGACCCTCCAAAATGCTAAGGCAAGCATTGGCAAAAGCTCAAGACTCCATTTTTGGTTTAGTGATCCAAGATCACATTGAGTCCATAGGAAAAGCCAATACTATTAAAAGGGATGAGGTTATGATGATGATCTGGTTGCTCAAGTGCTTAGTGATACATCTCCTAAACTATCGCAACTTTCACCGCCATATACACTCATAAGTAGTCTCGGTCCCACCGATATTCCAAACTCAGTCACACCGAGATGAACCACCTCAGCCATAAGCCAAACCCTAGAAAACTCGGATTTTCCGATTCAACTCGGTCTCACCGAAACATGAGTTGCCAAGCTTCAGAACCTTCGTCATCAAATCGGTGTCACCGAGATGATGAAGTCGGTCCCACCGAACTGGCTTGCTCTTGTCATTGCACGAATCGGACTAACCGAGATTGTATTTTCGGTCCCAAGAAAATCCCAACGCTCACATTATTTGAACTATCGGTCTCACCGAGTTGTCCACTTCGGTCCCACCGAGATTGCTCAAATGTGTGTAAGGGTTGGATTTTGTGTGGAGGCTATTTATACCCTCCACCCCTCTTCATTCGTGGAGAGAGCCATCGAAAGAACTACCACTCCTACCTTACATTTACGAGAAGAGAACTACCTACCCTTGTGTTGAGATCAAGTTGCTCCACTCCCACCATATGAAGCTTGATCTCTAGCCTTCCCAAGTTGCTTTCCACTCAATCCTTTCTTCCACCACAGCCAAATCAGTGAGGAGAGTTGAGTGTTGGGGAGATTATCATTTGAAGCACAAGAGCAAGGAGTTCATCATCATCTACAACATCTATTACCTTTTGGAGGGTGGTGCCTCCTAGATTGGTTAGGTGTCGCTTGGGAGCCTCCGTCATCGAGATGTGGAGTTGAACCAAGAAGTTTGTAAGGGCAAGGAGATCGCCTACTTCGTGAAGATCTACCCCGAGTAAGGCTAGCCCTCTGTGGGCGTAGGCCATGATGGAATAGACAAGGTTGCTTCTTCGTGGACCCTTCGTGGGTGGAGCCCTCCGTGGACTCTCGCAGCCGTTACCCTCCGTGGGTTGAAGTCTCCATCAACGTGGAAGTACGATAGCACCACCTATCGGAACCACGAGAAAAATCAACGCGTCTCCAAAATTGCGTTTGCTCTTCTCCACCTCTCTTTACTACATGTGCAATTTACTTTCCGCTGCCTATACTCTAGAATTGCATGTGTAGGGTGATGCTTGACTCGATCATAATTGTGAATCTGCCAAAATTTGTTCTTTGTCAAAAGGCAGAATTTTTATATTGACAAGTAGTCTAATCACCCCCCTCTAGACATACTTTCGATCCTACACCTCGCCAGAAGCCTGGCCCAGAGCCGGTTCGTCCTCCAAGGAAGAACGCAAGACCGACCTCAGCCAGTCACCGTCCACGACCAATCGAGGAGCCCAGGGTAGGCTGGCTATACCCCGGGAGGGCTCGTGAAGGATGATCGTGAGGTGCGCAGAATCATGATGCATCACAGGATGGCTCGCCTCTCCAACCGGCCTCACCACAAGGGCAGTGCTTGGGCTCGGGGTGCTTGGGGACGATGGAGAGGGCGAGGCCTGGAGGGATGGCTCCTCAGCCATCTCCGAGAACTCGGCAGGAAGGGCCCTACAGGGCAATGATCAGCTGAAGCAGCAGGAAGGTAAGGGACTAAGAAAGGGGAAGACTTACTCATCGGTGGCGAAGTACTTCCTGTGCTTCAATAGGCGGCAAGGGTAATCATCACCCAAGGCCTCCCTTCTCTTTCAGAGAGCCTCGAAGTCCATGCGTAAGCGGCCCAGGAGCTCGGCGCAAGGGTCAGCCTGCGACGAGGAAGAAGCACCAATGTGACCGGCGTCGGGGGCATCGCCCTGGCACGCGCCGCCAGACGCCGCACCACAAAGGGTGGCCGGGGCCTCAGGAGCCTCTGCCATGGGAGCCGCGGGCCGTGGCTCAACACCTTCAGCCGCCGCAGGGCAGGCCTCAGAAGCTGCCGCCTCAGGAGATCCGCATGGCGTCATCGTCCTGACGGTGGCCCCCTCAGCCCCCGGCGGCCCTTGCCTTCCAGCTCCACCACTCGAGGAAGGACCGTCGCGGCCAACCGGGAGGGCAACCACCACAACTGGGTTCTCACGAGGTCCCATGAGGCATGCGGGGCGTAGCCCCCATTCATCAAAGTTGGGCATCTGCTTCACAAAATCAGCCCTGTTTGAGCAAAGGTACAGCAGGGCACCCCCTTGCCGAAGGTTGCCAGGGGAAGGGTCATGTCGGTGTCAAAACCGGCGGATCTCGAGTAGGGGGTCCCGAACTGTGCGTCTAGGTGGATGGTAACAGGAGACAAGGGACACGATGTTTTTACCCAGGTTCGGGCCCTCTCGATGGAGGTAAAACCCTACTCCTGCTTGATTGATATTGATGATATGGGTAGTACAAGAGTGGATCTACCACGAGATCAAGGAGGCTAAACCCTAGAAGCTAGCCTATGGCATGATTGTTGTAATGGTTGTTCGTCCTACGGACTAAAACCCTCCGGTTTATATAGACACCGGAGAGGGCTAGGGTTACACAGAGTCGGTTACAATGGTAGGAGATCTACATATCCGTATCGCCAAGCTTGCCTTCCACGCCAAGGTGTAGGATCGAAAGTATGTCTAGAGGGGGGGTGATTAGACTACTTGACAATATAAAAATTTAGCCTTTTGATTAAGACAAGTTTTTGGCAAGTTCACAATGATGATCAAGTCAAGTATCACCCTACACATGCAATTCTAGAGTATTGGCAGCGGAAAGTAAATTGCACATGTAGTAAAGAGAGGTGGAGAAGAGCAAACGCAATTTGGAGACACGGAGATTTTTCTCGTGGTTCCGATAGGTGGTGCTATCGTCAATCCACGTTGATGGAGACTTCAACCCACGGAGGGTAACGGCCTGCGAGAGTCCACGGAGGGCTCCACCCACGAAGGGTCCACGAAGAAGCAACCTTGTCTATGCCATCATGGCATACGCCCACGGAGGACTAGCCTTACTCGGGTAGATCTTCACGAAGTAGGCGATCTCCTTGCCCTTACAAACTTCTTGGTTCAACTCCACATCTTGACGGAGGCTCCCAAGCGACACCTAACCAATCTAGGAGGCACCACCTCCAAAAGGTAATAGATGGTGTTGGTGATGATGAACTCCTTGCTCTTGTGCTTCAAATGATAATCTCCCCAACACTCAACTCTCCTCACCGATTTGGCTGTGGTGGAAGAAAGGATTGAGTGGAAAGCAACTTGGGAAGGCTAGAAATCAAGTTTCATATGGTGGGAGTGGAGCAACTTGATCTCAACACAAGGGTAGGTAGTTTTCTTCTCGAAATGTAAGGTAGGAGTGGTAGTTCTTTCGATGGCTCTCTCCACGAATGAAGAGGAGGTGGAGGGTATTTATAGCCTCCACACAAAATCCAACTGCTACACACATTTGACCAATCTCGGTCGGACCGAAGTTGACAACTCGGTGAGACCGAAGGTTCAAATCTTGAACGTTGGGATTTTCGTGGGACCGAAAATACAATCTCGGTGAGTCCGATTCTTCCAAATACTAGGGTTTGCCAATCTCGGTGGGACCGACTTTATCATCTCGGTGACACCGATTTGATGACGTATGTTACTGTAAGCTTGGCAACACTAGTTTCGGTGAGACCGAGTTCAGAATCGGAAAATCCGAGATTACTAGGGTTTGGCTATATGGCTGAGGTGGTTCATCTCGGTGTGACTGAGTTTATGGAATCGGTGGGACCGAGATTACTTATGAGTGTATAAATGAATGAAAGATTGCTGATAGTTTGGGAGATAGATCACTAAGCACTTTGAGCAACCAGATCATTATCATAACCTCATCCCCTTTTAATAGTATTGGCTTTCCTATAGACTCAATGTGATCTTGGATCACTAAACCAAAAAATGGAGTCTTGAGCTTTTGCCAATGCTTGCCTTAGCATTTTGAGGGGTCCACTTCTTCACCATTGCCATACCCATATCAATGAACTTTCTAAAATGATTCTCAAGAAACTATTAGTTCAATGATATATATGTTGTTATTAATTACCAAAACCACCCGGGATTAGTTGCACTTTCAATCTCCCCTTTTGGTAATTGATGACAACATATAGATCAAAGCTTCGACAAATGATATAATCAATGAATAATATCGTCGCTTTGAGAAGTATGTGATAAGCAAGAGCTCCCCTAAATTTGTGCATTATTTAAGATTTGCGCTTGAATGCAAATGCACAATCGATTAGGATCATGGGTCACTCTTCCATGTCACATACATCTTGGTGGAGCGCACAAAATGATAAGAATGAATAGCATGCACCCAATCACCAAGACATGAGTAAATGATCATACAAGATATGAATAGCATATGATAAGCATTAAGCACACATTAAGGCATAGTACGATCAAGCACTCATCAAAGTAGAGCAAACGAGTATCAAACACACTAATGTCTCAAAATCTCAAAAGTATCTCAAAAGACCGCAAATAAACGAAAGAGCAAAAGCGAGCACTCTCTCTCGAAGTCCTATGATCTATACAATTTCTCCCCTTTGGCAACAAGTTACCAAAATTTCGAAGGTATAGAGCTAAACGTCACTAGGGACTCTGTTTGGCGGCTCCCTGCAGGGTTGATGGAGTTGAGATGGCTGCATCCGCAAAGGCTTCACTGATGTCCGAGGAGCCGGAGGAGTGGTCACCGGAGCTGGAGCTGGAACCGATGGAGCTGTGGAGGTGCCGAGGCTGTAGTCCTGGTGTCTCATCATCGAATAGCAGCTGATCTGGGTCTTGTGGGAACCGGAGCAGGCTGTTCATAATCATCCTGGACTAGGTCATCCTGCATCTCACGCATGAGCTCTTCCTTCTCCTTCTTAGCTTCCTCGATATCTGCCTCAAGCTTGTTGACAGTGACTTGCACTTCAGTCAGCTTGACATCCAGAGCATGGAACTTGTCTTCAACTATCCTCTCAAGACTCTCCTGAGACTGCACTATGCTGGCCAGGCGTAGTTCAATCCTCTGGGTAGCTTCAAGGAGCTGCTCTCCAACACTCTTGGGCTTAGCTGCTGCTGCTGCTGCTTCCTTCTCAACTTTAGCTTTCTTGGCAGCTTCAGACTTTGCTTGTCCTTCAACAGACGTTGGGTTATCCTCATCCATCACAACTTCATTGTCCTCATGCTCAGGCTGCAGTGGCAAGTGTGGTCGTTCCAACAAGTAGGTGCCCGTGCCAAACTTGGCATTGATAAGCATCTGAATGTGCGGGGCAAATCCACATGACCTCTTCTGGTCTGCTGCAGTCCTCTTGATAGTCTCAACTATCAGGTCCATCACCTTGAAAGGTGCCTTCTGATCAAGTATATGCAGCATGTTGATAGAATAGCCTCTTATCATGCAATGATCTCCAGACTTGGGCATCAAGGTATGCCTCAGAATTGTGTTTGTGGTAGGTAGACCTGCCTGGAGATGATACACTGAGCCAAGCTTCCAGATTTCTACATCCTTTGCTGGTACCTCATTGTACATGTTCTTCATAGACTCATGGTTTTTCTTGGGAATACCATAGACATCAACATCATCTTCTCTTGGTACTGGAGCATTCAGCAGTGCTGCCCATTCTTCAACAGTAGAAGAGAACCTTTGGCCTTCAGTCATCCATACAATCCTGCCATCTGGATAGAAATGAGCTGTGGCATAGAATTGCATGATCATCTCATCATTCCAATCTATCAACTTCTGACCAACGAACTCAGCAACACCACATGCAGTAAAGCTCTCATGCACATGTGGAAAGAAGTCTCTGTGTTTTCACTCACAATGTATGCCCAATCAACATAGCGAGTGTCTCGCAATAATGGGCTTCTTGTCCATAAGCACAGCCTCATAGAAATCTTGCTGCTCTCTCGGTGTGGAACCTTGGGTCAACAGCAGTCCTTCTCCTCACAAAGATATGGATCAGCTTGTCTCCATAGCCCGAGACCTTTATCCTTTCTTTCCTTCATGTTTTCAGCTCGAGGATGAGCATCATTGTGAATAGGCAATTTCGACGGAGTTTCAAGAACACAGTGCCTCATCATCCGACTCACCGGTGGCACATTGTCTTTCTTCTTCTCTGAAGCTGGGATATTCTGACAGCTTTTCTTGGGCTTGGCAGCAGGCTTGGCTTGAGCTGCCTTTGCTTTGAGCAGATGGCTTAGACTTTGAAGGTGCTCCCGCCTCGATGGCATCACCCATCAACTTAGGCTTCGAGGAGGCTGGGGTGCTTCCTCATCAGAATCATCATCAGCTGCTGCTTCATCATGCACAATTCTCTTCCTCTTGGAAGTTTTCTTCACTTTGCTTGAACTTGTTTCCTCTTCCATACTCAGCTTCTTTGCAACTGTGGACTTCTTCACTTTGCTGGTGCCTTTCTTGGTTTGCTGCCCTTGATGCTCTTTGGCAACAACTTTCCTCTTTGGCTTTGATGAGATCTCTTCCTCAGCTATGAAATCAGAATCTTCTTCATCAGAATTTCTCTTCTTCCTGGCCCTGGTGGCTGCAGGAGGCAAACCACTTGGTGTGCTCCTTTCACCATCATCTGAAAAGCTGCTGGCCTCGTGACTAGTGCCCGCCTCGAATTTCAGCAATTGGTGATTCAGACTGTTCGCTGTCACCGCATCCGACATGGCCGACAACCCGTGAATAGATTAGGTGTAGGCGAATAGAAGAGTTATCACAAACTGCGTAAGATTTTGCAAAAAAATGAGTTCAAATTTCAGTTTTAGGTTTTCACGTAATGCATTTCGGTCGATCCGAGGCTAAAATTCGTGAATCCAAGTGTCTAAACAGTAACCATTCACACCACTTTCGGTTGGACGAAATGGGTTTCGGTCTTGCCGAAAACACTAGGGTTTCACTAAATCCTCATTTCGTCGCACCGATTTGCACAACTTCGGTTGGACCGAAAAGTGCAAAGGTCAATGGCCGAAGCCAAATCGGTCATACCGAGAATGTAGAATCGGTCTCACCGAGATGTGTTCGCGGAAACCTAACCCTAAAACTTTTACTCAATTTTGTTCTAAGAACTAATCTGCTGGATAGGAAGATCTCAAACGTGGCAAGAAACTAGGCAAACCAATCGTGCATAGAATCGGAGGTTGAAGACGAGAGGATCAAACTCACCCTAACTTGGTGGAGTTTCTCTCGGCAGCAACGGCGCGGAGTGAATGACCGCTGACGGCGACGGAGACCAGCGGCGAGGGCGACAAAGCGACGACGGAGACGATCCGGAGACCACGGCGACGGCAAAGAAAGGGTTTGGGGCGAGGCGTTTGAAGAAGGAATCAACGCGCTGCCCTCGGATATATATACCCTTTAGTCGCCGGTGGGACCGAGTTGTAAACTCGGTGGCACCGAGATGGATAATCGCAAGCGATTACACACTTCGTCACGCCGAATTGCAACTCGGTTTCACCGAGGTGAAAACCTAGATCAATCCAAGTGCTTTCGGTCTGTCCGATTTTGAGTGGGTTGGTCTGACCGAAAATACTTAGAAGGTTTTGGAAGTTTAGTCTTTGACGGATCGGTGGCTCCGAGTGCTCCTCACTCGGTGTGTCCGAAAATGACTTGTTCAAAGTTTGTGATATAAGCATGAATAGAATTTGAGACAAGAAAGCATAGATAGCTAGGGGAACTTAGGCATTCTTGTCCATCCATTTGGTCAAAAAGAAAAAACCAAAAAGACCAAAGCAACAAATGGATGTCCTCGAATGGATAAAATCATGCATCCAACATGCTCACACAATAAGATAGCAAATGAAATATGTGTCAAACATGCACAATCAAAACACTAGCTACTATCACACAATTTGTCGATGACTAGGTCATCTATATATGAGTATATTGACTTAGGAGTCAAATGAGAACATTTGATCATAGGTCATACTCATCGTTTAAGCACAAGTGGGGTTACCACTTTTACATAAAGCATTGATGTGTTCACATCATTTGAAGATGCTTTAGCTCAATTCTTTAGAGCAAAGCTCCCCTAGATGTGAGAACCCTTTTAAAGGGTCAAACTAACCTTGGGTTGTCGAGAAGACTTCATGTAGATGTTGAAGATGTGGATGCTCAATGTTGATGAAGATCATCAAGAGTTGGGAGCAATCCTTTGGATTCGGCACTTTCAATACCTACATGGGTTAGTCCCACAAGGAACAAACAAGGATATCCATGGACATAGATTGAAGTACACAATAGATGATGTCCATGAAAGCAATGATTACCTTGTCCCTTGACTTACCAACAAGAGGGTTTGTGACTCCATGAACTAGTGCAAGATGTGGAAGTTGATTGCACAAGTTCTTGCCAAAATGAATGTGAGTGAAGTATGTTGGCGGAGTCACCCTCAAGAACTCTCTAGTTCTTCTTCTTGGGATCCACATCATCTTGATGGGAATCCTTGGGGTTGTAGTTGAGCTTGACGAAGTAGAACTTGACGCTTCCTTGGGAACCCACTTGACCATGGCTTTAGGTGCTTCAATAAATGCATCAATCTCCTCTTGAAGCTTGTCCTTGCCTTTTAGCTTGTGGTCTTGTGGTGGAAGGTCATCTTGAGCTTGTTCCACATTGGAAGAAGTAGGATCATACTTCTCCTTTTGAGAAACAAACTTTGGAGTGGGATATTGACCTTCTTCCCATTCAACACCCTCGGCGTTGAACTTTCGCTCAAAACCAATTCCTTGATTCTTCCGTGCCTTCCTTGCTTGCGAACAATTTCTCAAAGTTCTTGCTTCCGCAAGGCTCTTGTAGACACCTTTCTCTATAATCCCTTTCAATAAACTATTTTCTTGCTCAAGTGTAACTTGGCTTGAAACATTGTTAGTGGAATCAAGAGAACTACTAGAAGCAACAATATTGGATTTAGCATGGTTATTGTTACTACTAGATGAAGAATTTTTCTTATGCTTGTCATGCTTAGTTTTAATAGGTGGCAAGAAATTAGACAAGAGAAGTCGTTTGGCAAGATATGAAGAACTCTTCTTTCAAGATCGTCATTGATTGCTTTTAGAAACTCATGTTCTTGCTCTAGATTGAGCTTCTCGGCGTAGCTTCTCATGAGATCTTAGGAGCTCTCTATGATCTTCTTGAGTTGTTTCATGAGCTAACTTAAGAGTGTTTAGTTCTTTAGTTAGACGCTCAATCTCCTTCATAGCATTGTCATTCGACTCTTCTCGACTATAAAGACTACTAGCATGTTCATCATTACTAGGCTCACTAGATTTATCATGTAAAGCTCATCTTCACCAAGCAAGTCATCCTCATCACTATCAAAGTCAATTAATTCAGGTGTGATACCTTGGGGCCTTTAGCCATGAAGCATCTTCCAATTCCCTCATTTGGTGAATCAAATAAGTCATAGGAGTTGGAGTTGGAGGACACGAGAGCAAGACCGCAACACCTTCATCTTGATCAGATTCGAGTTGGAGTGATAGCTTCTTTCGGAGTGATTGTCGGAGTCGGAGCCGGAGACCCATTCACCTACATGAGCTTGATGTTTTCTTCTTGTGTAGCTCCTTGATGACTTGTCTTTCCTTTTCGAATCCTTGCTTCTCCGAGAGGATCTTCGTTCATAACGATCATCTCTACTCCTTCTCTCTTTCCGAGGAGACTCTTCTCTTGAGCTTCTTCTTCTTGGAGATTCTTCTCTTCTCTTGTGGGGAGCCGAACACTCATTTGAGTAGTGTCCGGGTCTTCCACAATTGTAGCAGTTTCGATCACGACTTGAAGATCTCTTTTCATCATATGATCTAGACTTTGAACTTCTTTCCTTGCTTCTACTCTTGTAGAATTTGTTGAAGTTCTTCACCATTAGGCTTATCTCTTCATTGGAAACTAGCTTATCACTTGAGGTTGTGGGAGCATCACATGTAGCTTTGTAAGCACCACTTGAGTTGTTGTGAAGCTCTTCCTTATCTTTAAGTGTCATCTCATGAGCAACAATTCTTCCAATGACTTCGGTAGGCTTGAGATTCTTGTAGTTTGGCATCATTTGGATCAAAGTGCACACGGTGTCATACTTTCCATCCAAAGCTCTGAGGATCTTCTTGATGATGAATCGGTCGGTCATTTCTTCGCTTCCTAAGCCGGCAATCTCATTTGTGATGAGAGCAAGCCTAGAGTACATTTCAGCGACTCCTTCACCTTCCTTCATCTTGAACTTGTCAAGTTGACCTTGAAGAACATCTAGCTTTGATTCCTTCACGGACTCGGTACCTTCGTGCATTTCACCAAAGTATCCCAAATCTCTTTTGCATTCTCAAGACGGCTGATCTTGTTGAACTCCTCGACACAAAGCATTGAAGAGAATGTCACAAGCTTGAGCATTGTTTTGCAACATCCGCAATTCATCACCGTAGCTTCACGATCCGAACTTTTCCTTCCTCAAGAACTCACCTTGCAAGCCAACACAAATAATGCCCCATGCGTGGTTATGTCCAAGAATATGCATTTTCATTTTATGCTTCCAACTAGCAAAATTTGAACCATCAAAGTAAGGACCTCTCTTTAAAATTACCCTCACTAGACGCCATACTCTCCTAGGTTGTGAAACCAAGCTTATGGAGTCCAATGCAATGGAAACCAATACAATGGAGACCAAAGCTCGATACCACTTGTAGGATCGAAAGTATGTCTAGAGGGGGTGATTAGACTACTTGACAATATAAAAATTTAGCCTTTTGATTAAGACAAGTTTTGGCAAGTTCACAATGATGATCAAGTCAAGTATCACCCTACACATGCAATTCTAGAGTATTGGCAGCGGAAAGTAAATTGCACATGTAGTAAAGAGAGGTGGAGAAGAGCAAACGCAATTTGGAGACACGGAGATTTTTCTCGTGGTTCCGATAGGTGGTGCTATCGTCAATCCACGCTGATGGAGACTTCAACCCAAGGAGGGTAACGGCTGCGAGAGTCCACGGAGGGCTCCACCCACGAAGGGTCCACGAAGAAGCAACCTTGTCTATGCCATCATGGCATACGCCCACGGAGGACTAGCCTTACTCGGGGTAGATCTTCACGAAGTAGGCGATCTCCTTGCCCTTACAAACTTCTTGGTTCAACTCCACATCTTGACGGAGGCTCCCAAGCGACACCTAACCAATCTAGGAGGCACCACCTCCAAAAGGTAATAGATGGTGTTGGTGATGATGAACTCCTTGCTCTTGTGCTTCAAATGATAATCTCCCCAACACTCAACTCTCCTCACCGATTTGGCTGTGGTGGAAGAAAGGATTGAGTGGACAACTTGGGAAGGCTAGAAATCAAGTTTCATATGGTGGGAGTGGAGCAACTTGATCTCAACACAAGGGTAGGTAGTTTTCTTCTCGAAATGTAAGGTAGGAGTGGTAGTTCTTTCGATGGCTCTCTCCACGAATGAAGAGGAGGTGGAGGGTATTTATAGCCTCCACACAAAATCCAACTGCTACACACATTTGACCAATCTCGGTCGGACCGAAGTTGACAACTCGGTGAGACCGAAAGTTCAAATCTTGTGAACGTTGGGATTTTCGTGGGACCGAAAATACAATCTCGGTGAGTCCGATTCTTCCAAAGACTAGGGTTTGCCAATCTCGGTGGGACCGACTTTATCATCTCGGTGACACCGATTTGATGACGTAGGTTCTGAAGCTTGGCAACACTAGTTTCGTGAGACCGAGTTCGAATCGGAAAATCCGAGATTACTAGGGTTTGGCTATATGGCTGAGGTGGTTCATCTCGGTGTGACTGAGTTTATGGAATCGGTGGGACCGAGATTACTTATGAGTGTATAAATGAATGAAAGATTGCTGATAGTTTGGGAGATAGATCACTAAGCACTTTGAGCAACCAGATCATTATCATAACCTCATCCCCTTTTAATAGTATTGGCTTTCCTATAGACTCAATGTGATCTTGGATCACTAAACCAAAAAATGGAGTCTTGAGCTTTTGCCAATGCTTGCCTTAGCATTTTGAGGGGTCCACTTCTTCAGTCATTGCCATTCCCATATCACTGAACTTTCTGAAATGATTCTCAAGAAACTATTAGTTCAATGATATATATGTTGTTATTAATTACCAAAACCACCCGGGGATTAGTTGCACTTTCACAAGGAAAGTCCCATCCAGACACGGGACGAAGTCATCAATCTTGTATCTTCATAGTCTTGGAGTCCGGCCGATGAGGATAGTCCGGCTATCCGGACACCCCCTAGTCCAGGACTCCCTCAGTAGCCCCTGAACCAGGCTTCAATGACGATGAGTCCGGCGCGCATATTGTTCGGCATTGCAAGGCGGGTTCCTCCTCCGAATAATTCGTAGAAGATTTGTGAACACCAGGATAGTGTCCGGCTCTGCAAAGTAAATTCCACATTCCACCGTGGAGAGAATGACATTTACACAAGTTCAATCTGCTGACGTATTTTGTGGCATGACGTCACGCCACTACCAAGCCTTTACTTGAATCGTTTTTTATTATACCACTTCAGCACGTTTAGCGAAGCGATTTCCTTGGCACGTCTTGTCGAAGCAGAGATCGTGTTCCCCTTATTCCGGGATTCCCATCAATACGGACGTGGGTAACCCAACCGTGCCCGTTGCCACGCCCCCTCTATCGGAGGCGAGTCCTGAATGGTCACGGGGACGACTCTTGGTATTCTCCTTCTTTATAATGGGACCAAGGCTCGTTTCTTTTCTTTAATCCTCAATCGAATCTACTCCTTGCCCCGAGTTCCAACACCCAGAGCCCCAGATTCGAGCGCTTCGGACCTTCAACATTGTCCGGCTCCGACCTACAGGGCCGGTGGATGCCCTCCTCCGTCACGGAAGAGGACATGCTAAAGTTGGGTACCTGACTTACGAGATTTCGCATAGGTTGCCCGCCAAAGGGCAGGTCATTCCCACCCCCGAGCCCGGTGAGTATGTCGTGTTTGTGTCCCACCTCCGTTGGGGCTTAGGCTTCCTGATGGATCCTTTTGTGAGAGGGCTCATGTTTTACTATGTGCTAGAATTCCACGACTTGGCTCCGGAGTCCATCCTCCACATCTCGTCATTCATTGTCGTCTGCGAGGCCTTCCTCCGTACTACCCCCCACTTCGGTTTGTGGCTCAAAACTTTTAATGTGGAGCCGAAGATGATCGAGGGGCGCCACGCATAGTGCGGCGGGGCGGTCGTAAACAGGAGGGCCGATGCTCCATGGCCCGAGGGCTCTTTCCAAGAGGAGCTCGGCTTGTGGCAACAGGAGTGGTTTTATATTATCGCCCCCGTGGGCAGTGAAAGCCGCCGCCCATCTTCCGCTCGGGACCTCCACGACGACTGGTGTCATGGGTCAACCAAGGGCTCAACTGGGGGCCGTCAAAGGACGTGCCCCTATTGCAGGGCCGGATTCGAGACCTCCCAGCGAGGGAGATCGATCTGGTCGTGGTGATGCAGGTCATGCTGATTAGGCATCTCCTGCCCTGAAAACGCCGTTTTCTCCGGCTGTGGGAATTTAATCTGGAAGGACCACGAATTCTCCAACACTTCATGGGTACGACACCCGTGGAGATGTACAAGTTGTTCTTCGGATCACGAGAGGCGTGTCCGGAATTGACCGAGGACGCCAGCCTAAGCTGCAATCGCCCGGATACACCAGTAAGTAGCTCTGTGTCCGGACATACCGTTCGTTTGCCTTTCTATGATTCGCCTTTTAACCAATTGTCCTCTAAACAGGAGTGGATAGCGCAAGCAAAATTGATACGGTGCCCGGCCCCCCTCCCAGAGACCGCGCCGGATCCCGTGCTGGTCAGGATGCTGGAGGTTGCACCTTCAGAGGAAGGCGAAGGAGAGAACAGAGGAACTACCACCTCAACCAAGGAGGCTTTTGAGGAAGGGGGATTGAGAATCCCTCCTTCCAAGGGGAGAAGAGGACCGCTTCCGAAAACCCGGAGGCCAAAGCCCCAAAGCGAGGGAAGAGATCTTCACCAGAGGGTCCTGCGACCGGAGAGGCTCTGGCCGCACAGTCTCCCCTAAAGAATCAGCCCTCCAGCGAGCCGTAAGTAGAAAAAAGGGAGTTTTGTAATAAGGGACATCCCTATTTGTGCTTCTGAGGATAACTTAAGTTTTTACCTTGTAGTTCGGATCTCCGTCCTTCTCAGATGAGCTCGTCTTCGGGGGAACTTCGTCCGGAGATGATGGAGAGCGAGACGCCTCCATCTGCCGCACCATCGGATAGGGCGACGAGCTCAAGTGTCATCACGGAGGGTATCCCGTGTCTGGCAGGGCGAATAGTTCGGCACCAACCGGTGTCTTGGCCGGGAGCTGAAGGATCTGCTTGAGAGGGCGCTTATTCAAAGGTCACCGTACAATCGATGAGTACGGTGATTGAAAGAATTTCATCCGCCAAGGCGGGTTGCATGACGCCGCCGAGTTTGTCGGGGGTTTGAGGTACGTAAAATGACATACCCTTTGAAAGTTTTACACATAAAGTGTGCCCTGTATAGATAGTAGCCCCTGAGACTCGGTAGGGGTCGAGAACGACAGCGTGCCGAGGATCAAAATCCCAGGTATTGATTTTCGCCTTTCCTATGCAGGTGGCGGACAGTTCGGTGGCTAGCCGAACTGATGGAGTTTCTGAACTAAGGCGGCAGCTCGAAGTTGCGGATGCGGACATCGCGCTGGTCAATAAGCGACTTGACGAGTCACAAGGTGGGTTTTTCCTCCGTGGTCACCTAGTAAGGGGACCGAAGCCCACTCCTTACAACATGTGTGCTCAATGCAGATGGTGCCGCTGCTGTGGAGAGCCTTCGGGCAGAACTTTCTCAAGCCAAGGAGCAGGCCAGAAGGAGTGATGTGGCTGCCTCGAGGGCGGCCGAAGAGCTAGAAGCCTAAAGGGCTCCACACTGCCGAAGCAGGGAGGAGATGGCTGAAATGGCCGTGAAGTTGAAAGATGCCACCGACCGCAATGAGGTTCTTGAAAAAGAACGCCTAGCGGAGCAAGAAGACCGTAGGAAGGCCACCGCCGAAGCCAAGGATGCCCGTTCTGCAATGCGGGCTATAAAGGAGGAGCTGCGCCAGGCTGGAGACATTGTGGCTGGCAAGCCCTTTCTGCTACGCTGGAGGTTTACAGATCCAAAGTATGCTCAGCTTGGCCAGCTGTGGGGTCCGGAGGATCCTTATATGGATTTAGCAGCGAGTGCGGCAGATGCCATTGTGCACTTCCGAAGTCAGAAGGATCACAAGACGGAAGGGCTGTTTTGTTCTCAATTCCATAGTCCGGAGCGTTCACTTCCACTGACCGATCGGTTGGCCGAGTGGGCTGAGCTGAATAGATTGTCCGGACTTGCCATGACGGATATTGTGGCTCATGTCTGGCCGGATAGGCCCAAGCCGAAGAGTTATTTTGGCTTATTGCAGCAATTCCTTGGGCGGTGCCGCATATCAAGGCGATGAAGCGGTCGGCCTGCGTAGAGGGTGCACGGATGGCCCTCGCCCGTGTGAAGACATACCGACGGAGATGGATGCCACATTGCTATGCGACCTGTGGTTCGGACGAGAGTCGGTTACCCGCCGAGCACTATTTTGGGGAAGTTCTGCGTGGTGCTCGTGAAATAGAGTCGCAGTGCTCAAAAAATGTCATGTTCAAATGAACGTTATGGTTTGTAAAACGATGTTTATAATGTAAGCGCTTTTTGTACTTGTGCGTTCAAGTATTGAAATATCTCCTGTGCGGCCGTTTGTGTGTATAACCTGAAAGATGGCAGTCGTCGGCTTCAGCCCCCACGCACAAGGTGCGGGGGTGTTCACAAAAATAGCACATTTTCACACTTAATCTGACGTCTCGGTCCTGTGAAGGAGGTGGTAGCGTAGCAAACGAGGCAACCAGACTATAATAATTTATCACTTTCACTTAGCCATAGGAGTTCGAGGGTGGGGCTATGATATAGCCCCTAGGGGCACCGCACTCTCCGAATTCGGGCGCCAGATGTGCTGACCGAAACGGTCCTTCACAAAGCGGAGGAATTCTGAACATTCCGTAGTCGATCGAGTGGTTGACTACCTCTCATTTGATCATGACATTCAGTTTTCGGCTTTCATCGAGGTGCTCGCCCGACCGAACCGGGCACAATCGCAGCAGTTCTCCTGGTGCCGCGTTAGCCGATGATACGGAACGTAAGGCAGCAAAACACAGGAGCTGGGCAAACCCAACATTTGACCAAAGACATGATTAGGAGCTGATGCATATAAGGCCTAACTCGAGACGCCGAACACTCCCTGAGGTGTTCGGTCTTTATGATGACGGGCAGATCAATGCCCTAAGCCCCTAGTGTCCAGGTACACGCAAGGTCCTCTGATGCGGCCGATGCCAAAAAGTTAGCCTCCTCTCTGGTTATGATGAGAAACCAGGGGATGTATAGCAACAAGAGACAGTAAAAAAGGTTTACGCAGTGTCTTAATCTGAAAAGAATCCTTGCAACGGGTCCCTCTTGCACGCTGCGCCGTGTCTCCGCTAGTCAGATCTCGACGGGTGTAACACGCTGTTCATCTCAGTAAAGAGAGGAACTTAGTTTGAAAAGTAATCGTGTCAAAATGTATTTAAAACAAAGCATGAATAAATGAATAAAGTTGAGCTTTTATTGGCTCCTTATTGCTCATACGCACGCCCCCCTTGTAAGGGTTGTGTGGCTAGGGAGCCCTAGCTTATTTATGCCGGACTCGCCTAACGTGTCCGGGTCTTAAACGCCCTTTTAACGATATGATGCCGCGTGGACCGGCATTTTAAGTGTAAGAGACGCGAGTGTGGTACTTGAGTTAAAGTGGACAAAAGCTTCACGTCCCAATAGTGCTTGATGGCTACTTTTGAATGGGGCGATATGAAAGATTAGCTTTTAGGTCGGAAGTTGTCGGGTGACCCAACACAACTTCTAGTAGTAAGGAGCCCGCACTTGGCGAAGGGCTCTGGCGCCACTCCTTTGAAGGAAGTGGGGCTATGTCGAATTTTAGTAAGGTCTATCCCCAACTTGCGGATTGTGTCCGGATATAGCAGGTTTAAATCGCTGCCGTCATCCATCAGGACTTGTGTAAATTGTAGTCCGTCTATTATAGGATCCAATATCAGAGCAGTCCATCCTGCGTTTCGAATACTTCTGGAATAGTCCAGGTGGTCGAGAGTAATTGGTTTTGACATCCAATCTCGAGGTTCCATTGGGTGGACCGTCGACACCTACTTTGGCGGGTGCCGCATTGTTGTTCCAGATATCACATGAAGTGAGTTTACTGTTTTGACTTCTTGTGGGAAAGTCTTTGTTTTCCAAATACCACGGTGGGGTTCGTCGTCATCCTCGCTTGGCGCCGAGCCCCTTGTGTTCGGGCGTTGAGTCGTCCTGACCGCTTGAAGACCCAACAATCTCGGTGGGTGTGGTTTGCGAGCCTTCCGAGGTGCTGTGGATTTGACATATCCAATCCAAAATTTTGTTTAAGTTGGATAGCTCGTCACTTTGTTGTCCTTAAGAGGCGGTGTTTTGTTGTTCGCCGCTGAAGCTTTTGAATCCGGCGCCGACCGCCGTGTTCTTTTGGGCTTTTTTCTTTATTTCGCGCTGGTCCTTTCTGCACCGTGATTTTCCATTTCCATCTCTGATCTCGGATGTACTCGGGTCGCTGGTGCTGTGTCTTGCTAGCCAGCTGTCTTCCCCCGCGCAAAAGCGGGTCATGAGGCTTGTTAGCGTGGCCATTGTTCTCGGCTTCTCTTGGCCGAGGTGTCTAGCGAGCCATTCGTCTCGGACATTATGTTTAAAATCTGCTAAGGCTTCGACGTCCGGGCAGTCGACTATTTGGTTCTTTTTGGTAAGGAACATGTTCCAGAATTTGTGCGCTGACTCTCCGGGCTGTTGAGTTATGTGACTTAAATCGTCTGCATCCGGAGGGCGGACATAAGTCCCTTGAAAATTTGCTCTAAACGCGTCCTCGAGCTCTTCCCAGCTTCCAATGGTATTTTCTAGGAGGCTTTTGAGCCAATGCCGAGCTGGCCCTTTGAGCTTGAGGGGTAGATATTTTATGGCGTGGAGATTGTCTCCTCTAGCCATGTGTATGTGCAGGATGTAATCCTCAATCCAGACTCCGGGGTCTGTTGTTCCGTCGTATGCCTCTATGTTTACGGGCTTGAATCCCACTGGAAATTCATGATCCAGCACCTCATCGGTGAAACATAGTGGGTGTGCGGCGCCCCTGTATTTAGGCGTGTCGTTATCTTCGAACATGCGGCGTGTTGTGTTGCTTCCTGGGGCCCTTTTTTTGGCCCGTAAATGGACCTGACCGGGCCATCTGTTTTACGAGGATCATGTGTCGGCTTGTGTGCGGTGCCGCTTGTCGCTTTTGGCCTGTCATCTGGTCGTCTATCCGGCCAGGCGGCCTCTTTGCTTTTTGACTGTGGGGGCTCTATGGCCTCCTCGTCGAATTCTGGCAGCAGCTTGCGCTTCGGGTAGCTCTTTGTTTGTTGGCCATTGCCATATTTGTCCGCGGTCTTGAGTACTTTGCTCGACCTCATTCTGAGTATGTCTTCCGCTGTTTTGAGCTTCTGTTTTTCCTTCTTCAGACTTCTTGCAATGGCGACAAGTCTTTTGTGAAGGTTCTTGTGCTCCGGTGGTGTGTCCGGCGTGAGGTCGTCTGGACTGTTGTTTTCGCCGGGCATGGATTGATTATCCGATTCGTCGTGTTCGGATGGTTGCTTGGTTGCATGTTCGTCATCCACTGGTTTGCCCTGCTCTATTGTTGGGTTATTAGGAGTGCTGTTTTTGTCGAGGCGGGACTTAGGGCGGCGTCTACGTCGCCGTTTTGGTTGTTTGTCAGCGGAATTATCCTTTGTCGCGTCCCGTTGTTCCTTGTTATCGCTTCTTTTTGGGGTGTCCACCATATATACATCATGGTTTGGGGTGGCCTTCCAGTGCTCGGTAGGCGCTGGTTCTTTGTAGTCTCCGGCATCGCCGTCCATACCGTTGATGTCTTCGGAGTCGAAGTCTAGCATGTCGGTTAGATCGTCGACAGTGGCTACAAAGTGGGTGGTGGGTGGGCTTCGAATTTCTTCGTCGTCCGCATCTCAACCATCCTGGCCACAGTCCGGCCAAGGCTCTCCTGATAACGAGAGATGCTTTAGCGAATTCAGGATGTCGCCAAAGGGTGAGTGCTGAAAGATGTCCGCAGCGGTGAACTCCATGATCGGCGCCCAATCGGATTCGATTGGTAGGGGCGTAGGAGGTTCGAAGTTCGGCAAGGAGTCAGGCACCTCGGAGTCATGGGCTTTATAGGGGACAAGGTCGGTATATCCGGCTCCATCGCCGTAGAAGTTGCAGCTCCCGAGGCGGTGTCCAACCACCGGTCCTCGATCTGCGCGGTCGGCTCCGAGCTATGGGTCGGAGCGGATTCGTGTGCGGCCTCCAAGGTACTGTCCGGCGGCAGAGCTAGATCATGCCCATCGTGACAGTGCGGCATGCTCGGCTGTGGCTCGAATCCATCGAAGATCAAGTCTCCGCGGATGTCAGCCGTGAAGTTTAGGCTTCCAAACCTGACCTGATGGCGGGCGTAGCTTCGATCTGCTCCAGATGGCCAAGTGAATTGGCCATGATGCGGTCCGCCAACACGAAGATCTGCTCGGGGAGAAAATTCTCACCCTGGACGGCGTTGTTGTTGATTGAAGAAGCCATCGAGCCTATCGGTGACGACACAGAGGAACTCTCAATGAAAGCACCAATGTCGGTGTCAAAACCGGCGGATCTCGAGTAGGGGGTCCCGAACTGTGAGTCTAGGCGGATGGTAACAGGAGACAAGGGACACGATGTTTTTACCCAGGTTCGGGCCCTCTCGATGGAGGTAAAACCCTACTCCTGCTTGATTGATATTGATGATATGGGTAGTACAAGAGTGGATCTACCACGAGATCAAGGAGGCTAAACCCTAGAAGCTAGCCTATGGTATGATTGTTGTAATGGTTGTTCGTCCTACGGACTAAAACCCTCCGGTTTATATAGACACCCGAGAGGGCTAGGGTTACACAGAGTCGGTTACAATGGTAGGAGATCTACATATCCGTATCGCCAAGCTTGCCTTCCACGCCAAGGAAAGTCCCATCCAGACACGGGACGAAGTCTTCAATCTTGTATCTTCATAGTCATGGAGTCCGGCCGATGATGATAGTCCGGCTATCCGGACACCCCCTAGTCCAGGACTCCCTCAGGTCCCCAATCAGAATCATGAGAACCTTCCTCAGCATTTCAGGCGTCAGATCTTCCTCCTGGAGCCTCAGGCGGTCTTCACGCCCCCCGAAGGCCCACATCCGGCGGGAATGGCGCTCGAGAGGGGCAATGCGACACAAGAGGAACTCCTTCACCACCTTGGGTGCCTTCACACCGAGCGCCCTCAAGTTCGCAAAGCGGTGCCAGACGAAGACGAGCCAGGGGCTCGTGAGCGTCTCCTAGCCCCAGCCCGAATTGGGGATGGCGGGCAAGGTTGGCTCCGAGAGCAGGGGGCTAGGCACTCCGACATCTACGTACAGCCACCGCTCTCGGAACCCAGTCGCAGGCGGAGGAAGGCTTAAATCAATTCCCGAAGCCGCTGTTTCCGGTGCGGCAAGGAAGCTCACGCACCCCAAGCATTGGGAGGAGTCGCTGAGACGCAAAGAGAAGAAGTGGCGCAGCAAGGCAACTGAAGGAGGAATGCCCATCATCGCCTCGCAAACAAAAGCGAAAACGGCAAGAAGAGTAATGGATTCGAGACCCAAATGCATCATGTGGATCTGGTAATGGGAAAGTACAGCGTTGAAGAAATAGGAAAAGGTGGGAACCAGTCCCGCCCACCAGGCGTCAGCGAAGTACCGGACCTCGCTGACTATTCTTTCAATGGAAAAGTGAGACGCGGGCCATACCGTCGTCCTCCCACACTCATTGAAGATGGTGGCAAGGGCAGAACTGACCTTGTCCAAGCCTTCCCGGTTGAGTATGATCGACCGGTCGACAGCAGGAGCCGTCGACGGCGACGGGCGGGGCGAGGGCACAGGCTTATGCCCTTTCCCCTTCTTCGTCGGTGCCATGGCAACAGGAAGGGGGAGGATTCGAGATTGGATTGGAAGCGGAGGTTGGAGCTCGAGAGAAGGAAGAGCAGGAGACGCGCGAGCAGCGAGAAGAGGGGTGACTATGTGCAACCGCGGGTCTGCCTAGCTGGGTGCAAAATAAGGAGGCGTGGGGGAACCAGGACGCCCACGTCCAATCAACCACCACGCGGCGCCCAAGGCCGCAGGCTATTGGGGCCCCCAGGGCTTCGCATTTGCCCCTTCGCTTCTCCGTAAGCCAAGTCCGGGCGCGCCTTGGGCCCGGGGGCTACTGTCGGCGTTCTGGGAACGGGGGTACCCAGACTTGCCTTCCTGCGGCCTGCGGCGTGGCTCGGGGAGTGGCCCAGTACGGCCCATCTTCATCAACACATGCCCAAGACCCTCGCGAGGGGCCGAGCCTCGCGGGGTGGACGATAGGAGGCTTCCTCGGGCACAGCCTCATCAGGCTGGCTCATGAGGAGGCGGAGAGATCAAGGCAGGGTACCTGACAAGGTGCCCATGACGCAAGCCATGAAGACCGAGGCCAGGCGGGCGCCGGCCTGCGCAGAGTCCTTGTTTCCTCTTTGGTGCAAAGGGGGCAAGTGCAGGCGATATTATCAAGCAAAGGCAACCATTTCGGTGCAACAAGACCAAGACCAGTAGGACGGCAGGATGGAGGTCATCGTGGAGCCCAAGCCGGCATCACCGCCAGAGTCTTTGGCAGGCGAGGACCGACTTTAGTCAGGATAAGTGTACTAGATGTTCCCCTTCAAAATGGCCAATTGTTGGCGCCCTTCCCGCTCAATATTTGGGGAGAGGCCGGCCTCCGCCTATAAATAGGACTAGCCACCCACAGGGTAGAGGCATCTGGCCATCAAGAGGAGATTTCGGGCAGACTAGTGAGAGAGAGAGGCGACTGAACTCACCCAAGCAGTTCATCGCACCAGCTAAGAACAGACCCTCGCGAGGCTGTTCTTCCTTGTACTATCCATCATCAGCCCTTGAGGCAATCCACCACACCACAAACTAGAGTAGGGTATTACACCACAATGGTGGCTTAAACCAGTATAAATCTCGTGTCCCTTGTGTTGTTCTTCGTGTAGTCCTAGACCCTTGCGAGGCGACGAGACATGGGTAGGTAGGAGGTGTGATCTCCGCGTGCACCCCAGAGTTCGAACCTAGAGGGTCTGCCGGAACCCGAAATCCGACAGTCATGAGCCCATCAAGCTTCGCATCAAGAGCCAATGGGCTAACACCACCAGTGAGGTTGAGGCTGCCAAGATGGATGTGGATGAGGATGAGATCGAGGAGGAGGAAGCGGATGAGGACAGTTGTGATGGATACCCTCCTCCCTCTACTGAGCCCTCTTGGGCTAAGAAGCTGAATACAGAGATGAAGAAGCTATTCTGCATGCAGACCCAGGGGCAGTACTGGGCCCATGTTGCCTCCAAGGAGAGTCGCCAGCGCGATAATAGAATCTTGAGGACCTTTGGCGAGATTGTCACCAGTGGCTGAGAGGAAGCCATCACTTCAGAGGCTGCCTGGATAGCCAAGCAGGGGTATCAGTGGACGGAGTCACAGGAGGAGCATATTCCTGCTGCTGAGACCGACGAGGAGTCATTTTCCACCTGAGCTACCACATGTGTCATAGGTGTCCTCTCTAACTTTTTGGTGTCTCGATGCCAAAGGGGGAGAGAGTGTAGGATTTGCGCGTCATGTGTCGTGTGTTTAGCTTTGTCACTTTGCTTTCGGTCCGTTGAACCTCGTTTGCTTTGGTTTGGTTTGTGCTCGTAAGATCAAGTTATCTATCATATGGTGTAAGATATATGCACTCTAGCGTATTTCATTGTCTTTGGTACTTAGTAGTTTATGAGCCTATGCTATCTTGTGCCCTTCTCTTTATGCTCATATTCATCATCTTGCCTACTTGCTTAGTGATAGTTATATTGTTGCAAGAGATGCCTTGTCTATAAAATATAGGGGGAGTGTTGATCCTAGTATGTGAGCCGTGCAGTCCAAAGCACTTCTCTAGAGTGCACACATCTAGGGGGAGCCCGTCTATATTTTATAGATGGTGGATTTGCCGTTCCTTCATTTTATTTCCCTATGTGCAAATCCCGTATTGTCATCAATCCACCAAAAGGGGGGATATTGTAAGGGCATATTTATCCCTTAGTAGTTTTGGTGATTGATGACAATGCTTTTGCAGACTAATTGTGTGCATTGAGCTTTTCAGATATATCATGTCTATACACAAGACGATTTGGTGCCCCTCGAAGACTATTGAAGACGGTGTTTCTCTACGTTTATTTTTGGTGGATTTGAGTCGTAGGAAAGTCGTACTATCAAGAGGGGGTCCGCGTTGGAAAGGTTTGGGTGGAATCTCACGTACACGTCTGTTCCTTTTTGCACCACCTTTCCTTGGCTCTTTGGAGCATCCTACGTTTCTTCGTGTCTCTGCAAAATGAAGGATTCCTATTGTTGCTGAACTGACACAGGCGGTAGTACTGCTCTCCAGAGCGGTACTGCCGTTGGCACTTGCGGTAGTACCGGGCTCCTGCACGGTAGTACCGTAGTTGCTCATGGTAGTACCACTCCTTGGGAATGGTAGTACTGTGACCTCAGGCCAGACACAGTTGCTCAAGCGGTAGTAGGGGCGGATGTAATTTTCTACATCCGCGTCCTACACGGTAGTACCGCGCCAGGCTTGCGGTAGTACCGTGTCGGATTTTTGCATGGACCTAATCTCAGCAGAAGTAGTCACGGATGTAATTTTTTATGTCCATGCCTTCTCAGCCTTGACTATCCCTGCCTTGCGGTAGTACCGCAAGGGGGCGCGGTAGTACCGCAAGGGGGCGCGGTAGTACCGCGCCAGCGGTTCTACCGCTCCCTGTCTTAGCACATCAGGTCTAGTCCTGGCTCCTACCATGCCAGCGGTAGTACCGCGGTCCGTCGCGGTAGTACTGCAGGCCCGTGCGGTAGTACCACTTGTTTGATGCGGTAGTACCGCGTGTCGCGGGCTGAGTTGGTGGATAACGGTTCGATTTGTTCTTCCACTATAAAAGGGGAATCTTCTTCTCCGAGTTGACTACCTCTTCCATCCCCAAGCTCCATTGATGCTCTAAGCTCCATTTTCGCCCGATCTCTCTCCCTAGCCAATCAAACTTGTTGATTCTCTAGGGATTGGTTGAGAAGGCCTCGATCTACACTTCCACCAAGAGAAATTTGATTCCCCCACTAATCCCTTGCGGATCTTGTTACTCTTGGGTGTTTGAGCACCCTAGACGGTTGAGGTCACCACGAAGCCATAGTCCATTGTGGTGAATCTTCTTGGTGTCGTTGGGAGCCTCCAATTAAGTTGTGGAGATTGCCCCAACCTTGTTTGTAAAGGTTCGGTCGCCGCCTCCAAGGGCACCAATAGTGGAATCACGACATCTTGCATTGTGTGAGGGCGTGAGGAGAATATGGTGGCCCTAGTGGCTTCTTGGGGAGCATTGTGCCTCCACACTGCTCCAACGAAGACGTACGTCCCTTCAAAGGGAAGGAACTTCGGTAACACATCCTCGTCTCCACCGATTCCACTCTTGGTTATCTCTTACCTTTACTTGTGCAAGTTATTTTTTGTTATATCCTTTGCTTGCTTGTGTGCTTATTGTTGTTGCATCATATAGGTTGCTCACCTAGTTGCTTTTTAGACAACCTACTTTGATGCAAAGTTTAATTTGGTAAAGAAAAGCTAAAAGTTGTTAGTTGCCTATTCACCCCCCCCACACACACACCTCTAGTCAACTATATCGATGCTTTCACAACCTCTTGAGTCACAACTTCTGGTGCAGCAGACTGAGGAATTGAAGCGGCAGTTTTATCAACAGCAGTCTAGTTCTCAATTTCTTCTGCTATTGAAGCTGGAATTTCTTCAGGAATAGATTGGAGAGAAGTTGGACGGCCTTCAGACCCAGTCAATACTTCTTCAGTCTGCATAGGGGACTGAGGAATTTGATTGAGAGGTGTGGTAAGAGGTGAATTTGGGTGAGTTGTCTCCCAATATTCATCATGTAGGACTGGAGTGGTTGAACCAATGTCCATATCCTCATCAATTTCTTCTACGCCAGCCTCTTCCATAGTGAACTGAGGCTGGGGCGATGATACCAGTGGGGTTGAAGCAACAACTTCCACTTCTATTTCTTCATCAATTTGCTCTAAGGAAGCAAGAAAATGATTTTGTTCATCATTGTCATCTGGAATGACATATTCTTCACCAAATGGAACAATCTCCTTTGATGGCACAACAGAGATGGGAACAACATCAATTGGTTCACTGAATGAGCTTGTCAAAGTCCTCACTATCTTGGCAGCTGAGGACTTTTTCTCCGTGGCTTCTTTCTCTGCAACTTTAGTTTTCTTCACTTTTGATGCAGAAGGAAGTGTGGTATTCTTCACCTTTGAAGATTTTGCAGGAGGAGCACATGATGAGATTGATTCAGTTTCTTCAGGCACGAGTGATGCAGTCGCCCTGGCATTCTCGGTTTCTTCAGGCGCCCCAGATTCGTCAGCTGGCCTGGGTTGTTCGTCAGGCGCAGCATTGGTGGTTGCCTTGTCAGTTTCTTCAGGAGCAGGAATTTCTTTGGCTGCCCTTGTAGCTTCTTCAGCAGCCTGAGTTTCATTAGCTGCGCTTGCATTTTCTTTAGCAGGCTGAACATATTCTTCAGCCTAAGGAATTTGTTGTTGCGATGGAGCTGCACCACTTGCCTTGAGGTTCTTGGCGATCTTGACAAATCTGACCTTGGCTCCTAGCTAATTAGCATGGTATCGGTCAAATTCATCACTGAGGACTTTGATTTCCTTTTGCACAGTCACAAGTTCTTCAAGAGATATTAAGAACGTTGCTCCTTAGAAAGCTCTCTTTCTTGTACTGGTCCTTCTTGACCCGCCTAGCCTTCTCAAACTTCCATTTTTCTTCGCCTATGAAGGTGGTTAGCATGTGACTTTGACCAGGAGTCAGATTCAGGTCAGGAAGTGGAGTATTTGGATCCTTATGCCAAATATCAATGAAGTCAAGGATTTTCTTTGGATCCAGCATTAGAGGCACAGTGCTGCCTTTTGCCTTTGCAGTCCTTTCCTGCCTATCTCTAATGATTTCAGCAAGTTCCTCATCATCGGCTTCATCATCATTAGATGGAACTTGGAATGCAACTTGCATCTTGTGAGGACTTGGCCTCTTTCCACGTCCAGCAGTGGCTTTGACCTTTAGTATAGTGGGACCACTTGAGGACTGTGGTTGAGCTGAGGAACTAGCATGCAATTGAAAACCCAGCAGTCCGCTAACACGTTGCAAGATGCATGGGTGTTGAGGACATTGTGGCAGCAGTTGAGGATTTTGTAGCAACAGAGGGAATTGGTACAACCCTTCAGGAAGTTTGAAAGTGCATCTAGTGCTCCTTAGTGATTTTGGTGTATTGAAGACTTATAGGTTATAGGACTAATGTGTTTGTGAGTGTACACAGGTTCTATAAGTCTACGAGGAATTTGATATTTACGATGAAAGTCGGTCCATAAAAATGAATGTCTTTAGTTGAAGACTTTAGTTTTCTTGAAGACTTTGAAATGAGGAAATTGGTGTGACCTTGAAGACTTTGATATTGATGCGAGGACTATGAAGCGTGAAGACTTTTGTTTTCGTAATTTCATTTTCTCTTTCTTGATTCATAGGAAACACCGTACTATAAAAGGGGGTCGAGGTAAAACTAAGGAAAAGTATCCAAGTGATGCTCACCTCGAAGCCTACACATCTCCAATCCTTTCGAGTGAAGCCATTGGAAATCTCATACAGTTCAGTCAATTTCTTCAGTGACATAGACGAGGATCTTGCGTTCTCTGAGGAATTTGTTCTAACTTAGGAGTTAGGAATTTGCCAGTGCGGATTGCCTACAAGTGAGGAACATGATAGCCCTGAGGAATTTGAGAGCTCAAATTTCTGACCGTTGTTATGCTACACAACAGTTGTCCCAAATATTTTATCCACCTAACGGTCATATCATTGAAGGGCATTTATGTCTTATCATGTCGGGCTACTCCTCGGCTATAAATAACCGCCCCCTACAACCACTAGTTGGTTGGCTGCTCCAAGAGAAACTGACACTTGTCATTGAGATCATCCCATCCTCCGAGGACTTTGAGCGAAAATCATCAAGTGAGGAAAAACCCAAACCCAAACACCTAAAACCCAAAGTGATTGAGCAACATTGAAGAGATTGTTCCCATGTGGAACTTACGGTTGTCACCTTTGAGGATTGTGCATCTTCCAGACGGTTAGGCGTCATGGTCTAGAGCATCCTAGTGGAATTGTGGATCGCCGAGTGACCAAGTCTGTGAAGGTTTGGAAGTCACCTGTGAAGACTTACCACGAGTGATTGGGTGAGGTCTGTGTGACCTTAGCTCAAGGAGAATACGGTGAGGACTGTGTGTCCTCAGGTTTAAATAACCAACCACTCCAACCAGACGTAGAACTGTCACAACAGTTGGAACTGGTCTACCAAATCATTGTCTTCACCAAGCTACTGGTTCTATTTCCTCAACTCTTTCATTTTCTCGCATACTTGTTGTGTACTTGATCGTTACTGTTTGAAGAATTTGACTGAAGACTTTTTCAATTTCCTCAATCCTATTTCTTCAGTCATCTTATCTTCTGCCTGCTTATCCTGTTTACATGCTACCTATCCTCTGTGCTTGTTTCATATCATCATGATGACTATGTAATTGCCATGTTATGCTTGCACCTGAGTACTTATTCCGCTGCTTGTAGTTCGTCACGTAGCAAATTCCTCAAGTTGTATTTCCTCATTGACAAATTTGTAAAAATCTCCTATTCACCCCTCCTCTAGTCGATATAACGCACTTCAAATCGGTATTAGAGCAAGGTACTCCCTTGTTCTGTGTAATTTTGGTTTAACCACTTGGAGTTTTAGTTATGCCGACTGCAGGCATGATCAAGGTCTCAGTTGGGTGTCCTACCTTCGATGGGGCGGACTACCCCTACTGGAAGAATAAGATGTGCATGCATCTTGAGGCAATTGACAACGATCTGTGGTACGTTGTGGAAAATGGCGTTCCCTCTATCACTCCTTTTGTGAAGGCTGCTGATGTGAAGAGATTCAAGCAACTCGACTCTCAAGCAAAGAATATCATATGTGGCCATCTGATCAAAGGACGGTATGGCAGAGTGAGTGCTTTGGAGACTGCAAAGCTTATCTGGGATAGGTTGTGCAAGGTCAACGAAGGAGTCTCAACTCAACGTGACTCTCGAGTTGACGTTCTTCGCAATCTCTTCAACCGCTTCAAAAGACTCGACAACAAAAATGTTCAGCAAACCTTTGACCGCCTCATCGACATCTCCAATGAGCTGCAAGCACTTGGTGCCACTGACATCACCGACCATGAGGTGGTGAAGAAATTGTTGAGATCTCTTGATTCCTCATTCGATAACTGGCACTGATGATTCAAGAATGTGGAGACTACAAGTCACTTGATCCTACTAATATCCTTAAGAGACTGAACACTCATGAATTCCAACTAGCTGAAGAAGAGAGATCTCTACGGACCAAGCTATGGAAGATCACGCACGCTGAAGGCCAAGGAAGTTTTCTCATCTGAAGGGGAAGATTTTGACAGCAGGCTTGGTGATCCTAAAGAACTAAGCCAGGAGCTAGCAATGCTCATGAGGAAATTCCAAAAGTTCTCAAGACGTGGTCGCTTTGGAAAATCTTCAAGAGGTGATGACATGAGATCAGATTCCTCATCCCGCGATTACAAGAAGAGGACTTGCCACAAATTCAAGAAACATGGTCACTACGTAACTGATTATCCTCAGTGGGTAAAAGAATCAAAGAAGAAGAAGTACAAGGATGATAGTTCAGATGACTCAAAGAAGAAGAAGAAACCTTCAAAGTCCTCATCATCAAAATCTTAAAATTCTTCATCTCACAAAAAGAGTAGTTCCAAAAAGGCTCGGGCATTCATTGGCAAGGAAATGGATTCCGTAGCTGAATCTGAGGAAAATGAGGAAGAGGAGGCATCTAAGGAGTCAAACGTTAATGCTTCCATCACCAAGTCCATCTTCAACTGTGAAGAAAATGTCGACTCCAACACTGCTGACGATGGCAACGATGACTTTGCTCCCACCTATTTCTTTATGGCAAAAGGTTCCAAGGTACTCAAATATCCCTCCTCTGAATCAAGCGAGGATGAATCTGACGAAAATCTCAAACCTAGCTATTTCAAACTTGCTAAAATTGTTGTGAAACAAGAAAAAGCTTTGGAAAAGGTTCAAAATCTGCTAGACAAAAGTGATGACCTATTGGGTGAGAAATTGATCAAACTCAAACTCTGACTAACAATCTTCAGCGACTATAGTCTAAGTTTGATAACCTTCAAAGTCATCATGAAACTCTCTTAGACGATCATGAGAAGCTTTCTTATGAATTTCTTCAAAGAAAGAAAGATCTTGAGAAGCTAAGGGTGAGTCATGAAGATCTTCAAAAGGAAAACGATGCATTGCTTGCTCAACAGATTAGTTCTGCTCAGGAAGAATTCATTCCACCATGTTTGAAATGCATTGAGCGTGAATCTGCTAATTCCTCACCTGAAAGTTCAAATGCTTCTATTGCAGCAAATTCTTCAACTATTTTTGTGGTCACAAATTCCTCATCTGAGGAGACCACAAGTATCACTGACGATAATGCAGGGTTGAAGGAATTGTATGTGACAGGCATGTACAAAAGCCTCAAAGGGCATCAAGCACTCTGTGATGTGCTCAAAAAGCAGATCTTGAACACGAACCCTAGGAAAGAGGTTATTGCCTTTGAGAGGAAACTCAATGCTGATGGGACCTACTGGAAACCTAAGCAGTATCCCAAAACCTTATGGGTTGCCGCAAAAGGACCTCCCATAGATCCATCCACTTTATCTAGCTTTACATGTGAATCTTCATATTCATCTGACAAGTCATTTGACTCCAAATATAAACTGTTCAAAAATCAGAATGGTGAAGTATTTGCTAGATATGTTGGAACTAACTGCAGGGACGGTCCCCCTATGAAGAAAATATGGCTTCCCAAAAGGTGCCTTGAAAGTCTTCAGGTGAATGTCCTCATGACACCACCTATGAAGAATAGGAACCTCGGATCAAACTCTTCATATGGACCAAAGTCTTCAAATGGATCCAGGTCCTCAAATGGATCAAATTCCTCAAGTGGCTACAAACCCTCATATGAACATCATCATGCTAACATGTAACGCCCTCGATGCGGCTATAGCTCCCACGTGTCGAAGCACGACTTAGAGGCATAACCGCATTGAAAGCAATGTCGCAAGTGAGGTAATCTTCGCACAATCCATGTAATACATAAGGGAAAAGGTACATAGTTGGCTTACAGTCGCCACTTCACACAATTACATGAATAAAGCATTACATCATCCAGATACAATCAAGGTCCGGCTACGGAACCAAAATAAAAGAAGAACAACCCCACATGCGACACAGATCCCCGATCGCCCCAACAGGGCTCCACTACTAATCGTCCGGAAAGGAAACATAGTATCGACCAAGGGCCTCATCGTATTCCCACTTCAGCTCGGTTCGCCATCTGCGCTACCGGCATCACCGGTACCGCATCTGCTTTTGGTAGAATCAGTGAGCCACGAGGACTCAAAGAATCTCACACCATGAGATCAAGACTATTTAAGCTTAAGGGAAGGCTGGTGTCAAAAGGAGGAGCTGCTGCAAGCGCTAGCATATATGGTGGCTACATCGCAAAAGAGAGCGAGAAGAGAAGCAAGGCGCGGTCGTGAAGCTATTAGCGATCAAGAAGTGATCCCGACTACTTACGCCAAGCATAACTCCAACACCGTGTTCACTTCCGGACTCACGAGAAGAGACCATCACGGTTACATACACGGTTGATGTATTTTAATTAAGGTCAACTTCGGTTTTCTACAACCGGACATTAACAAATTCCCATCTGCCTCATAACCGCGGGCACGGCTTTGAAAGATAATACCTGCAGGGTGTCCCAACTTAGCCCATAACAAGCTCTCACGGTCAACGAAGGAATAAACCTTCACCCAAGACACCCCGATCGACTCGGTATCCGGTACATCAAGACATTTCGACAATGGTAAAACTAAACCAGCAAGACCTCCCATGTGCCGACAAATCCCGATAGGAGCTGCACATATCTCGTTCTCGGGGCACACCGGATAAGCTAAGCGATAGGTACCGACGTAATCCAAGTTGCCAAGGAATGGTCCCGACGTGCTCTAGTTTGGACCAACACTCGAGGAGCACCGCCCGGGGTAATAAAGATGACCCTCGGCTCGCGAAAACCCAAGGGAAAAAGGCTAGGTGGCAAATGGTAAAACCAAGGTTGGGCCTTGCTGGAGGAGTTTTATTCAAAGCGAACTGTCAAGGGGGTCCCATAAATCACCCGACCGCGTAAGGAACGCAAAATCAAGGAACATAACACCGGTATGACGGAAACTAGGGTGGCAAGAGTGGAACAAAACACCGGGCATAAGGCCGAGCCTTCCACCCTTTACCAAGTATATAGATGCATTAATTAAAACAATAGATATTGTGATATCCCAAATAACCATGTTCCAACAAGGAACAAACTTCATCTTCACCTGCAACTAACAACGCTATAAGAGGGGCTGAGCAAAGCGGTAACATAGCCAAACAACGGTTTGCTAGGACATGGATGGTTAAAGGTTGACATGGCAATATGGGTGGCATGATATAGCAAGTGGTAGGTATCGCAGCATAGGCATAGCAAAAGAGCGAGCATCTAGCAAGCAAAGATAGAAGTGATATCGAAGTATGGTCATCTTGCTCGTAAGGTTCTCGAGTTGTCGAAGGCTTGATCTTCGTGGGCGTTCTCAACAGGCTCCTCGCTCACGTACTCATCTCCGGCTCTACCCAAAACAAGAACACAAGCAACGGAACCACAATCAAACAAGGAACAATGCACAAGCAATATGATGCAAAACATGACATGCGATGCGAGATGTGATATGCAATGCATATGTATGCTCGGAAGGAAAATGATGAACTGGCATCAACTTGGCAAACCAAGTATGCTGCTGAAAGATGAGATGATTTCGGTTGAAATCGATATAAAGATCACCGAATCGGATGCACGGTTTGCAAATGACAAGCAAAACAAGAACGACGCAAATCTGCGTTTAACAGCCCGATGCTACTTAGCACGCAACACGAAACTGTGCTACAGCACCCCAACATAAAAACAAAGCATATGGCAACGAACTACAGGAGATGCTTAACGATAGAGGAACACTGAGCTACGGCTAAATCACATCATAACATGTTCAAACAAGCATTGTGAAAGTGCTCAAAATATCAGATTCACAGACTTAGTGAAAATACTAACATACCAGGAATTAACATCAGGAAGGCATGTTTAGAGCAAGCAAACAACATGCTACAGGAACTTATAATAGCAAAGCAAGGCATGACATGATTCTACTCAAAGCATATTTCAATAGTCCCTTACTGACCATAAGCCAAAAAGGACTCTAAGAAATGATGGCACCCATGTAAACATTGCAAGTTTTATTACAGATTTCAGACTTAGTGAAATATCAGGACATGGCAAAAACAGATTCAACATGGCATGTTCGTGAGCTCGATGCACTCACTACAGAGCATCTCATGATAAACTAAGCATACACCCATCAAGAAGACATGGCATAGGAGCTATACATGGCAAGAACAACATCATAGCATACACGGATCAACTACAACGACCTCGTGAAAATTGAATCTCATGCAAACAGTCTGCCAGGAAACATTTTCAAGCAAAAGTAGAGCACGAAAATGACATGCTAGACTACTCCATAAATGCCAACAAAGGCATGGATGGATAGAGAACATCCATATGTTCAAAACACCCTTACTGATTATGCTCAAAAAGGGCATAGATCTCTCTGTAACAACATGAACATATGGCATAAAATTAACAGCAGGACAAGACTTAGTGAAATCACTAAGTTCCTGAAATCAGCAACATCATCATCCCTACTTTGCATGCTTGTTCTAGTCAACACATAGCTCACAAAAATACATGGCCAAAACCCCTGGAAAGATGGCATGGCAATGTTCAACTCACATGTAGGACTCAAATTCATAGGGTGCACACATAAATCATGGCAAAAATGACAAAATAGCTCGAGCTGATAAGATTCTGAAACTAACGATCTGAAGCTATCTTCCAACAGCATTTCGGGCATCAAGATGAGCTCAAATGCAAATGATGCAATGGAATGAAATGATGTACTCTTCGAGGCGAACAATTTGACATATTATACGCTCAAAACGGAGCCACGGTTGCAGAGATGTGATGCTATGAAAAATGCACGAAATAAATGCAGAAAAGGGACTTAGTGGTTTTTCGGGGTACGGGGAAAGTCAACCTAACGATCCCAGATCGGATCCAGATCGGGGTCTCGCCGGAGCTGGTCGCCGGCGCGGGAGAGGACGACGGCGGGGTCCGGCGGGGTGGACGACGGAGGAGGAGGTCGCCGGCGGCGTGGGCGGAGCGGGCTGGCCATGGGCGGGGGCCGGGCGACGGGCCGAGCGGCATGCGGCGTGGGCGGCGCGGTGCCCACGTGGCAAGCGCTGAGTGGCTGCGCGGGCGGGCGACGCGTCTGGCGCCGTCCGGACGTGTCCGGGCGGGAGGGAGCGAGCGAGCTAGGGTTTGCCCGGATTTTCGGGAGGGATCTATATATAGGCATACGGGGAGCTAGGAGAGTCCAAATGAGGTGTAGTTTTCACCCACACGATCGTGATCGAACGACCGAGGGCATGGAGGGGAGTTAGATGGGTTATTGGGCTGTTTTGGAGGGTTGTTGGGCTGCAACTTAAAAGAGGCCTTTGCGAGAGCGCGTTAACCGTTGAGTATCAAACGAACTCCAAATGACCCAAACTTGACAGTGGTCTACGGTGCTATACCAGGCCACTTGGCAAGGGTCGGTCCATTCCGAGAATGTTCAACACCCGCACACGGAAAAAGAACAAGAGGGGACGCCGGGGAACATAGGAGTGTCGGATTGCAAAACGGACAACGGGGAATATGCTCGGAATCATGAGACGAACACGTATGCAAATGAGATGCACATGATGACATGATATGAGATGCATGACATGAACAAAATGCAAAATGAAAACAAAACCCAACCACGGAGGGAATATCATAGCACATATCCGAAAATGGCAAGAGTTGGAGTTACAAATATGGAAAGATACATCCGGGGTGTTACAACACTCCACCACTACAAGAGGATCTCGTCCCGAGATCTAGGACCGAAAGAACTCCGGATATTCGAACGGAGGTGATCCTCGCGCCCTGTGTGGCTTCTCGGTCGGAATGGTGTGACCACTTTACTTTCGGAATTTGATTGACTTGTTGCGAGTCTTGCGCTCGGTTTCTTCAAGAATAGCAACGGGTGCTCATGATAAGAAAGATCTTCTTGGAGGTCAATTTCTTCAAAGTTGATAGTGCGCTCAGAACCTTGAAGCACTTGCGAGCTGTGACACGTGAAACACATCGTGCGTTTGCAAAGTTGGATGGAAGCTCAAGTTGATAGGTGAGATCGCCTCTTTTGCCAATGATCTTGAAAGGACCCACGATCTAGGGGCAAGCTTCCTTTGATACCAAAGCGACGAGTACCTTTCATTGGAGAGACGCGAGGTAGACATGGTCTCCGATTTCAAAAGCCACATCACGATGCTTGTCATCATAATAGCCCTTCCGGCGCGATTATGCGGCTTTAAGATTCTCACGAATGACTTTGCACATTTCTTGACTTCGTGATCAAGTCGTTGCCAAGAAGTTGGCGTTCACCTGCCTCGGACCAATTGAGAGGAGTACGGCACTTTCGCCATAAAGAATTTCAATGGGGCCTTGCCGAACTTGCTTGGAAGCTATTGTTGTAGGAGAACTTCGGCATATGGAAGACATTCTTCCCACTTCATGCCAAAAGAAATGACACAAGCCCCGAGCATATCTTCAAGGATTTGATTGACTCGCTCGACTTGGCCACTTGTTTGAGGATGAAAAGCTGTCTTTGAAACGAATGTTGGTGCCCATGGCCTTCGAAAGGAGTCCCGAACTTAGAAGTGAAGATGCTTCCACGGTCTCAAGAGATCAATTGCGGAATACCGTGCAAGGAGACAATTCGAGGTGTATAGCTCTGCCAGCTGAGCTGCTGTGATAGATTCTTTGGCAGGAAGAAAATGAGCCACTTTAGTAAGCTTGTCAATGACAACAAAGATAGCATCATTTCCACGCTTGGACTTAGGAAATCCAGTCACGAAGTCCATCTCAATGTGATCAAACTTCCATTCCGAATAGCAAGAGGTTGGAGGAGACCAGCTGGTCTTTGGTGTTCTGCTTTCACCCTTCTGCAGACATCACATTCATTCACGAATTGAGCAATTTCTCGCTTCATTCGAGTCCACCAATACGATCGCTTGAGGTCATGGTACATCTTCGTACTTCCGGATGAATGGATAGGAGGAATTGTGTGCCTCATTCATGATGACTTTTCTCGGATCGCCTTTAGGAACCACAATACGATCCTCGAAGAAAAGAGTGCCTTTGTCATCAAGCGATAGCACTTGTATTTGAAATGCCCTTGTCAATACCACGCTTCACTTTCTTCACCATGGTATCCGAAGTTGAGCCTCACGAATTTGATCTTCCAAAGTAGGAGAGACTATGAGGTTGGCAAGAAAGCCTTGAGGAACAACTTGAAGATTCAGCTTATGGAAAGCTTCACAAAGATCCGGTTGGAAGGGCTTGAGAATTAGACTGTTGCAATAAGCCTTTCGCTCAAAGCATCTGCAATCACATTCGCCTTGCCGTGAGTATATTCAATACTTGGATTGTACTCTTGAATCATTTCGACCCATCGAGTTTGCACGAGGTTGAGGTTTGGTTGAGTGAAGATATACTTGAGGCTCTTGTGATCGGTGAAAATGTCCACTTTCCTTCCCAACAAGAGATGTCTCCATGTTATCAATGCATGGACAATCGCCGCCAACTCGAGATCGTGAGTGGGGTAGTTCTTTTCGTTGGGCTTCAATCGACGAGAGGTATAAGCCACAACTTTCTTCTCTTGCATTAACACAAAGACCGAGACCTTGCAAGGAAGCATCACGAAAAACTTGAATGGCTTGGATTCATCAGAGGAGTCAAGACAGAGCTGTGACTAGCTTCTCTTTGAGGGTATTGAAAGCGACATCACACTCAAAGGCCCGGACATACTTGACATGCTTCGGAGGAGGTTGGAAAGAGGCTTTGCAATCTTGGAGAAGTTCTCAACGAATCTTCGACAATAGCTTGCAAGACCGAGAAAACTGCGGAGCTGCTTGACATTCTGAGGAGGTTCCCAATTCACAATTGAAGACACCTTCTCGGGATTAACAGCAATGCCCTTGGCTGAGATGATATGACCAAGATAAAGAACTTCATCAAGCCAGAACTCACATTTGGAAAACTTCGCATAGAATTGATGCTCTCTGAGCTTGTCGAGCACCAATCGCAAATGTTTGGCATGATCCTGCTTGTTCTTGGAGAATACCAAAATATCATCGAGATACACCAAGACGAAATCATTTGTGTAGGGGTTGAAGATAAAGTTCATCATGCGAGAGAAAGTTGGAGGAGCATTGACAAGGCGAAAGACATGACAAGATATTCATAAGAACCAAAGCTTGTTCTCAATCTTTGTCTTGGGAATATCTTGTTCACGAATCACGAATCTGATGATAACCCATACGGAGGTCAAGCTTGGAGAATACTTTAGCACCTTTGAGTTGCTCGAATAACTCATTGATGTTGGGAAGTGGATACTTGTTCTTGATTGTCTTCTTGTTCAATGGACGGTAATCAACACAAAGTCGGTCCGTGCCATCCTTCTTCTGGACAAAAAGAACTCCACATCCCCATGGAGATGAACTCGGTCTGATCAAACCCAGACGCTCTTGTTCATCGAGCTGCTTCTTCAATTCTTTCAGCTCCTTGGGTCCAAGCTTGTAAGGACGCTTGCAAACGGGTTCAGTGCCAGGCTCAAGATCGATAACGAATTCGACTGGCCGATGAGGAGGCATACCCGGAAGCTCTTCTGGAAAGACATCTTGGTACTCACAAACGACTAGAATCTGAGAGATAGCATCCAATTCGCCCTTCTCATTGAGAGAAAACAACCGAATGGTTTCATCACGAGCGGCATAGATGATAACATCCTCAGAAGGGTGTGTCAATTGAATTTGCCTGGCAGCACAATCAAGCCGAGCCTTGTCTTTGAAAGCCATCCATCCCGAGAATAAGATCAATATCGAGTCACCAAGAACAAATGGTTTAGATAGAAATCATAGTCGCCCATCTTGATAGAAACATCCGGAATCCTTGTGGTAGCCCTCATAGAAGAGGCCGGAGAAACAACTCCATGGGTTTTTCCAACATTTCGAAATGAAATCATGCTTTATGCACAAATGATCTAGACATGAAACAATGCGATGCACCAAGATCAAATAATACTTTTGCAGGAATATCATTAATCGGAAGATTACCCATGATCACATCGAAGAATCCTCTGCTTGAGCTGCATTCATCATGTTCACCTTTGCATACTTGGGATTATGCTTGACCACTTTGCATTGCTTGAAGACCTCACGGGGAGGAGGAGGAAGGCGCCTTTGGTTATGGCATTTGTTCGCATAGTGACCTTCTGCTGGCACTTGTTGCAAGTCACCTCTGAGGCGGACGATGATAAGGAGCATTTGACCTTGGAGCTTGAGGCTGAGACTTGTTCAGTAGCTTGGGTTGGGTGGGTGGGAAGATCCACGACCACCGAGTTCTTCTGCCGATAAGGCCGACGGAACGGAGGAGGAGGAAGGTAGAACTTTTGCTGCTTTGCTGCCACTTGAGAGGAAGAAGAAGACTGAATCTGCATCCCCGATTCTCTTCTTTGAAGCCTCACACTTGAGCCGAGCACCTTCTAGCTTGAGTGCCATATTATAGAATTGATCAAACTAAGTAGGCTCGTAAAGAACAAGAGATAACTGCAGATCCTCTCTAAGGCCACCTCTGAATCGATAGATCATACTTTTCTCATCAGGACGTCTTGTTTAGCAAAACGAGCAAGTTTCAAATCAGTATGTTGTATTCAGACACCGACATGTTTCCTTGCTTGAGATTGCGAAACTCCTCACGCTTGCTCTCAACAACCTTTGGAAGGAATGTGGTGAGCTTTAAAGTCCCGACAAATCAGACCAAGTAATCACTCGACCACCTCTAGAATCCTTGTATTGTTGGAACCAATCAGCGCCTGATCCTTGAGCTGAAAAGACGCGAACTTGACGTAGTCCTCGTGTCCGACATTGCTGCATTCAAAATGCTTGTTGATATCCACGAGCCAATCGTCGCGCGTCGTGGCCTCGGCACGATGGTGAAAGACTTTGGCTGGTTTGCAAGGAACCGATTGAGTGTAGAAACGTGGTGATGATAGAACTGCCCTTGACCTTGATTCCTTGGTTGCCTTGGCCTTGGTTACGCTCTTGCATCACTGGATCAACAATCGGCGTTGGCGTTAGTGGTTGCCATCAAAGTTTGCCATGCCTCCGGAGGCGGAGGTGGAGGTGGAGGGTTCGCCTGACTCCCATCACTGCGTTCCGGATTCTGACGCGTAGGCGGAGCCATCCTGAAGAGGGTGACATCCGTTAGCATCTTGATAGACAGAAAGACAAGTTGAATCAACGGATAGAAATTGCAACATATAGTCTTCACAATAAACATTCGAACATGGATGAACGAATGAATTCCAAAGTAAACATCACGTCCATTAAGGTGAGAAGCCACTTGATAAGAGATTGATGAATGAAAATAAAAACAAGGTATGAATGGAACAAATATGTGGTAAGGATTACCCAATCACCAACCAAATATCTGCGGAAGAAAATGCTAGAGCTACTTGAATCCCACCTATAAACTCCCGAAACTTTCCGGTTATGCAATCAGGTGTTGGGGATACAGGGGAGCAATATATATCTCACCCAAGCTAACAATCCCTACATCCAAATTGTATCCATCCTTCAACACATAACCAAGAAACCTTCGAAATCGTGTACCTCAACCTTGAAAAGCATCCGTTATACGAGTCATGGCAATACTCCGTACTCACCACAAGATCTTGGGTTAGCGGGTTATCTCACCAACAACGCATAAAAGAGATTTTCGATGTCGGCGTGCTAAACTCGGGTATTCCAGAATCTGCAACGATAAAATTATGACGACAACACCTCGGAGCTCAACTCCCCGGACACCGCCACAACCCCTAAATGTCGAGGCAACCAAGACAATGTTGTCATCATAAAACCATCGAACGATTCTAAGATACCAGCGTGATCCTAAAAAATTTTTTAGTGAAATTTGAGAAGAGAAGAGTCAAAACTCTCGTCAGGATACCTCACCGTAAGGTCGAAGGACCGGGAGTAAAAGAAATCCTAACTCTCCGATATATATAATCCTAATTGACTCAAAACATTTTTCTAGACACAACTCGCCACTAAAAGCGATCAAGCGGTGGGGGCTCCTAAGGTCGGGATGGCTCGATTACCAACTTAGCGCCTCGATGCGGCTATAGCTCCCACGTGTCGGCAGCACGACTTAGAGGCATAACCGCATTGAAAGCAATGTCGCAAGTGAGGTAATCTTCGCACAATCCATGTAATACATAAGGAAAAGGTACATAGTTGGCTTACGATCGCCACTTCACACAATTACATGAATAAAGCATTACATCATCCAGATACAATCAAGGTCCGACTACGGAACCAAAATTAAAGAAGAACAACCCCACATGCGACACAGATCCCGATCGCTAACAGGCTCCACTACTAATCGTCCGGAAAGGAAACATAGTATCGACCAAGGGCCTCATCATATTCCCACTTCAGCTCGATTCGCCATCTGCCATCTGGCATCACCGTACCAGCATCTGTTTTGGTAGAATCATGAGCCACAGGGACTCAACAATCTCACACCCGCGAGATCAAGACTATTTAAGCAAGGAAGGCTGGTGTCAAAAGGAGGAGCTGCTGCAAGCGACTAGCATATATGGTGGCTACATCGCAAAAGAGAGCGAGAAGAGAAGCAAGGCGCGGTCGTGAAGCTATTAGCGATCAAGAAGTGATCCTGACTACTTACGTCAAGCATAACTCCAACATCGTGTTCACTTCCGGACTCCGCCGAGAAGAGACCATCACGGTTACATACACGTTGATGTATTTTAATTAAGGTCAACTTCGGGTTTTCTACAACCGACATTAACAAATTCCCATCTGCCTCATAACCGCATGGGCACGACTTTGAAAGATAATACCTGCAGGGTGTCCCAACTTAGCCCATAACAAGCTCTCACGGTCAACGAAGGAATAAACCTTCACCCAAGACACCCGATCGACTCGGTATCCCCTAAGTACATCAAGACATTTCGACAATGGTAAAACTAAACCAGCAAGACCTCCCGCTGTGCCGACAAATCCCGATAGGAGCTGCACATATCTCGTTCTCAGGGCACACCGGATAAGCTAAGCGTCACAGTGCAAGCGTAATCCAAGTTTCAAGGAATGGTCCCAAGACGGTGCTCTAGTTTGGACCAACACTCAGAGGAGCACTGGCCCGGGGGGGTAAATAAAGATGACCCTCGGGCTCGCGAAAACCCAAGGGAAAAAGGCTAGGTGGCAAATGGTAAAACCAAGGTTGGGCCTTGCTGGAGGAGTTTCATTCAAAGCGAATTGTCAAGGGGTCCCATAAATCACCCGACCGCGTAAGGAACATAAAATCAAGGAACATAACACCGGTATGGCGGAAACTAGGGTGGCAAGAGTGGAACAAAACACCGGCATAAGGCCGAGCCTTCCACCCTTTACCAAGTATATAGATGCATTAATTAAAACAATAGATATTGTGATATCCCAAATAACCATGTTCCAACAAGGAACAAACTTCATCTTCACCTGCAACTAACAACGCTATAAGAGGGGCTGAGCAAAGCGGTAACATAGCCAAACAACGGTTTGCTAGGACATGGATGGTTAAAGGTTGACATGGCAATATGGGTGGCATGATATAGCAAGTGGTAGGTATCGCAGCATAGGCATAGCAAAAGAGCGAGCATCTAGCAAGCAAAGATAGAAGTGATATCGAAGGTATGGTCATCTTGCCTGTAAGGTTCTCAGAGTTGTCGAAGGCTTGATCTTCGTAGGCGTTCTCAACAGGCTCCTCGTTCACGTACTCTTCTCCCGGCTCTACCCAAAACAAGAACACAAGCAACGGAACCACAATCAAACAAGGAACAATGCACAAGCAATATGATGCAAAACATGACATGCGATGCGAGATGTGATATGCAATGCATATGTATGCTCCGGAAGGAAAATGATGAACCGGGCATCAACTTGGCAAACCAAGTATGCCGCTGGAAAGATGAGATGATTTCGGTTGAAATCGATATAAAGATCACCGGAATCGGATGCACGGTTTGCAAATGACAAGCAAAACAAGAACGACGCAAATCTGCGTTTAACAGCCCGATGCTACTTAGCACGCAACACGAAACTATGCTACAGCACCCCAACATAAAAACAAAGCATATGGCAACGAACTACAGGAGATGCTTAACAATAGAGGAACACTGAGCTACGGCTAAATCACATCATAACATGTTCAAACAAGCATGGTGAAAGTGCTCAAAATATCAGATTCACAGACTTGGTGAAAATACTAACATACCAGGAATTAACATCAGGAAGGCATGTTTAGAGCAAGCAAACAACATGCTACAGGAACTTATAATAGCAAAGCAAGGCATGACATGATTCTACTCAAAGCATATTTCAATAGTCCCTTACTGACCATAAGCCAAAAAGGACTCTAAGAAATGATGGCACCCATGTAAACATTGCAAGTTTTATTACAGATTTCAGACTTAGTGAAATATCAGGACATGGCAAAAACAGATTCAACATGGCATGTTCGTGAGCTCGATGCACTCGCTACAGAGCATCTCATGATAAACTAAGCATACAACCATCAAGAAGACATGGCATAGGAGCTATACATGGCAAGAACAACATCATAGCATACACGGATCAACTACAACGACCTCGTGAAAATTGAATCTCATGCAAACAGTCTGCCAGGAAACATTTTCAAGCAAAAGTAGAGCACGAAAATGACATGCTAGACTACTCCATAAATGCCAACAAAGGCATGGATGGATAGGGAACATCCATATGTTCAAAACACCCTTACTGATTATGCTCAAAAAGGGCATAGATCTCTCTGTAACAACATGAACATATGGCATAAAATTAACAGCAGGACAAGACTTAGTGAAATCACTAAGTTCCTGAAATCAGCAACATCATCATCCCTACTTTGCATGCTTGTTCTAGTCAACACATAGCTCACAAAAATACATGGCCAACACCCCTGGAAAGATGGCATGGCAATGTTCAACTCACATGTAGGACTTAAATTCATAGGGTGCACACATAAATCATGGCAAAAATGACAAAATAGCTCGAGCTGATAAGATTCTGAAACTAACGATCTGAAGCTATCTTCCAACAGCATTTCGGGCATCAAGATGAGCTCAAATGCAAATGATGCAATGGAATGAAATGATGTACTCTTTGAGGCGAACAATTTGACATATTATACGCTCAAAACGGAGCCACGGTTGCAGAGATGTGATGCTATGAAAAATGCACGAAATAAATGCAGAAAAGGGACTTAGTGGTTTTTCGGGGTACGGGGAAAGTCAACCTAACGATCCCAGATCGGATCGGATCGGGTCTCGCGGAGCTGGTCGCCGGGCGGAGAGAGGACGACGGCGGTCCGCGGGTGGACGACGGAGGAGGAGGTCGCCGCGGCGTGGCGCGGCGGGCGGCGGCCTTCATGGGCCGGAGACGGGTCGACGGGCCAGCGAACATGGCGCGCGGTGGGCGTGGCGTGCCCACGTGGCAGCGCTGAGTGGCTGCTGGCCTTGGGCGGACGCGTCCGGCGCCGTCCGGACGTGTCCGGCGCGGGGAGAGGAGCGAGGAGCTAGGGTTTGCCCGGATTTTCGGGGGAGGGATCTATATATAGGCATACGGGGAGCTAGGAGAGTCCAAATGAGGTGTAGTTTTCGCCCACACGATCGTGATCGAACAACCGAGGGCATGGAGGGGAGTTAGATGGGTTATTGGGCTGTTTTGGAGGGTTGTTGGGCTGCAACTTAAAAGAGGCCTTTGCGAGAGCGCGGTTAACCGTTGGAGTATCAAACGAACTCCAAATGACCCGAAACTTGACAGGTGGTCTACCGGTGCTATACCAGGGCCACTTGGCAAGGCTCGGTCCATTCCGAGAATGTTCAACACCCGCACACGGAAAAAGAACAAGAGGGGCGCCGGGAACATAGGAGTGTCGGATTGCAAAACGGACAACGGGGAATATGCTCGGAATCATGAGACGAACACGTATGCAAATGAGATGCACATGATGACATGATATGAGATGCATGACATGAACAAAATGCAAAATGAAAACAAAACCCAACCACGGAGGGAATATCATAGCACAAATCCGAAAATGGCAAGAGTTGGAGTTACAAATATGGAAAGATACATCCGGGGTGTTACATAACACTTCTATTTCGCAGGCAAAATCTAAGAGCTATGAATATGTGCAGTATTCTTCAAATCATTATGTTCATAAGTCCTCGAAGAATTTCCATGCTAATTCATATGCATACTCTAACCCCTCTTCTGTGCAACAAAGTGCACTGGCTTCAATGCCAGCTTTATCCTATGGAGCTCGCAGAATGATGAACTCTTTGCCACCCCTCTAGATGTGGGTGGTGAAGAAAAAGAGCTAATCTCTTATGATGGGTCAGGTCTCTAGACAAACATAATCGTCTCAAAAAAAATTTGGAGACCTGTTAATGCTTGAAAGGACACACGCTAATCATGAAGAAATGAATTACTCATTTCTCACGTCCTCATACTGCTATATCTGTTGTACTGCTTGATGAAATTCTAACTGATGAATTTGATGTCATATTCTTCACTGATGAAGTATATGAGTCCATAAGATGCACTAATTTATCTGCAGGATTGTAAGTGCATCTAGTGCCACACCTAGTTGGTTTTGGAGTATTGACGACAAACCTAGTTGAGGGACTAATGTGTTTGTGAGAATTGCAGGATAACACAGGTAGTAGTCCCTCATTGATTCGGTTTACCTACCGGAGATGACCCCTAAAAATGTGTGAAGACATTGAAGACAATGGTGGTCTGTGAAGCCATTCATATTGAAGACTATGACACGAGAAGACATTGAGTGAAGACTATGGAGCGCGAAGACTTAGTTGTTTCGCTGTTCTCTTTTCTTCTTTGTTGAGTCATAGGAACCACCACACTGTTAAGTGGGGTCCAAGTGAACAAAGTCAGAGTGACTGAAGTGATGCTCAACCAAATCCTATGTCTTCGAGCGAAGACAATGAGAGCAAATCTTATCGTGAGTCGGATGAGTCAGCTTTACTTGTAGCCCAAGTCAAGCTATCGCGTGTGTTTGAAATCTGACCGTTGCGACACGTGTCAGTTCCTTAGTGACCCAGGGTCATTTCGGACAAATCCGGTCGGGTTGCCTAGTGGCTATAAATAGCCCACCCCCTCCACCATAAATTGGTGGTTGCTCAGAGTTAGTATACGTATTTTGTCGTTTGAGATCAACCCACCGCCGAAGCTTTCGAGAGAGAATCCTTGCGAGGACAAAGCCCAAACCACCCAGAGCCCAAAGAGTGTCTGGCATCACTGAAGTCTTTTTGTCCGTGTGATCTGAAGACTTGTTACACTTGAGGACTGTGAATCCTCCAGCCAGTTAGGCGTCGCGTTCTGAGCATCCAAGAGCCATTGTGGATTGCCGGTGAACGAAGTCTGTGAAGGTTCGGAAGTCTACCTTGAAGACTTACCAGAGTGATTGGGCGGGGACTAAGTGTCCTTAGCTCAAGGGGAATAAGGTGAAGATGCAGTCTTCTAAGTTGAATCTCAGCCTCCCTAACCAGATGTATAGTTTTCACAGCAACTGGAACTGGTTGAACAAATCCCTGTCCTTCTGAAGACACTGGTTCTATCTCTTACTTCTCTTTACTTACAGTTTGTCTTCGTGAAGTCATTGCCTGCTTGCATTATCTGTTTGACTTCACTATGTGACTACCTGTTCTGATTGGCTTCATACTATCTTCCATCCTGATCTTTACTATCTAGCTGCTATTAGTCTTCAAGCTTTCACTTCATTGAATACTTGACTATAGCTTGTCTAGTGTAGTCTACCTTCCGCTGCAATCGAATAGTGTTGTTTATATTGTTTATCTTTGAAACACCCACGTTTTGAAGACTTTCATAAAAATTGCCTATTCACCCCCCCTCTTGTCGATAACTAGCCCTTTCAATTGGTATCAGAGCAAGGTACTCCCTTGTTCTGTGTGATTCGGTTTAACCACTTGGAGTTTAGCTATGTCGACTACAGGGATGATCAAAGTCTCTGCTGCGTGCCCCATCTCGATGGCACTAAATATCCCTACTGGAAGAATCGGATGCGCATGCATCTTGAAGCCATTGATGTCGATCTATGGTATGTCGTCAAGAACAGCATTTCCAAGACTAGTGAAGGTGTCACCCCTGCTGATGTCAAGAAGTTCATTCAACTCGACTCTACTGCCAAGAACATCATCTATGGTCACCTTACCAAAGGACAGTATAGCCGTGTGAGTGCTCTGGAAACCTCGAAGCTAGTCTGGGACTGTCTCTCCAAGGTCAATGAAGGTGTCTCAACTCAGCGAGATCAACGTATCAGTACCCTCCGCAACCTCTTCAACCGCTTCAAGAGTAACGACAACGAGAATGTCTAGCTCACATTTGATCGCCTCACTGATATCACAAATGAGCTCCAAGCACTCGGCGCCACTGAGATCACGAAGCATGAGATAGTGAAGACACTACTGAGATCTCTTGTCAGCTCATTTCACACCTTAGCCCTAATGATACAAGAATGCCCTGATTTTAAGACTCTCGATCCGTTTGACATACTTGAGACGCTCAACACACATGAGCACCAGCTATCTGAGAAACGAGATATCTATGGCCCCAACTATGGCCGAACTCGATATTTGAAGGTAAAGGCTGTTGCTTCCTCATCTGAAGAAGAATCTGACTGCAGTTCTGGTGATCCTGAAGACATTGGAAAGGAGCTTGCTATGCTTGTGAAGAAGTTCCAGAAATTCACCAAGAAGAAAGGCTTCAGAAAGTCTTCACGGTCCAGCTCAAGGAATGATGAAGCTTCTGCCTATGATCACAAGAAGAGAACCTGTCACAAATGCAAGAAACATGGTCACTACATCTCTGAGTGTCCACAGTGGGACAATGAGAAGAAGAAGAAGAAGGGCAAAGAATATGATTCTGATGACAAGAAGAAGAAGAAATCCTCAAAGTCTTCTTCCAAGTCTTCGTCACACAAGAAGAGCTCATCTGGCAAGGCCCGTGATTTTGTTGGCAAGGAAATGGATTCAGAGGAGGAGTCAGATTCAGAGGAGGCAGAGGTGGAGTCTGAGAGGGAGTCTGACTCGGGTGTTGCGAGTCTGGCTCTAGCTACAGCCTATGTCGCCAAGTCCATCTTCAACACCGAAGACAATGGCTCCGTCACTAACGCTGATGATAATGACGAGGACGACTCGCCTCCCACCTACTACTTCATGGCATGTGGTGCCAAGGTAAAATCACACGATGCTTACTTTCAAACATCTAGTGAAGATGACTCTGATGGTGAATCTACAAAACACTTGCTAAAATTGCAAGTGAACAACAGAAAGCTATGGAACATACTCAAAAGCTGTTAGACAAAAGCGATGACCTATTGGACGCGGAAATGACCAAGTCTCAGTCCTTAATTGAAGACATAAAAAATCTTCATGTTAAGTAGCAAGAGCTTGAAGGTCGACATGAATCGCTCACAACTTCTCATGAAAAGTTTTCCTATTATTATCTTCAAAGGAAGTAGGAACTTGAGAAATTGAGATCGGATCATGAAGATCTTCAAAAGGAGAATGAGTCACTTCGCGCTCAACAGATTAGTCCCGCTCAGGAAGGATTTGAACCACCATGCCTAAAATGCATTGAGCATGATAACGCTGCTTCTGTTGATGAATGTTCTACTTCTGCTACTGTTGCAATATCTTCAACTTTTGATGTGGTAACTAACCCCTCTGCTGAGGATACCACTACTATTGCTGATGAGAATGCCAGGTTGAAGACACTACTTGAGACAGGGATGTACAAAAGTCTCAAAGGGCATCAGACATTATGTGATGTCCTCAAAAAGCATATTCTAAACCGAAACCCTAGGAAAGAGGGTGTTGGGTTCGAGAGGAAAATGAATGTTGACGGGTCATACTGGAAGCCTGAGCAGTACCCCAGAACCACATGGGTTGCTGCAAAGGAACCTCCAGTAGATCCATCCACCTTGTCTGGTTTCACTTGTGCTAACCCCATTATCATTGATGAATCCTTTGATGCAAACTATAAACTGTTAAAGAATCAGAATGGTGAAGTGTTTACCAGGTATATTGGTACTAACTGCAGGAATGGGCCACCTATGAAGAAGATATGGGTTCCCAAAAGTTGTCTTGAGAATCTTCCAGTGAATGTCATCATGACACCACCTATGAAGAAGACAAATCCCATACCAAAGGCTTCATATGGTCCAAAAGCTTCATATAGACCGAGGACTCATCTGAGTCACCCTAACGTCAATGTTTTGCAGGGAAATCATACTCAGACCCATGAATATGAGTGTGTTTCCTCAAACCGCTATGTTCATAAAACAAAGAATTTTTCTGCTTATTCCTATGAGTATATATTCACCTCCTGCAAGGCTATTTACTAGGGCCTCAAGCCGAAGTTCTCAGATGCTGCACTTAGACTCATTGCTTCTAAGCCACCCCTGAAAATGTGGGTAGTTAAGAAAACTTAACTCGATTTTGCAGGGAAAGGTCTCCAGCCGTAAATCAAAGGTGTCCAAAACTAATGCTAGGGACCTTAAACACCTTGTGGGGCACAAGATAAAATGCCCAAATGGTCTCACTATGTACTTCGTTCCAAGATTCCTTGATACTCACCCTATCTATCCTAACCAAGATCTGAATTTTCATGTTCCACTTGTTCGTCAAATGTTTATGCTTCACAACTTGCTTGGTGAAGCCTATCCCCGAAACTGCACTGTAGGCTATGACACCTCATACTTCAGAATGGATTATGGACAGTGGATGCACTAACCACATGACGGGCGATCGAAGTCTTCTGATGGATTCAACGCTACGTCCATCAGACAAAAGTCACATCACATTTGCTAACACTGGTAAAAGCAAGGTATTGGGTCTAGGCAGAGTTGCAATATCAAGGGATTAGCACATGGATAAAGTGATGCTTGTTGAATCCCTTGATTTCAACTTAATGTCTGTCTCAATGCTTTGTGACTTAAACATGATTGTGCTATTTGGAAAATATCGATGCCTTGTACTAACGGAATCTGACAAGTCTCTAGTCTTTGAAGGGTATCGGAAAGACGATCTACATATGGTAGATTTCTCAGCAGGACCACAAATGGTAGTATGTCTTCTGGCAAAGGCTTCAGAATGCTGGCTCTGGTATCGAAGTCTAGGACATGCTGGCATGAAGAACTTGCACACTCTCGCGAAGAGGAAGCATGTCGTGGGCATCGAAGGCGTCAAGTTCAAGAAGGACCATCTGTGTGGCGCCTGCGAAGCTGGAAAGATGACTAGGGCCAAGCATCCCTCAAAGACAATCATGACTACATCTCAACCCTTCAAGCTGCTCCACATGGACTTATTCGGCCCTACTCACTACTCTACTCTCACTGCTACTGCTTGCCTCTATGGCTTTGTCATTGTTGATGATTACTCTAGATATACTTGGGTGCATATAATCCTCTACAATACTGAAGTGCAGGATGTCTTCAGACGCTTTGCCAATCGCGCCATGACGAACTATGGCGTCAAGATCAAGCACATCAGAAGCGACAACGGAACTGAGTTCAAGAACATTGGCCTCGACCTCTATCTGGATACACTTGGCATCACTCATGAGTTCTCTGCTCCTTATACACCTCAGCAGAATGGCATCGCCGAGCGCAAGAACAGAACTCTCATTGAGATGGCCCGAACGATGCTTGATGAGTACAAGACTCCGTGGAAGTTCTGGCCTGAAGCTATTGACACTGCTTGCCACATCATCAACCGTGTTTATCTTCACAAGCTTCTGAAGAAAACATCCTATGAGCTCCTAACTAGTAAGAAGCCAAATGTAAGCTACTTCAGAGTATTTGGTGCTAGGTGCTGGATCAAGGATCCACATCACACTTCAAAATTTGCACCGAAAGGACATGAAGGTTTTATGCTTGGTTATGGAAAGGATTCACACTCCTACACAGTCTTCACACTACAAAAAAATACACTTCTGTGATGATACGTGTTTGTCATAGTAGGTCGCGTTTTTTGTCATGCATGTACATCCATGACGATTTTATGACAGAATCAAGATAGTCATGCATGTGTTGTCGTAGAAGTGTTCCATGACATTACCAAAATTATCATCACTGAAGTGTCCACTTCCATGACAATAAATCACGCGTCATAGAAGTGCTTTCATCAAGGGTCACCGACACATGGCATCCACCGTAACGGAACGCCGTTAAGCTATCGGGTCGGGTTTTGGATCCGATAACCCGTTAACAACCCCGACCAATGGGGATTTTCCACGTGTAAAATCATCATTGGCTGGAGGAAACACGTGTCGGCTCATCGTTGGGACAGATGTCATCCACTCACTGGACAGAAGGCGCCTATGATACGTCGACACGTGGCACGGCCCAACAGTGGCCCATTCATGTGAAAAGGCCGGCCCGTTTGACTTGGTCAAAAGCCGGCGGGTCGGCCCATGGAAAGCCTGTTAACGGCCTGTTTGCATATAGCCCATTTATAGCCCGCAAACCCAAGGCCGGTTACGCCCTATCTGAATTAGGCCCAGTAACGTCATCTGGGCCATCCAATATGATTTCAGCCCGGTTTCACTTCTGGCCCATGTATAGCCAATGACGTCTTTCGGCCCATATGAGGCCCTTTGTAACTCTTGGCCCATTAGCGGCCCGTGCTGAAACTGGCCCGTAATGAACAGTGTATTACTTTACACCCATTAACGGCCCGTGGTGAAACTGGCCCGTAATGAACAGTGTATCACTTTATACCCATTAACGGCCCGTTATTTCGTTGGGCCATTTCCAGCCCAAGTTAACTTTCGACCTTCTAAGGGCCCATTTATTCTTGGGCTCATTTGCAGCATTCAGTTACTTATGCCCCGTTACTGTCATTTTTTGCTTGTGGGCCAAATTCAGCCCGTCGTTACAATCGGCCCGTTTGTGGACCGTTAGTCTGTTGGGCCATTTTCATAGCATCACCAAATACGGCATATTAACGGCCCATTATGGTCAGCCCATAAAACGTACGATTTCCATTGAAGGCCCGTCTATGGCCCATTAAAGGCCCGTACAAGACCCATAAATGAGTCGGTGGCCCATGGATCCTACGAGACGTAGAAGGCCCATGGATCCTACGAGACGTAGAAGGCCCATGGATCCTACGAGACGTAGAAGGCCCATGGATCCGACGGCCCGTACATGGCCCATGGATCCGACGGCCCGTACATGTCCCACGGATCTGACGGCCCGTGAAGGGCCATGGTCGGGCAAGTTGGCTCCTGTTTGAACGATATAGCATATTCAAAGAATTATCCTACTCAATACTATCACCTCTAAAATGCATACACTATACAACAAAGAGATCAAGGCATAGAAAGGTAGAATAATCCTACACTATACAATAAAGAAATTACAGCCGATTATACCCACTGGCATTATCCATGAAGGAATTGGAGATTTTGCAGACTAAAATTTGTGCTATCTGAATCCGGCCAATCCTATTTTCTGAAGAGATTATAGTTCAAATGGAGTTAAGTTGATTCGCGTCCATGATGTATGAGCTATATTTGCCTAGTGTATGTAATTTGCTGTTTGTGTATGCTTTATTATCACCTGTGCCGAACCTTACCTCAGTGTCTTGTTTCATTTTTTTGACTCCTGCATCTAATACCTGCATGTCCAGTCTCAACTTGTTGATTATACGTTGACAATCATGTACACGTTGTCTTGCCACCTCTAGTTGATGCTCGAGAACATCAGCACATTCCAATTTCAATCCATAATCATTCGGTAACGGCCATGCCGCATTTGCTCCACGAGATCTTTGTGTTGATGTCACTTCATCCTGAAATGTTTCTGTAAGTACACATGACTAGGGCAAAAATATAGTTACAACAGTGAAGCAAACAAGACACTATTTTGTACTACATGGCAAAACAGGACTAACAATGATGTTACACGTCACTTTCAAAAAAAATGTTACACGTCATGAAGCATAAGCATGTGATATTTTAGAAATTATAAAAAAGATAGTATGTGCAGCCTAGATACAGAAATCCCTCTTAGCTCACTAGAGGAGCATGATGTTGGGGCCCAATCGAAAACACAGACAAGTTACAAATTCAGACAGCACGTTGCATATAAGTAAGCAAGCAGTTGGCCATTCTGTACCTCAATTAAAGTCTTAGGGAGCATAATGAATAGCAGAGGGTTTCATACAAACATACTATAGCAGGCAAAACTATGCAATCATTAGCGTAGTATAAACTAGATTGTGAGCCTCATGCAATAATAGTTGGTTAATAGACTTCAAAGCTTCAGGCACACTTCGGCAGAGTAATTAAATGGTAAGGCCTTTAATTATGTCAACTAATAGTGATACAAGTACCAAACATCAGGCATGATTATTTGGGCATCTCATTAACTGAGGACCAATAAAGCAATTGAAAAGAGAAAATTAACTATGCCTGAAACAAACAAGGAATTGAACTATTGAGTTGCATACAGTGACTTACCTTAGCAGGTTGAAGAGGCTCAACGCAGCTCCTACTTCTCTTGCAAGGCTCCTTCCTAACATCTTGTACTTGGAAATCCTCAATCTTATCTTCATTGCACCCCCTCTGCAAGGTGACACAAACTAGTTACTCGTCTCCTTGGAAGATAAATATGCATACTTTCCAGTCTGTGAACACAAAAGGATGAGATTATAACAAAACAACACCACATAATGAAACATGCCGCATCTCTTGCACTTGGACACAATGAAATGAGCATTTACTACGTCTGCACTATGTAAAAACTAGGCATGCCTTCGAACTGGATCTCCAGGTACTCTTGGAGAGCCTACTGTAGTCAGCCAAACCTTTATGTCACCTATGAGTTAGACAAGGCCCCACTACAGCAGCCCTTAGTGTTTAAATAATTGACAAGCTCTGTTAGAGTGTTAGGTCAAGAACAACAAGTAATCAAAGCAAACAGTCCTAGTATGGCTGGCTGGTGCAAACAAGCAATTGAACAGATGTGTGAGCAAATCTTACATATCAAGAAAAGAAGTAAAGAAGGAGGCTTAAAGACCATCACTTGACTAACCAGATTTAAGGGGCATTTAAACATCATGTGCAACGTATGAACTAACATAAACATTGCATATTCCAGATTCTATAATGGAATGCACATGTATTAGGTTATGCCATGTATGATGATGCCTAAATGTACAGATAGCAAGCAGGAGTGATTCATCATTGCACGACAATTGAATTGCGTGTTAAGGGCGATTCGATTCCGCCTTTTAGGGTATATTGTCAAAACAAGCCATAAAATATGTAAAGAAGTCATTTTTGAGTTATGGGCTTGGGCTTAACTAATTTCGCTTTGGAGGGGGGTGTTTCAGGTAGAACCTCACTAAAAATTGAAGGAAGGGGAAACGTGAAATGACTCTTTGTGCGCCTATATTACACTCGAGAATGCAATCTACGACGCCTGTGTCACACCCGACCCTCAAGTAAAACAAACACGCAAGCATTCACCGCCCTGCCCGCTTGCATCTCCTCTCCCTTTCCTCTACCTCGATCCCACTGCGCAACTACTAGGATTCCTCCAGAGCCGCCGCCATCGGGTCCCATCTCGCTGGTCCTCGATGATGCTATGTCCAGCTAGGCTACATGGCCGGCGGGTAGGGGCAAATATCCTTGGCTGCTCCTCCCTCTGGCGCCGCCCCTCATTCTCATGGTCTCCAGCACCTGCTCCACTGTGGTTCGTCCAACGCACTACTCCGGCGGGCGCTGCACAACTACAGCTGATGCCACACTACGGCAGAAGGCACCTTATTTTCCTCCCCTCCTCCCAGGCCATGGCCTTGAGGTGCAGTTGAAGGATGAGCTCATCCAACAAGGTGAGGATCTCCTCTAATTTTTTGCCAATTTTTCATTCTGATCCACTATACGATGAATTACTATGAGCTGCTTCTGCTGCTGCTATATGATGCATTGCTATGAGCTGCTCCTGCTGCTGCTATATGATGAATTGCTATGAGCTGCTGCTGCTGTATGATGAGTTGCTATGAGATACTGCTGCTGCTATATGATGAATTGCTATGAGCTGTTGTTGCTGCTATATGATGAGTTGCTACAAGTTGCTCCTACTGCTGCTATATGATGAATTGCTATGAGCTGCTCCTGCTGCTACTATATGATGAATTGCTATGAGCTGCTCCTGCTGCTGCTATATGATGAATTGCTATGAGCTACTGCTGGTATATGATGAATTGCAGACAGCTGCTGCTGTATGATGAGTTGCTATGAGCTGCTGCTATATGATGCTTTCAGGTGGTGCTGCTATATGATAATAACCAGCCACTTGGACCATCGAATTTCAATAAATAATTGTTCTTCATTTAAATGTGGGTCACGAGTTCTTTGTTTAAATTAGGCAATCGGATCTCTATGGAAAACATTGACCAAAGTAGATTGTGCCAAGTAGATGGTATCTTTGTATTTGCATTTTGAGAAAAGTGATGGTATATTTTCCTATCATATTAATTACTGCACTGGGTTCAATTTGTGATGTTTGCAAGTCAAATTAATTTCCATATGGGCAGCAAAATGAAAAATATATAATGCAACCTAGACTTTCCACTGATCATACGAAAGATAAGCTGAAAACACAATGAAAAGAACTGGTTGGCTTATTACATGGAGCTTATATTCACAGGTGCTTATTTTCTTAGGATAACTCGTAATAATTGTCCCTAAGAAACTTGGCTAATAGAACTGGCATACAAATAACATGTCACGATGATTGCAATGGAGGAGTGACGTACCATAGCACACTGTATAGGCTCACCGCTGCCTCTTGTACTTTTTCATTGTGTAACCCTATCTGCAAGTTGACACGGCTAATTTCAGACATCTCTACATGATACTACATTGCATATCCCTTGCGCATATTTAAAGCACCAATTAACGATCGTGTGCGTACCATAAACTAGCCATGACTCAGATCTTTGGACTAGCGAGCACTCTAAGGGAGCCTAATGTAGTGCCTCGGAATTCCTACATGCCACCTATGATTTTGTGTAATGTCTCCCTATTCCTAAATATATGTCTTTGTAGAGATTCCATTATGGACCACATACAGATGTATATAGATGCATTTTCGAGTGTAGATTCACTCATTTTGCTCAGATGTAGCCTAGAGTGGAATCTCTAGAAAGACTTATATTTAGGAACAGAGGTACGAGGTAGTATCATGTATGACATCTACATATCTAATTTAGCAGCCATAGTAGAAATCATTATGCGTACAAAGGATTCTTGGTGAAAATCCTAGCAAAGCACGCTGGCAGGCACAGAACAATACAAGAGAGAGAGACGCGCCTACAAGATAATAGCAATGCCTCAGTCCAGGATCTTGGTTGGCCAAGCTGTTAGATCTAGAAGAAACATTGTCCTTGTAGTTTCTGCCAGCTGCATAACAGGTAACAACGACCGGTTAGTATATTTGAAGTACATCGGGCGGTGATCTTTGGGCGGGTTTAAAGGTGACAAGTACCTAGGCCGTGGCGGGTGCTTGGCATCTCTCCAGACAGTGGGAATCAGGTTAGAAACATCGAGGGTGATGATGCTGCGCTGGCTGTCGGGGTCCGGTAAGGAGATCTAGAACCGTCGAGTAGGGTGTTTGTGGAGCGGCTCTGGTAGGGTGGACTAAGGTGTGGGCAAAGCGGATCTATGGCCGTGGATGAGGGCGTAGGTGAAGCTGCTCCGGTGGTTGGGTTAAGGATGGTGTTGACGATGCGGATCTGCAGTCGTGGACGGGGCGTCAGAAGCTGCTCCAGTGGTTGGGTTAAGGATGGTGTCGACGATGCGGATCTGCGGCCGTGGACGGGGCGTCAGAAGCTGCTCCGGTGGTTGGGTTATGGGTGGTGTCAACGATGCAGATCTGCGGCTGTGGACGGGGCATCAGAAGCTGCTCCGGTAGGTTGGATGAGGGTGCGAGGAAGCGGATCTGAGGCCGTGGACTTGTGAGTTGGCAAGGTATCCCCGGTAGGGTTGAGAATGGTATAGGCGAAGCTACTCCGGTAGGGTTGACGATGGTGTCGGTGAAGAGGCTCCGGTAGGTTTGAGGAAGGTGTCGATGAAGCGGCTCCGTTAGGGTTGAGGAAGGTGTCGGCGAAGAGGATCAGAGGCCGACGACGGGGGCGTCAGTGGGGTGGCTCCAGGGGGTGTGGACGCAGCGTCTTCGGTGGGGAGTACGAATGAGCCGCGTTGACAAGAGTACCGGCGAAGCAGATCCGACGCCGTGGACAAGGCCGACACTGAATGGGTTGTGGTACAGTGGTGGATGAGCAGTCTACTTGTTTCTAGGGGAGGTGGGAGGGGTAGATGCGGCCGCAGAAGCAGATCCGGCGAGGTGGACACCGCTGGCAATGAATGGGCTATGGTGCGCGGTGGATGAGCGATCTAGGGTTTGAGAGGGAGGGAGAAAGGGCGATGAAATGCGGATGGCATGATGTAAGATGCTCGGGTCTTTGTGGAGTTAGTCGTTTTGCGGAGGGTGAGAGAAATGGGGTGTCGTGTAGTGGGGAACCGGAAGTTACCAAAGCAGCCCGACCTATCATGTAGATGAGGCGGTATTGTAACTGCTGGTCTCCGTGCACCAAGGACAAAAGGGGGATTTCGCATGCTAAAGACTAAGGTGGCGGAAATTTTAGAAGGAGGCGGGAGATTTTGCCGCCCGCAGGATCGTTCGTATCCAGTTTCAACTAATTTTGGACCATGCTAGCAGGAAGGTCATGCTAGACTGTGTACACGGGGCATGCGTTAGCAGTTAATAACTGGTGTGAAGTCCACCCCAGAAAAAAAGACAATAACTCGGGATGATGCGCCGATAACTTGGATGTTCACACGGGCGCGGCCAATCGTACGGGTGTAGTGGCGCGTTCACAAAAAAAGGGATCAAACGCTCAGCCTATGTATTTCTCGTGTAAATAGATAATTTAGTGCGATTGGTTATTTAATTTAAACGTAATGCATTGACGTGTTAGTGTAGAGGCGCACAAAAAATAAATGGATATTGTAGTCAGCTACTTAAAAGTGTTACCTCATATGATTACATAGCCTCCATTTCATAAATCGCGTACCCGTTGAATTCATATATGAATATTACATATATTACTTCAAAATAGAAACTTAAATCATCCAAGACTAAAGAATTTGAATACAAGAGTAACAATGGTGCATGTACATGATAGCTACATTGGTTGTTTGAAGAAACATCACTGTAACTTTGGCATGCACTACTGAGAAGGTTTATTTAAATAGAAAAAATGTGATATGTGAGTGTCCAATCTTTATAGCGTTGAATCGATATTGTACCTTTGGCCACGATACGAAGTTTATATTGACTTATGTTCAAGCGATGCACATCCACGGTCGCTAGATAGTGATACGTGAATGAATTGTGCAATCTCTCTCACACGCATACATATCTCATTTCCCTGTGGGCATCGGAATCACACATGCGCACTTCGTGTATTTCTCTCCCTCCATCAGGGTTAAATTCGTCTTTCTACCCCGTCCTACAAGTCTCTCACACAGAAACACACACGCTCTCTATGTCTAACACGCCCACCCCTTTAATTCCGCCCACCCACAGCCACTAATGTCTCAAAGTATAATAATGTCTCTCACACATATGCTATCTACCTATCCCTTAATATAGCTAGATATGTGTCACACAAACTCCTTCTCCCTACTAGCAAGATGCCCATGCGTTGCATGGAACATCAAGATGCATTTGTATGAGAAGTTTATCTTGTGGGAGAAAAGGATGAGCGAGGGAATGCCTTATTTGCAAATGCGGAGAGGGGTGTGGGTATCTTTTTGCAAAATTGCCATAGTTTCCTTCCTGTCCGTCGGATATAAATCGGATGGCCTATATTGCTGGATGGCAGGAACACCATCGTCACCAACTCTGTTTTTTATAAGAGTAGAGATATGTGATCATCCTTTGCCCCCACACACCCACACTTCCCAACACCGAAGGAGTAGGGTGACTCCTCGATCTTGATACTAATCTATCGACTGGCTTCTCTCTCAAACATACACACACACACACACTACCCGGCACCGAAGGAGTAGGGTGGCACATCGATCTTGATAATAATCTATCTACTCCTCTTTCAAACACACACACACACACACACACACTCGCTAGTTGTGCCTCTGTGCCTACCGCACACTCTCGTCGTCTCCCCCAACAATGACAATGAAGGGTGACAACTTGATCGATCATAATCATCAATTGGTTTCTCTCTCAAACATTGTGTCTCGGTGCCTCGCTCGATAGCCCCCTCGATATGTAGACTTCTCGCGCGCGCACAGCTGTAGTGACGATGACGCTGAACCCAGTGTGCCTTGTTTTTATCGGCCTCATGTGATAGTTTTCACCCTGTTTTCTGTTAATTAACAAGGCAACCTTTTCTTTGTTACTACTAGTGAATCTGAAATCATTCGGGGTAGACATAAAATATATCACTTCAACCCAATTATCGTAGCAACTATTTTAAAATAAATTAGCTAGCTGCCCGTGCATTGCACGGAACATCAAGATGCATTTGTACGAGTAGTTTATCTTGTGAGAGAAAAGGCTGGCCGAGGGAAGGCCTTATTTGCGAATGTGGAGAGACGTGTGGGTATATTTTTGCAAAATTGCCATAGTTTCTTTCCTATCCGTTAGATATAAATCTGATGGCCTATATTGCAGGATGGCACGCACACCATCATCACCAACTCTGTTTTCTACTCCCTCCGTCCGAAAATACTTGTCATCAAAATGGATAAAAAGAGATGTATCTAGACGTAACATTTCCTTTTATCCATTTTGATGACAAGTATTTCCGGACGGAGGGAGTATTTTTCTTTTTAGAGATTTCAACAAGTGACTATGACCGGACCTTACCAACATACTCAAAAAAGTAGTCCATAATTTTGATGTACCCTCTTTTCTTGGCGGTGCAGTGCCATCTTGATACCTCATAAATAAATCAAGGACAAATCTGACCCCTTCCTGAAAAGACATATGGAGCAAAATGAGTGAATCTACACTCCAAAATATGTCTACATACACATCCGTATGTGGTAGTCCATTTGAAATCTGAAAAAGACAAATATTTAGGAACAAATGGAGTATATATAAGAGTAGACATGGAAATATATCTACAGCATGGTCTACAACAAAAATGTGCTGGGCTGGTTAGTGTCGGATGCTCGCAACGCGATGACATGAGTTCGAACTCTGTCTTTTAACTTTAGATTTTCATATTATATATTACTCTACTTATTTAATACATACTTCTTTCGCTACTGTACTGACAGTGGAACCCACAGAGTACTTAGAATACAAGACTAAGGATGGTTTTGTTTCTTTTTAACTTTCTGTACGAAGCTGTAGCCACCCTGCAAGTCACGTGTAAACTGTACATGCAATTAACTTTTTATATAGGGACAATCATACAGGCAATTAACTCAAATGGATTGGATGTCACTCTATTATTTCCAGCATAAAGAGCATCTCCAACGGCAGCCGGCAAATTTCCTCCGCTTCCTTCATGGAGGGCGACATCAACGCCCGGTATCATACATTTTACAAATCTAACCAACGGATGAAATTCATGCAAACACGGACTGATTTCATATAAGCATGAAGGATTTCGTATAAAAAGCGGATCTTCATATAAACATGATGGATTTCATTACATTTACATGAACTAAGAGGTGCCAATCCGGCTCTCTTGTATAATTAATACTCCTCCGTCCGGAAATACTTGTACTAGAAATGGATGTATCTAGACTTATTTTAGTTCTAAATGGCGCCCATGATCCCTTTGTCTTCCTCATGTCCGCGACACTTGCGGGGTCGACGAAGGTCCTCGGAAGAGACGAAGCAGCAAAGAAACCACCTGAATTCGCGGTCGTCGCCTCGGCAGTGGCCTTCATGGGTCCCAAGTGGCGGCGGCCTCCCGTGTTCTACTTCTCCTTGATGATGGAGGCCGACATGGAGAAGCGGGCCACCGACTCGTCGCTCTCCACGCACCCGGCTTTTGTCTCTGCCTGCATGGCGCTGCCGCAGGCACGGGAGGCACGGCCACCGCAGACACTGGTGGCGCGGTACGACGCGGCAGCGACGGCGCCCGTACCGGCGTGCTCGCCACCGTGCTGACGTGGAGCAACTCGCCACTCCTCATCGAGCTGAACTGGAGCGGCGAGTTGTTGAACAACAACGCTTTGCTTAGCGGCGGCAAGCGCTCCGTCGGGCCAAGCGAGGTTGGTGAAGCACCGAGCGGCCTCGCCCGTATCCGAACGGCTCGGCGGGCCACCTAGCCGGGTAATATGCCGGAGAACGGCACATCGAAAGCCATCAGAAGAGTGGAGAAAATGGTGAAGGAGGAGATGGGGGAGTGGCGGAGGGGTGCGATTCTTGCCCGTTGTCTGTCTAGCCTCATGTAAATAGAGGGAGGACGGTAGGAGCTTGACCGGCGTATGGCCTCGTTTAAACTGAGGGCGGAAAGGAGGAGCTCGGTCGGTGTTGCGTTTAATTCCGGTCCGCTCATGAACGGACGTGTGGCCGGAGTAGGATTCTCGGTTTGCATGTGGGTTTAACGGAGGGGTTTAATGGAGGCGCCGGGCGTGCAGCGGGTGGTGCAGTACTATTCGATTTGACAGTAGTAATGAGCCGTCAAATCTCTTTTGTCTCACCTGCTTTGAAACTCCCGCTTCTTTAACCCGCGTCGCGCCTTGTTATCCCGAAATTTGGACGCGCGCGAGAACTCCCTCCTCATCCGAAATCGCTCCCGCAGCCCAAACACGCAAAATCCCCCTTCTACCCCTCAGCCAGAAATGAATCTCCACGTCGTGGTGTCAAAACCGGTGGGGGTACGCTGGTAACTTACCCTACATTTCGGACAAGCGCGTCCCTAAGCTTGGATCCCCCCTCCCCCTTCACCCCCCCTCCCATTCGTACACCGAGGCCGCCAAAACCCACGAAACCCCACGCTCCTCCGTCGGCCTCCCGACCGCCGCCCAGCCGGAGACTCTTCCCCGACTACGTCATCCACCGCAACAGCTCGCCGTCCCTCATCCACCGCACCGGATGAGGATACATTGTCGATCTCGTCGTCCCGCCGGATCAGCCGCCCCGTCCTCCACCTCCAAGGAGCTGCCCTGACGTTCGCCTCGTCTATCGCGCCACCTCAATCCCCACATCACCATCTTGACCTGCCCCACCGGAACCGCAGCACCCTCACCAATTCCTCCGATGAAGCCGAGGCCAACTTGGCGCCACCAAGGAGGTTCTGCACTCACCGCTGCATTTTATCTTTTATTCGATCTCACGGGGCTGTCGGTGCTCGATACCGTGCAGACATGGCGTGTCTCCATGGACGGCGCCATTGCCGGCCACATCATCCATGGCGTCTCTCCCCCATGTCGTTGCTTCCTCGGCGGCGACTTCCACAACGGCACTAGCTGCAGCTGCTGCGGCTCTATTCTTGCTGTCGGTTGCGCTGCTGCACCGCTCCTGCTTTCGTTCGTGCTGTTGCTCTGCTCTTGCTCTCGCTTCTGCCTGCATTTCTTCTTTGCCGACCTCCGGCAGCTTCTGAGGAGTTCTTTGCTTTAGCACTCGCTCGTGGTGCTACTGCACAACTTGCTCTCTGCTAGTTTGTTCCCTGCTCGAGCGTCTGCTGATTTAGATCACTGCTTCTCTGCTACTAGTGCTCGAACGCCCTAAACATCTATTGCAATGCTCTGTTACTAGTTCAATCAGTTTCGACAGTAAAATTCAGTTTTGACTGTGAAGTTCATTTTCTTCAATTAAGTTCAGAGTGAACAGTACTTACAGCATCTGTCGGAGCGGCTGATACGTCTCCAACGTATCTACTTTTCCAAACACTTTTGCCCTTGTTTTGGACTCTAACTTTCATGATTTGAATGAAACTAACCCGAACTGACGCTGTTTTTAGCAGAACTACCATGATGTTGTTTTATGTGTAGAAAAGAAAAGTTCTCGGAATGTCCTGGAAATCCACGGAGGCACTTTTTGGAATTAATAAGAATATTTGGCGAAAGAATTAATGCCAGGGGGCCCACAACCTGTCCACGAGACAAGGGGCGTGAAAGCACATTTGCTCCCCGGGTGGTTTTGGTAATTAATGACAACATACTTTGTGGTTGGACTAATGCTTTTATCAAGTATGTTTCAGGAAATTCAATCACATTGGCATGGCAAAAGGACTAAAGAAGTGGACCCCTCAAAATGCTAAGGCAAGCATTGGCAAAAGCTCAAGACTCCATTTTTGGTTTAGTGATCCAAGATCACATTGAGTCCATAGGAAAAGCCAATACTATTAAAGGGATGAGGTTATGATGATGATCTGGTTGCTCAAGTGCTTAGTGATACATCTCCTAAACTATCAAGAACTTTCACCGCCATATACACTCATAAGTAGTCTCGGTCCCACCGATATTCCAAACTTCAGTCACACCGAGATGAACCACCTCAGCCATAAGCCAAACCCTAGTAAACTCGGATTTTCCGATTCGAACTCGGTCTCACGAAACATGAGTTGCCAAGGTTACGTAACATACATCATCAAATCGGTGTCACCGAGATGATGAAGTCGGTCCCACCAAACCGGCATGCTCTTGTCATTGCACGAATCGGACTAACCGAGATTGTATATTCGGTCCCACCGAAAATCCCAACGTTCACATTATTTGAACTATCGGTCTCACCGAGTTGTCCACTTCGGTCCCACCGAGATTGCTCAAATGTGTGTAATGGTTGGATTTTGTGTGGAGGCTATTTATACCCTCCACCCCTCTTCATTCGTGGAGAGAGCCATCGAAAAGAACTACCACTCCTACCTTACATTTACGAGAAGAGAACTACCTACCCTTGTGTTGAGATCAAGTTGCTCCACTCCCACCATATGAAGCTTGATCTCTAGCCTTCCCAAGTTGCTTTCCACTCAATCCTTTCTTCCACCACAGCCAAATCGGTGAGGAGAGTTGAGTGTTGGGGAGATTATCATTTGAAGCACAATAGCAAGGAGTTCATCATCATCTACAACATCTATTACCTTTTGGAGGTGGTGCCTCCTAGATTGGTTAGGTGTCGCTTGGGAGCCTCCGTCATCGAGATGTGGAGTTGAACCAAGAAGTTTGTAAGGGCAAGGAGATCGCCTACTTCGTGAAGATCTACCCCGAGTAAGGCTAGCCCTCCGTGGGCGTGAGCCATGATGGAATAGACAAGGTTGCTTCTTCGTGGACCCTTCGTGGGTGGAGCCCTCCGTGGACTCTCGCAGCCGTTACCCTCCGTGGGTTGAAGTCTCCATCAGCGTGGATGTACGATAGCGCCACCTATCGGAACCACGGGAAAAATCATTGCGTCTCCAAATTGCGTTTGATCTTCTCCACTTCTCTTTACTACATGTGCAATTTACTTTCCGCTGCCCATACTCTAGAATTGCATGTGTAGTGTGCTACTTGACTTGTGTGTTATGCAAAATCTGCCAAAATCTGTCCTTGATAAAAGACAAATTTTTATCTTGTCGAGTAGTCTAATCACCCCCTCTAGACACTCTCACCTTCTTGATCCCTCAATTGGTATCGAGCTTTGGTCTCCATTGCTTTGGTTTACACACCATTGGAGGAAGATGGGCGTGTCACGTTTGGGAGTGTTAGCCATAGAGTGCCTATTCTTAATGGAGTGTCCTATAACTCGTGGAGGATTGAAATGCTTATTATCTTTAAGACGTACAATTTATGCAAATATGTTGAGACCCCTATGTGCCTCCATTTGACCCCTTGCACCCTACCATGGATGAAGAGCTTGATTTGCTTCAGTAACCTTAGGACTGTAAATCTTATCATTAGAGGTTACCCGATAACTTGCTTGAGCTCGTTACAAACTTTGAGTGCGCCTATGCTATGTGGAAGTTCTTGGAAGAACTTTATCCGGACTAATCTTTGAGAGGTCTTGATGAAATTCTATACAAGACTATTGAATTTGATATGATGCGCCCCAATGATCCCAACTTTGATAAATGCTTCTTTGAGCTTCGTGATCTTATGAAAAAGAAGGGTGATCCCGGTCTTATCAATGTTCTAATTAGAAATGCTCTTGTATTGCATTCCGATGATTATTGTCACATTGACAAAACTAATGCAAGTAGTTATCAAATTGACCTAGGTGTTGATGATGAACAATCTATGGGTCAATATGATGATGAGCATGAGCATGATGATGATTACTCCGATTCGGACACCGAGCTTGACAAGATCATGAAGAGTCTCAATCTTATGGCAAATCTGAAAGACTACATGTCCGGCGGAAAAGAGTGGATTCTTGATAGTGGATGCACCGACCACATGACCGGAGACAAAGACATGTTTCGAGATCTTGCAAAGAACGATGGTCCACGCAAGTATGTGACTTTTGGAGACAACTCCAAGGGTAAGGTACTTGGCCTTGGTAAGGTGGCCATATCTCATGATAGCTCTATTCAAAATGTCATGCTTGTAGAATCTCTTGGATACAATTTACTTTCCGTGTCTAGATTAGCTGACTTTGGATTTAATGTGCTATTCACCGAAGTAGATTGCCAAGTCTTTCGTCGTGACAATCATAACATGGCGTTTACCGGTATCCGTAGAGGTGATCTATATATTGTTGATTTCACTAAGAAAGCCCAACCTAGAGCTTGCTTCATTGCTAAATCCTCTAAAGGTTGGTTATGGCATAGAAGGCTTGGACATGTTGGTATCGTAATCTAGACAAGCTGATCAAAGGTGATCATATTCTTGGCGTTAAAGATGTTTTCTTTGACAAAGATAGACTTTGTAGTGCTTGTCAAGCAGGAAAACAAGTAGGTGGAAGTCATCCGTGAAGAACATCATGACCACAAGGAGACCTCTTGAGCTTCTTCATATGGATCTCTTGGTCCCAATGCTTACAAAAGCCTTGGTGGTAACTCCTTTGGTCTAGTTATAGTTGATGATTATTCCAGATTTACGTGGGTATTTTTCCTTGATGACAAATCGCAGTTCGGAGAATCTTCAAAACCTTTGCCAAAAGGCCCAAAATCAATTTGAGGTGAAGATCAAGAAAGTTCGGAGTGACAATGGAGCGGAGTTCAAGAATGCCAATGTAGACTCTTTTCTCGATGAGGAAGGGATTCTACATGAGTTCTCGACTCGTACACTCCTCAACAAAATGGAGTTGTTGAGAGGAAGAACCGAACAGCTCATAGAGATGGCGAGAACGATGCTTGATGAATACAAGACACAAGCATTTTTGGGGGAAGCGGTCGAGACAGCTTGTCATGCTATCAACAGGCTTTATCTTCATAAGCTCCTCGGCAAGACATCATCTGAGCTCCTCACGGTAACAAACCCCAAGTGGGATACTTTCGTGTCTTTGGTTGAAATGCTATATCCTTGATAAGCATCGTCGGTCTAAATTTGCTCCTAAAACTCATGAAGGCTTTTTCTTGGTTATGGATCAAACTCCCACACCTACCGTGTCTACAATAATTTCACCGAAAGGTTGAAGAGGCGGTAGACGTGAAGTTTGATGAATCTAATGGCTCATAAGTAGAGCAAATGCCTATTGATGTAGGAGACAAGGACCCATCGGAAGCTATCCAAGATTTATCTATTGGAAAGATCCGTCCCATGGAAGTGAAGGAGAGTACCTCATCTACATATGTGGAGCCCCCTACCTCACGGCGAGATGAACCTCAAGGCAACATGGAGGCCTCCACAAGTGGAACTCACCAAGATGAGGAAGTGCAACAAGAAGATCCACCACAACCTCCTTCTCCACCGCCTCAAGACAACACCAACAACAATGAAGAAGAAGAAGAGGAAGATGAAGATGATGAGGAAGCTCAGCCACAACCTCAACAAAAGCTATCCCGAGTCCGAGCAAGAGTCAAGAAAAATCATCCGTGGAACAAATGATGAACGACATCAACTCCGGAGAATTACTCGCTCTAAAACTAAGCTTAGCTAACTTTTGTGAGCATTACTCATTTATCTCTAGTATTGAACCTATGAAGGTAGAAGAAGCACTTGAAGACCGGATTGGGTGAGCGCTATGCACGAAGAGCTACACAACCGAGAGGAACAAGGTATGGACTTTGGTAGAAAGCCCAAGGATGATCAAAACGTCATTGGAACCAAATGGGTGTTTGGAACAAGCAAGATGAAGATGGACAAGTCATCCGCAACAAGGCTCGTCTCGTAGCTCAAGGTTACACACAAGTCGAAGGTATGGACTATGGTGAGACCTATGCCCCGTTGCTAGACTTGAGTCCATTCGCATTCTTCTTGCTTATGCCAATCACCATGATATTACTCTCTATCAAATGGATATCAAAAGTGCTTTCCTAAATGGTGAAATTGAGGAGGAAGTATTTGTGAAACAACCTCCGGTTTGTGAATCCCAAAAGCCTAATCATGTTTACAAGTTGCACAAAGCTCTTTATGGTCTTAAACAAGCTCCTAGAGCTTGGTACAAATCTTGACTAGCTTTCTTCTTGAAAAAGGCTTTGAGATTGGAAAGATAGACCCAACGCTGTTCACGAAAAGGGTTAATGGTGAACTATTTGTGTGCCAAATATATGTTGATGATATTATCTTTGGTTCAGCTAACCCTCATTTTAGCAAGGAGTTTGGAAAGCTCATGTCGGAGAAGTATGAGATGTCCATGATGAGTGAACTCAAATTCTTCCTTGGGTTGCAAATCAAGCAATCTAAGGAGGGTACCTTTGTCTCACAAACAAAGTACACCAAGGATCTCTTCAAGAAGTTCAACATGCAAGAAAGCAAAGGTATGAGAACCCCCATGCCTACAAGTGGACATAATGACTTGACAAAAGATGGAGAACCCGTTGATCAAAAGGTTTACCGATCTATGATTGGTTCTCTACTATATCTTTGTGCTTCTCGTCCTGACATAATGTTGAGTGTATGCATGTGTGCTCGATATCAAGCAGCCCCTAAAGAATGTCATCTTAAAGCTGTTAAAAGGATTGTGAGATATTTGATACACACACCAAACTTTGGCATTTGGTATCCTAAGAGGGCCTCTTTCGACCTTGTTGGCTATTCCGACTCGGACTATGCGGTGACAGGGGTTGATAGAAAGTCAACTTCGGCGTGTCAATTCCTTAGTCGATCCCTTGTATCTTGGTCCTCCAAGAAACAAAATTGATATCATTATCCACCGCCAAGCGAGAATATATTGCTGCTGGTTCGTGTTGTGCTCAATTGCTATGGATGACACAAGCGCTTAAGGATTATGGGATACATGTGAGACATGTTCCTTGCTTTGTGACAATGAGAGTGCGATTAAAATTGGACACAATCCTGTGCAACACTCTCGAACGAAACATATTGAAGTTCGTCACCATTTCATTCGTGATCACATTGCCAAGGGTGACATCAATCTTAAGCATGTTCGTACTGACAAACAACTCGTGATATCTTTACAAAACCTCTTGATGAGAAGGTGTTTTGTCGCTAAGGAGTGAGTTGAACATCATTGATGCTTCAAACTTGGAGTGAGAACTCCATTGATGCATGCAAGGCATGAGCCCACTTGACTAATCCTTGATATTTCTCTTATGATGGTGATCATATGTCTTGGACACATTTGCCTCCTTGTATTGCATCTAACTCCTTGAAGGTACTTGGATGATCTACATTCCACAAGATTACCACACACTCAAATCATGAGTAATCTTGTCATTGACCAAGTATCTAGCCCTTTGGGATGTTGAGTTCAAGGAACAAAATTCCACATATCCTTTTGACATCTTATACATCTAGTATTTCACTCTTGTCATCTTGGATATCCTTGAGTATTTCCTTGCTTGCCTAACCCATGTAGGAAGATGAACTACACAAGTGGAAATGGCGCCCAACTTCACATTCAATGAGCACCTACATCAAGTTTACCTACATGAGCAAAGCAACAACAAGCCCAAGGTATGTTCTTCACATCTTTAAGGAGCTTTGCTCAAAGTCATGAGTACAAGCAGCTTCATAAGATGTGATCACATCGAATGCTTAATCAAAAATGGCAACCCCATTTTGAGCTTAAATGATGAGTATGACCTATGATCAAATGTCCTCATTCGACTCCTAAGTCAATATACTCAAACATAGGTGACCTTATCGCCGACCTTTATCTAGATGAAGTACATATGTTTTGGAGTCTTTCTATTTTCTCTTATGTTCTCTCATTGAGTTTTCATTAAAAAAACTTCATCTAAGAATCTTTTCATTTCTATTCTTACATCTTTGTGAATATCCTTCGGCTCGATCAATTCCTCGAAAATCATTCACAAATTCATTGCAAATCCTTTGAAACATTCCTCATAAAGTGAGCTGAATTATTTCAGTATTTCCTTGGAATTAAACTCAAGTCACCGATTTAAATATTTCGGTCTAACGAAAAGGATCTACCCTAAGTCCCTCGACTTTCGGACCCACCGATCCATCTTAATTCGTGTCACCGATTTATTTCTTCCAGGATATCATCTTCTGCAGCTCCACTCAATGATTCTCTATGCATGTTCCTTTTTTTGCCCTGTTGTGATTCTTCTTCTTTCTTTCCATCTTCCCTGACCTTCCTAGTTTGCTGTCCTTTTCGGCACTTGATGTCAAAGGGGGAGAAGACTTAGGGGGAGAAGAGAAGATTTAAAGGGAAAAGAAGAGCAATCTTACCTTAAGGGGGAGAGAATCACATCAAAGCTTTGCCGTGTTTTTCCTTATAAGAGAATTTCTTGCCGTGTTTCACATTGGACATTACAATTGGCGTCATTCTCATTTGGCATCATTCTTTTGATTTTGCTCTTTCCATCAAACCCTTGATCTGAGAAAACTCAAAGGAGAGGAATCTTCACAATTGATATCTTATGGAAAGCAAAATCTCTCGAGTTCATTGAAAATCTTTTAGTTTGGAGACATGTTTGCTGATTCAAGCTTGTGCTCAATATGAGACACTCTTTATACATGTCATCCTGGCTTGGTACTCTTGATGTTCTTGCAGTTGGTTGAAGAAATACTCTTGTGTTATCTAACCTTGTTTTCCCAAGTTTATCTCTTGGTACAATGCCAAGGAACCTCAAGGTAAGTATATGCACTTTGCAGAATGTGCATGATGGTGACTTGCTTGTGAATACTTGTTTGCAAGAAATCACCATGCACATATGCATTATCACTCACTTCTTTTCATCTGCTCTGATGCATATAGCCAAGATTCATGTAGCACATCTTGCTTATCTCTCTTGTGTGCTTGTGGTAGTCCAAAACCATAATTTATGAAAATCTTGCACACTTGTAGGGGGAGCCTGTGTACTACATGTTTGTCAAAGATTTCGTGATAATTCTGTCTTTCTTTCAATAAGCTTTGATGTCTTGTTTAGTGTGTAGCCATCAATTACCAAAAAGGGGGAGATTGAAAGCACATTTGCTCCCCGGGTGGTTTTGGTAATTAATGACAACATACTTTGTGGTTGGACTAATGCTTTTATCAAGTATGTTTCAGGAAATTCAATCACATTGGCATGGCAAAAGGACTAAAGAAGTGGACCCTCAAAATGCTAAGGCAAGCATTGGCAAAAGCTCAAGACTCCATTTTGGTTTAGTGATCCAAGATCACATTGAGTCCATAGGAAAAGCCAATACTATTAAAGGGGATGAGGTTATGATGATGATCTGGTTGCTCAAGTGCTTAGTGATACATCTCCTAAACTATCAAGCAACTTTCACCGCCATATACACTCATAAGTAGTCTCGGTCCCACCGATATTCCAAACTCAGTCACACCGAGATGAACCACCTCAGCCATAAGCCAAACCCTAGTAAACTTCGGATTTTCCGATTCTCAACTCGGTCTCACGAAACATGAGTTGCCAAGGTTACAGAACCTACATCATCAAATCGGTGTCACCGAGATGATGAAGTCGGTCCCACCGAAACTGGCATGCTCTTGTCATTGCACGAATCGGACTAACCGAGATTGTATATTCGGTCCCACCGAAAATCCCCACGTTCACATTATTTGAACTATCGGTCTCACCGAGTTGTCCACTTCGGTCCCACCAAGATTGCTCAAATGTGTGTAACGGTTGGATTTTGGGTGGAGGCTATTTATACCCCTCCACCCCCTCTTCATTCGTGGAGAGAGCCATCAGAAAGAACTACCACTCCTACCTTACATTTCTGAGAAGAGAACTACCTACCCTTGTGTTGAGATCAAGTTGCTCCACTCCCACCATATGAAGCTTGATCTCTAGCCTTCCCAAGTTGCTTTCCACTCAATCCTTTCTTCCACCACAGCCAAATCGGTGAGGAGAGTTGAGTGTTGGGGAGATTATCATTTGAAGCACAAGAGCAAGGAGTTCATCATCATCTACAACATCTATTACCTTTTGGAGGTGGTGCCTCCTAGATTGGTTAGGTGTCGCTTGGGAGCCTCCGTCGTCGAGATGTGGAGTTGAACCAAGAAGTTTGTAAGGGCAAGGAGATCGCCTACTTCGTGAAGATCTACCCCGAGTAAGGCTAGCCCTCTGTGGGCGTGAGCCATGATGGAATAGACAAGGTTGCTTCTTCGTGGACCCTTCGTGGGTGGAGCCCTCCGTGGACTCTCGCAGCCGTTACCCTCCGTGGGTTGAAGTCTCCATCAACGTGGATGTACGATAGCGCCACCTATCGGAACCACGGGAAAAATCATTGCGTCTCCAAATTGCGTTTGATCTTCTCCACTTCTCTTTACTACTTGTGCAATTTACTTTCCGCTGCCCATACTCTAGAATTGCATGTGTAGTGTGCTACTTGACTTGTGTATTATGCAAAATCTGCCAAAATCTGTCCTTGATAAAAGACAGAATTTTTATCTTGTCGAGTAGTCTAATCACCCCCCCCCCTCTAGACACTCTCACCTTCTTCGATCCCTCAGGGCGCCCCCCCCTAGGGCGCGGCCTCCTATCTCATGGGCCCTCTGGACCTCCACCGACCTCAACTCCAACTCCATATATTCACGTTCGGGGAGAAAAAAATCAGGGAGAAAGTTTCATCGCGTTTTACGACACGGAGCCGCCGCCAAGCCCTAATCTCTCTCAGGAGGGCTGATTTGGAGTCCGTTCGGGGCTCCGGAGAGGGGGATTCATCGCCGTTGTCATCATCAACCATCCTCCATCACCAATTTCATGATGCTCGCCGTCGTGCATGAGTAATTCCATCGTAGGCTTGCTGAACGGTGATGGGTTGGATGAGATTTACCATGTAATCAAGTTAGTTTTGTTAGGTTTTGATCCCTAGTATCCACTATGTTCTGAGATTGACGTTGCTATGACTTTGCTATGCTTAATGCTTGTCACTAGGGCCCGAGTGCCATGATTTCAGATCTGAACCTATTATGTTTTCATGAATATATGTGTGTTCTTGATCCTATCTTGCAAGTCTATAGTCACCTATTATGTGTTATGATCCGACAACCCCGAAGTGACAATAATTGGGACACTTCTCGGTGATGATCGTAGTTTGAGGAGTTCATGTATTCACTATATGTTAATGCTTTGTTCCGGTTCTCTATTAAAAGGAGGCCTTAATATCCCTTAGTTTCCGTAAGGACCCCGCTGCAATGGGAGGGTAGGACAAAAGATGTCATACAAGTTCTTTTCCATAAGCACGTATGACTATTTACGGAATACATGCCTACATTACATTAATGAACTAGAGCTAGTTCTATATCACCCTATGTTATAGCTATTGCATGAGGAATCGCATCCGGCATAATTATCCATCACTGATCCATTGCCTACGAGCTTTTCATATATTGTTCTTCGCTTATTTACTTTTCCGTTGCTACTGTTACATCTACTACAAAAACCCAAAAACATTTATCTTTACTTTTGCTATCGTTGCCATTACAATCATACCACTTTTGCTACTAAATACTTTGCTGCTGATACTAAGTTATCCAGGTGTGGTTGAATTGACAACTCAACTGCTAATACTCAAGAATATTCTTTGGCTCCACTTGTGTCGAATCAATAAATTTGGGTTGAATACTCTACCCTCGAAAGCTGTTGCTATCCCCTATACTTGTGGGTTATCAAGACCAATTTCTGGCGCCGTTGCCGGGGAGCATAGCTCTATTCTCTGAGTCACTTGGGATTTATATCTGTTGATCACTATGAAGAACTTGAAAGACGATCGAACTACTATTTTGCCCTCAACTACGAGGGGAGGTAAGGAACTGCCATCTAGCCTTGCACTTGATTCTCCTTCTGTTATCAGTAGGCTTGCTACACCTAAACCTGCTACTGCTATGAATTCTGATATGTCGCATGTTATTGATGATGCCACTTCTTCTATGCATGATGAAACTACTTCCGTGTGTGATACTACTTTGCCATTAGGTGAATTTCTAGATGAACAACTTGCTAGAGTTAGGGGGAATGAAAATATTGAAGAACCTATTATTGATGATAGTGATGATGAAGGTTACCCCAATGATTATGTATTACCTGTTGTTCCTAAGGGTTATGTTATGAGTGAAGCAGCTGCTATGGAAATCCTTGCTTGCAATGATAGAAATGATCTTAAGAAATTACTAGCTAAATGGAAGCAGCAGTCTCTTAATGCTAGAATGAAACCCGATCATGCTTTTGCTACTTCACCTATTTGTGTTACTGATAAGGATTATGAATTCTCTGTTGATCCTGATATTATTACTTTAGTTGAATCTAATCCTTTTTATGGCCTTGAATCTGAAACTGTTGTGGCACATCTTACCAAGTTGAATGACATAGCCACCCTATTTACTCATGATGAGAAGTCTCGCTATTTATATATCCTTAAGATATTTCCGTTCTCATTAAAGGGTGATGCTAAGACTTGGTATAATTCTCTTGCTCTGGTTGTGTGCGTAGTCCCGTGATATGATTTATTACTTCTCTGCTAAATATTTCCTGCTCATAAGAAACAAGTTGCCTTGCGGAAATATATAATTTTGTGCAAATCAAATAAGAGAGTCTCCCACAAGCTTGGGGAGGCTTCTCCGATTATAATGCTTTGCCGATCATCCTCTTAAGAAAAATGAAATACTTGATATCTTTTATAATGGACTAACCGATGCTTCCAAGGACTACTTGGATAGTTGTGCTGGTTGTGTTTTCGAGAGAAAGAACGATCGTGAAGCTGAAATACTATTGAATAATATGTTGACTAATGAAATAATTGGACTCTTCCGAGCCAGTTCTCAAGTAATTCTGAACCAATTGAGCCAACTCTGAGCCTATTCCTAAACCCACTCCGAAGAAGAGAGGTGTTTTATTTCTCAATCCTGAAGATATGCAAGAGGCAAAGAAATCAATGAAAGAATAAGGTATTAAAGCTGAAGATGTTAAGAATTTACCACCTACTGAAGAATACATGGTCTTAATTTACCGCCTGAAGAACCATATTTTGTCTTGATAACCCGACACAGGTAGTAAAGGTAAATTCTCTCTATAGATATGATAAAGTTGAAATTCCCTCTACTAAATTTCATAGCCCATGCTTAGATGAATTTGATGACTTTATGGCTAGACAAGAAAGTTTTAATGCTTATGTTGGTAGAGAGTTAAAGAATAATGCTTTCGAGATAGGACGCATAGGTGATAATCTGGCTAGAGTTAAAGATGAACTTCACCGCATTAGCAAATATGCTTCTATGGTTGCTTTTCAAGCTGAGCAAGTACTTAAAGCTCAAAATGATTTGCTTGATGAATTAAATAATAAAAATGACTTTGTTGTTAGAGTGGTTACTAGAACTGGTAGAATGACTCAGGAACCTTTGTATCCTGAAGGCCACCCTAAGAGAATCGAGCAAGATTCTCAGAGAAATAATTTAGAGGCACCTAGTTCTTCTAAAAAGAAGAAGAAGAAAAATGATAGGACTTTGCATGCTTCTAGTGAACCTACTGTAGACACACCTGAGAATCCCAATGATATTTCTATTTACGATCTTTGAAACTCAATCAGGTGATGAACATGAACCTAGTGATAATGTTAATGATAATGTTCATGTTAATGCTCAACCTAGCAAAAACAATGATGTAGAGATTGAACCTGCTGTTGATCTTGATAACCCACAATCAAAGAATCAACGTTATGATAAGAGAGATTTTGTTGCTAGGAAGCACGGTAAAGAAAGAGAACCATGGGTTCAGAAACCCATGCCCTTTCCTCCTAAACCATCCAAGTCAAAGGATGATGAAGATTTTGAGCGCTTTGCTGAAATGATTAGACCTATTTTCTTACGTATGCGCTTAACCGATATGCTTAAAGTAAATCCTTATGCTAAGTATATGAAGGATATCATCACAAATAAAAGAAAGATACCGGAAGCTGAAATTTCCACCATGCTTGCTAATTACACTTTTAAGGGTGGAATACCAAAGAAACTTGGAGATCTGGGTGTACCAACTATACCTTGCTCTATTAAAAGAAACTATGTTAGAACTGCTTTATGTGATCTTGGAGCCGGTGTTAGCGTTATGCCTCTCTCTTTATATCATAGACTTGAATTGAATAAGTTGACACCTACTGAAATATCTTTGCAAATGGCTGATAAATCAACTGCTATACCTGTCGGTATTTGTGAGGATGTGCCTGTTGTGGTTGCAAATGTCACTATCTTAACGGACTTTGTTATTCTTGATATTCCCGAGGACGATAGTATGTCTATTATCCTTGGTAGACCTTTTCTTAATACTGCATGGGCTGTTATTGATTGCAACAAAGGCAATGCCACTTTTCATGTTAATGGTAATGAGCATACGGTACACTTTTCGAGGAAACAATCTCAAGTTCATAGCATCAATTCTATTGAAAAAGTTCCAACTATCATTTTTGGAGATTTTGAATTTCCTCTCCCTACTGTCAAGAAAAAGTATTTTATTCTTATTGTTGGGGATTTTCATATCCCCGTTGAGGTAACTTAGTGTTATTCAAAATTTCTCCGGTTCCGTGTTATTCGGAATGAGTTTGTTAACAAGACTTGATCAACCTTGTTAGTGGATTCATTCTGATGATCACGAGATGGATGAAACTAGAAGGCACAACCATCTGTACCCTCCTTTTACTTTCTGTTATTTAGAATAAATAAATAAAAAATAGCATTATCCGTCTGTTTTCTGAATTATCCATGCATTAAAAAATAGTTCGAAAATAAAAGTGCTCCAAATGCCCTGCAAATTTAGTATGATTTTTTCTAGAATATTTGAGGATTTTAGGCACTGAAAACACTGCAGGAGGGGCAAGCACCAGGCCACGAGAGAGGAGGGCCCCCCTGTAGGGCGCGCCCCCTGTCTCATGGGCCCCTGGTCGCTCCCCTCCACTTATGCCAGCACCCACACACTTCATCTTCTACCCAAAAAATCCCCATCCAGCTCAAGCACGAGTTCTAGCTCGTTTTGCTGCGATTTTCGATCTCTTAGCTCAAAGCTCCTTTCACAAAAACTGCTTTGGGAGATTGTTGCTTCGTATGTGACTCCTCCATTGGTCCAATTAGTTTTTGTTCTAGTGCTTTATTCGTTGCAAATTTTTGCTGCATAGGTGACCATGTTCTTGAGCTTGCATGTTAAATTTTTGAGGTCCCAAGCAATTCTAATGCATGATATAGGCTCTAGGCACTTGTAGGAGTAGTTGCTAACAATTTTGTTTAGTTTTCTCCACTTTTGTTTTGAAGTTACTAAATTTTCAGAAATTTTCAGAAAAAGAAATATGCTTAGAAGAATGTACCAAGGTGGTTCCTCGGCAAAGAAAGAGCCAAGGAATGCTATACGTGAACAAGATGTTAATTTGCCAAGGGACGCAAATGTACGGGCTTGTGAGTGGCCATCCGATGATTTTATGGTCGAAGCAGGCTTCAAGGAGGAATTTGACGTGTATGTGCGTAATGCCAAGCTGGAGGATTTCTTACAAGATAAGTGTCCTCAATATTATCAATTGACTGATTCTTTTGTGTGGAGGTTCGAATATATTTCTGCGCGTAATTCTCCTAGTGTCATGTTTGATATTTATGATACATCTTATACCATGGATTTAGAGGATTTCACAACTGCTTGCAAACTCCCTCAGTGGGGTAATATCAATGATCCTTGCAAATCTGAATTTAGAGATTTTTCTTGCTAGTATTACTGTGGGAGAATCTAGGGACATAGCACAAGCTACCATAGGGAGCATTCATTTTCCTGCTATACATTATTTTGCTCTCTTTATTGGTAGATGCATTATCGGTAAGGACGAAGTATGGCACATGTGTGCTCCTGATATTTGTGTCCTCAAGAGTGCTGTGTCAGGTTATAGAGGTTATAACTTGGGGGCAATAGTTGCACGTAGGTTGCAGAATAATAGTAGAAGGGGTGATTTCTTTGGACGAATTTATGCAACCCGTGTAACACCCGGATAATTAGGCTACAGTAAAACTCTTCTAATGATGCCATGTCATCTGTGTTACTGTTGCTAATTAAGTGGTAGTTCAAAAAACATTGCAAATTCAAAAAAATGAATTAGTGACAAACACCCAAAGTTTTCAAAAGTCAAAACAAAAATGTTCGGTGGGTGCTAAATATTGCAATGGTAATTATGGTGAAGTAAACACGTTTTTAGAAGATGCCTAATTACTTTGAAATGAAATAAAACAGAATAGGAAATAAACAAAAAGAAAAAAAATGAAAATAAAGCAAAAGGAAACCCCCCAAACCCCACAGGCCAACTGGCCTATCTAAACCAACTGGCAGCCCACAGCCCATCCGCCGAACTGCCCGCCTCCCCGTCGCCTCCCTTCCTGTTCCCCAGGCCGGGTCGAACAGGCACGTCCCGCCAGCACCCGCTCGCGGCCGTCGAGGTGGATAAGGCGCCCGCCGCCCCCTCGGTCTCTCCTCCCACTCGCCCCCACTCTCCCCTCGGTTCCTGCGCGCCCCTCTCAGATCCGCCGCGCTCCCCCCTTGTTCCCCACCGCAACCGAGCGCCGCCATGGCCTCGCCACAGAAACTTCGCGGCGCTGCGACCTCAAGCCGCTCGACGTGTCGTCGGCGCCTCCATCGTCTTCCTCATCCACCGAGGCCTCACCGAGCGGGGAGCCCCGAAGCACCGGATCCCCTTCGCCCTCATCTCCGCCGGCCGCGTTCTTCACCAACTCCGGCGACGCCTTCTGCAGCTACTAAGCCATCCGAGGGCCATCTTGCGTGCCGCACGGTGAGCTCCCCATCTCCCGGCCATCTTCGTTAGCCCCCTCATGCACCGTAGCTGCCCCGTCGCCGTTGCCGTGAGCACGTCGCCGCAGAGTGCCTCGCCGCCATGGCCATGATCTTCGTCATGCTCGCGTGAGCACGGCATCGTGTTCCTTGAGATTTCAGGAACCCAACGCACACACGCACGCTCCCTCCCGTGCCTCCTAGCGCCGTCCCCGATGAGAGCCCGAACGCGTCGCCGCCTGCGCTCGTCGCCGGCGCCCTTCCGGTGACCAAATGGTCACGGGCCAACGCCCGTTGCGTTCGCCGCCTCGCGTATAACTCGCTTGGCCTCCCCTTTCTTTCGCAAACATGAGGCCTCGCCGTTTCCTCCCGCGCCCGACTCCGGCCGTCCGCCGATGAGCTCGCCGCGCTTCGATTCGATCGCCCACCGCCGCCACCATCACTACCGTTGGACGCGGCGCAGCCGTAGCTCTCGAACGCACTAAAACTTCGATGAACGGTGCCACAGAGGCGATTCCGGCCACCTCGAGCAGCGCCGCCGCGTTTTGCCTCGCCCAGAGTCGCTCGCACCGCCGTCGCCGACGTGGCTAGGCGGGCCCCACCTCGGTCGCCGCTCAGGGCTGGGGGGCTAATCGCCACGTTGACCAAGTCAACTTCGGCGACGTGGCAGCTACGCCATCGACATGCGGGCCCCATCCCATAAAACAAATAAAAACAAATAGATAAACTGCTAATTAATTGAATAAATTAATTAAAACCTAATCTCTCATCGACTCTCGGGCCCTACCTACTAATTAACCCATTTAATTAGTTTCAAAACCCTCATAATGCCTCGATAATGACATGTGGGTCCCTTGGACCCACATCGTCTGGTTTGATCGGTCAACCGACCAGTTGACCTGCTGACATCACTCTGATGTCATGCTTGCGTCATCAGACACTGTTCTGGATAATGTTGGCTTTAGATAAATAATTAAAATTAGAAAATGATTTAAATCTTTAGAAAATCATATCTTTTAATCCGTAACTCGGATGAAAATACTTTCTACATGAAAGTTGCTCAGAACGACGAGACGAATCTGGATACGCAACCCGTTTGTCCGCGACACACCCCTAGCATGCCGAACACGCAACTTTCCCCCTCCGGTTCACCGGTCCGAAAATGCGGAACACCGGGAATACTTTCCCGGATGTTTTCCCCCTTCGTCGGTATCACCTACTACCGCGATTGGGCACACCTAGCATCGTTACTTGTCTTGTCATGCATCGATATGCATCTGTTTGCATGGTATTCATTGTTTCTTCCCCCTCTTCTCTCTGATAGACTACGAGACCGACGCTGCTGCTGCCCAGTACGACTACGGAGTTGACGACCCCTCTCTCTTGCCAGAGCAACCAGGCAAGCCCCCCCCTTGATCACCAGATATCGCCTATTCTCCTCTATACTGCTTGCATTAGAGTAGTGTAGCATGTTACTGCTTTCCGTTAATCCTATTCTGATGCATAGCCTGACATTGTCACTACATCTGTTGATACCTTACCTGCAATCCTAAATACTTAGTATAGGATGCTAGTTTATCATCATTGGCCCTACATTCTTGTCGATCGCCTTGCTATACTATTGGGCCGTGATCACTCGGGAGGTGATCACGGTATATACTATACATACATACATACTACGATGGTGACTAAAGTCGGGTCCGCTCGAAGAGTACCCATGAGTGATTCACTTGATTAGCTGAAAGGACCTTTGTCCCGACGGCCCTCTGTGTGGATCTTTGTGGCGGAGCGACAAGGCAGTTGAGACCACCTAGGCGAGAGGTGGGCCTGCCTCGATCGGCGTCCGCGGTTGCTTCATAATAACACGCTTAACGAGATCTTGGTATTTGATCCGAGTCGGCCATTTGGTTTATACGCACTAACCATCTACGTGGGAGTAGTTATGGGTATCCGGCGTCGTGGTATCGGCCAAGCCTTCTTGACGTCGGCCGATCGAGTGGCGCGCGCGGATTGGACCGAACGCCACTAGGCTAGGTGTGCTTTCGGCCGCGTTATAACGTCTGCGAGATGTCGCGAAGGCGATGGGCCCGACCCTGCGCCATAGGAGTTAGACCGGCGGTCTTGACCTCTCTGTTGTGCCTAGGTGGGTCTGCGGCGTGTTGATCTCCGAGGCGGGCATGACCCAGAAAGTGTGTCCGCCAAATGGGATCAAGCGTGTTGGGTTATGTGGTGCACCCTGCAGGAAGTTAATCTATTCAATAGCCGTGTCCCTCGGTAAAAGGCGACCGGAGTTGTACCTTGACCTTATGACAACTAGAACCGGATACTTAATAAAACACACCCTTCCAAGTGCGGATACAACCCGTGATCGCTCTCTAACAGGCGACGAGGAGAGGATCGCGGGTAGGATTATGCTATGCGATGCTCTTGGAGATGCTACTTGGAGATGCTACTTGGAGGACTTCAATCTACTCTCTTCTACATGTCAGCAAGGCGGAGGCTGCTGTGGCGTAGTCTTCGGCGAGGATTAGCTATCCCCTCTTATTCTAGCATTCTGCAGCTTCACCCACCGATATGGCCCTTTACACATATACACATGCATATGTAGTGTAGCTCCTTGCTTGCAGTACTTTGGATGAGTACTCACGGTTGCTTTCTCCCCTTTTCCCCTTTCCTTTCTTTACGGTTGTCGCAACCAGATGTTGGAGCCCAGAGCAGACGCCACCATCGGCGGCGACTACTACACTGGAGGTGCCTACTACTACGTGCGGGCGGCGACGACGACCGGAGTAGTTTAGGAGGATCCTGAGCAGAGGCTGCGCCTCTTCGATCTGATCCCGGTTTGTGCTAGCTTCTTAAGGCAAACTTGTTTAACTTATGTCGTACTCAGATATTGTTGCTTCCGCTGACTCGTCTATGATCGAGCACTTGTATTCGAGCCCTCGAGGCCCCTGGCTTGTATTATGATGCTTGTATGACTTAATTTATTTGTAGAGTTGTGTTGTGATATCTTCCCGTGAGTCCCTGATCTTGATCGTACACATTTGCGTGCATGATTAGTGTACGATTGAATCGGGGGTGTCACAAGTTGGTATCAGAGCCGACTGCCTGTAGGAATCCCCCTTCCACACTCCTTGGCCGAAGTCGAGTCTAGTCACTACAACACTTTTACTAACTTGGCTGTGTGCCTTACGGGCCCACGTCGCCATTGGGTGGTACTAGGATCTTTTACTCCTCGACCTTTACTCTGGGACTCTGAACTCTCTTCTACTCGGGTTAAACGGATTTACTAACTCTAACATTAGGTTCCCGTTACCACGTTCACCCCAAAGTTGGATAAGCCATAGTTATTCTGTAGGATAGTATTTTGAATAGTACCCACATTGTCATTTGACTCCATTGAAACATCTTTGTTTTCAGATGGAACCCACGAGGCAGGTCGTGCGCCACACGGTGGCCATTGGTGCCTCAGGATCACCTGCTGTGCTAGCCGAGATGATGACCTATCTGGGTTATCGCTGGCACCCTGAGTACACCGTCTATGAGGAGTACCAGGACTTTAACCAGGAGCAGTACCGTGCCATCGTCCACCTCTACTCTCGGAGTATGACTCCACTACCGTCTTTGCACCGCCATGGTGTTGGAGTGACCATCGAGATGGCGCTTCATGATGTCGCCTATGCTTTGCTCGACACGCCTTCGTGGAGAGTATCGGCGTTGGACACTTCCCCTTTCGGGCACATTGCTATCGCATCCGATGTTGGTGCGGAGGATACTACATCGCTGCCTACTCCACCGTCACTCGAGAGCCCTTCCACCATCGAGACCGGTCCTCGCATGCTCGATGGGTTGGACCGAGCTAACCGAGCTCTTCGCCACGAGCTGTACACCACTCGTCGGCACCTTTACAGGGCTCTGACGCTGTTGCACCCCTTTGTTCTATCTAGACAGCTACCGCGTTCTGCGATCTACCCAGCCAGGACCGTGATGCCCGACGGTGTCGGTTGGCCAGAGGTGGGAGGCTACTCTCCCGCACTTGGTCCTCTTCTGCCACCTGAGCGTCGGGTTCTACACCAGAGTATCCGCGGCCCCCAGACTGCTGACGTGGACTATCCGTTGCCTCACTACCAGTTGTCGGGCTACGACTACCTCCACATACCTCCACGGGGTGATGTAGTCTTGCTTATTAGTATTAGATGCATTCGCCGCGAGCCTGCGTGCCGCCTATGATGTCTTAGTCTATGTACTGAACACTGTGTACCGCACTCTATGCATGATCCCTTCTGTAAGATATGCCGGCTACCATGAAGTATCTGTCGTGCTCCTTTCATTATGCATGTTTCATCATAAATGATTCTTGTCTATGCAAATTTCTCAATGCTTTGAACTACCTGTTATATATTAGCAGGATGGTTAGACCAGGTGGTCGTGGTCGTGGTGGCGACTTCCCACCCCCACCGAGTACATGGCTGGTATGATCCAACAGCTTGAGATGAATCGCCATTCATGGAGAATGTGATGGCTCGATTCGCTCGCCCCAATATGAACGAGCAGCCAGCCCAAGTGACTCTGCAGGATTTCATGCGCCTCAACCCAACCGTGTACCGCAGCTCAACTCAGCCATTGGATGTCACGATCGCTCCGTGACATCACCTATGAGATGGAGTCTGCTGAAGTAGCCCTCGCCCGCTATGTCACCTTTGCTTCCTTCTTTACTCAAGGACCCGCAGCTCAATGGTGGGACAGCCACAGCGTACTTCGCCTGTTGGAACAATCATCACCGCCGGACTTTCAAGCTGCCTTCCGTGCCGCTTCATTCCTCGGGGATCATGGGCGGAAGAAGTGTGAATTCGCAACCTCACCTGTGGCAACAAAGCTGTGGAAGCTTATCGGCGGGAGTTTCGGACTTATCCCGCTATCTGTGAAGAAGACATTGCAACCGATGCTCATAAGCAGAGAAGTTCCGTGACGGCCTTCAAGTCGACATCAAGCTCGCACTTTTAGTGCACGACTTTGCTGATTTCGCCACCTTGGTGAACAAGGCCATCAATGTCGGCCGGTCTCGCAGGACTACCAGAGCTCTCACAGCGCAGCCGTGACACGGCTCATCTTCGGCCCGCCCTCGCAGGCGCAAGATATGGATTCCCAACAAATGTACCATCCGAATGCACCCCCCTAAGGCGGTCTTATGCTTTGCACCTCGTCGCCTCTTCGCTCCAACTAGGCAGCCAAGGCTTCCAGCTCCACCACCCCAAGCTCCTGCTCCTACTCCCAACAATGGCTTGTGCTTGTGTGTGGTCAACCAGGCACCGTGCTAGGGAATGCAACCGTAAATGAATCAATCGGCCCTTCCAAAGAATCGCCGTGGAAACAACCAGCCCCGCAACAACAATGCCAAGTCATATGGTCGTGTTCATGCCAACCATGTTGATTTGAACGAAGCTCAAGACCAGCCTGCTACTGTGATGGGTACACTCCTCGTAAATTCAGTACCGGCTTCCGTTTTATTTGATACAGGAGCATCACATTCATTCATATCGGCAGAATTTGCATTCATGCATGGCATTAAATACGAAGATATGAACGCTTCGCTAGTGGTACACACCCCTGCGGGCCAATGTCAAACCTCTATGGTTAGTCACGACGTTCCTGTTGAAATCGAAGGACTGGAATTCTTTGTCTCTCCCATTGTATTGAAGTCCTGTAGCATTGATCTCATTCTGGGAATGAATTGGTTAAAGGCGCATACTGCTTCTATCGTTTGCGCCACCAAGACCGTCCATCTGCTACACCCTTCTGATGAAATAATAAGCTACAATGCCCATTTGGTTCAGAATGCCGAGGCAAGGCTCTATGCATTGAATGCATTGAACGCCGCACCACTCGAGGGCATTGAAGACATTCCCGTCGTGCGTGACTTCCTTGACGCTCTTTCGGAAGAACTCCTGTGATTCCCCGCTAGAGTCGTCGAATTAATTCATCGACTTGAAACCGAGCACCACTCCTATAGCCAAGCGACCCTACAAGATGCCGCCGCATGAACTCCTTGAGCTTAAGGAGGAAATCGATAAATCTCTTCGAAGTGGTTTCATTCGCCCAAGTTGCTCTCCTTGGGGAGCACCTTCTCTCTTTGTCAAGAAGAAGGATGGGACAAACCGATTGGTCCAAGACTACCGTCCTATTAACCAAGCTACCATTCAGAACAAATATCCTCTTCCTCGGATAAATGATCTATATGATCAACTGGCTGGTTCATCAGTGTTCTCTAAACTCGACTTGAGGTTGGGTTACCACCAGATCCGCGTTCGTGAAGAAGATATCCCGAAGACCGCATTTGTGACTCGCTATGGATCATACGAGTACACCGTTATGTCTTTTGGCTTAACCAATGCTCCAGCCACCTTCTCTCGACTGATGAACTATATATTCATGGATTACCTCGACAAGTTCGTCGTGGTTTATCTGGATGATATCCTTGTATATTCCAAGAATGAAGAAGAACATGTCAACATCTTCGCCTTGTCTTTGAAAAGCTACGAGAGCATCGACTATACGCCAAGTTCTCCAAATGTGAATTCGGCTTCCAAGTAACCTATCTTGGACATGTAATCTCTAAGGATGGTATTGCGTTAACCCCGAACGAGTTCAAAGCTATTCTCGATTGACTCCTCCAAGAATGTCAAGCAAGTCGGTTTTCTCGGTCTCGGCAGCTATTGCCGTCGATTCGCCGAGAACTTCTCCAAGATTGCCGTGCCCCGACTAACTTTGTTGCATAAGGGCGCCAAGTTCCAATGGATGATAAATGTCGGAAAGTTTCCGAGCACTCAAGGACAAGTTGACTTACGCCCAAAGATTAGCTCCTCCCGATACTAAGAAGGACTTCGTCATTTATCGCGACGCTTCCGTCAAGGATTAGGCTGTGTCCTAATGCAAGACCGCAGTTATTGCTTATGCCTCTCGGCAATTGCGCCCTCACGAAGAGAACTACCCAGTTCACGACCTCGAGCTTGTTCTTTGTCATTCATGCATCAAGCGGTGGCGACATTACCTTCTAGGTAATCGCTGCGAGATCTTCACCGACCACCAAAGTCTGAAGTATCTGCTTACTCACCTGACTGAACCTCCGTCGTGAGAGATGGATGGAGATTGTTGCAGAACTTTGACTTGGGTATTTCCTATACACCGTGCAAGGCTAATGTAATGGCCGATGCCTTGAGCCACAAGTCTTCTCAGAACCACCTCCAGATTCACAAGGTTCACCCTCACTTGTTGAAGAATTTCAAAGTCGAACCTCCATATTGTTCCTCCCAGATGCGCCGCTCCCCTCCTAAGGAGTTTCGCAAGATGAACCTCCATGTTCTTCCCAGGGTTCTCTCAATACCTCAGTTATGAAAACAAATAAAAACAAATAGATAAACTGCTAATTAATTGAATAAATTAATTAAAACATAATCTCTCACCGACTACTGGGCCCTACCTACTAATTAACCCATTTAATTAGTTTCAAAACCTGTTAATGCCTCGACAATGACATGTGGGTCCCATCGACCCACATGTTGGTTTGATCGGTCAACCGACCAGTTGACTCTCTTGACATCACTCGATGTCATGCTTGCGTCATCGAACAATCGCTCGATAATGTTGGCTTTAGATAAATAATTAAAATTAGAAAATGATTTAAATCTTTAGAAAATCATATCTTTTAATCCGTAACTCGGATGAAAATACTTTCTACATGAAAGTTCCTCAGAACGACGAGACGAATCCGGATACGCAACCCGTTTGTCCGCGACACAACCCTAGCATGCCGAACACGCAACTTTCCCCCTCCGGTTCACCGGTCCGAAAATGCGGAACACCGGGAATACTTTCCGGATGTTTTCCCCTTCGCTCGGTATCACCTACTACCGCGATTGGGCACACCTAGCATCGTTACTTGTCTTGTCATGCATCGATATGCATCTGTTTGCATGGTATTCATTGTTTCTTCCCCCTCTTCTCTCCGATAGACTACGAGACCGACGCTGCTGCTGCCCAGTACGACTACGGAGTTGACGACCCCTCTCTCTTGCCAGAGCAACCAGGCAAGCCCCCCTTGATCACCAGATATCGCCTATTCTCCTCCATACTGCTTGCATTAGAGTAGTGTAGCATGTTACTACTTTCCGTTAATCCTATTCTGATGCATAGCCTGACATTGTTACTACATCTGTTGATACCTTACCTGCAATCCTAAATACTTAGTATAGGATGCTAGTTTATCATCATTGGCCCTACATTCTTGTCAGTCTGCCTTGCTATACTATTGGGCCGTGATCACTCGGGAGGTGATCATGGGTATATACTATACATACATACATACTACAGATGGTGACTAAAGTCGGGTCCGCTTGAAGAGTACCCATGAGTGATTCACTTGGATTAAGTGAAGGACCTTTGTCCCGACGGCCCTCTGTGTGGATCTTTGTGGCGGAGCGACAAGGCGAGTTGAGACCACCTAGGCGAGAGGTGGGCCAGCCTCGATCGGCGTCATGGTTGCTTCATAATAACACGCTTAACGAGATCTTGGTATTTGATCCGAGTCCGCCATTTGGTCTATACGCACTAACCATCTACGTGGGAGTAGTTATGGGTATCCGGCGTCGTGGTATCACCGGTTTCTTGACGTCGGCCGATCGAGTGGCGCGCCGGATTGGACTGGAACGCCACTAGGCTAGGTCTGCTTTCGGCCGCGTTCGCAACGTGCAGGTGTGCGAAGGGCGATGGGCCCAGACCCCTGCGCCATAGGAGTTAGACCGGCGTGCTGACCTCTCTGTTGTGCCTAGGTGGGGCTGCGACGTGTTGATCTCCCGAGGCCGGGCATGACCCAGGAAAGTGTGTCCGGCCAAATGGGATCAAGCGTGTTGGGTTATGTGGTGCACCCCTGCAGGGAAGTTAATCTATTCGAATAGCCGTGTCCCTCGGTAAAAGGACGACCCGGAGTTGTACCTTGACCTTATGACAACTAGAACCGGATACTTAATAAAACACACCCTTCCAAGTGCGGATACAACCCGGTGATCGCTCTCTAACAGGCGACGAGGAGAGGATCGCCGGGTAGGATTATGCTATGCGATGCTCTTGGAGATGCTACTTGGAGATGCTACTTGGAGATGCTACTTGGAGATGCTACTTGGAGGACTTCAATCTACTCTCTTCTACATGTTTGCAAGACGGAGGCTGCGAGGCGTAGTCTTCGACGTGATTAGCTATCCCCTCTTATTCGGCATTCTCGCAGCTTCCACCGATATGGCCCTTTACACATATACACATGCATATGTAGTGTAGCTCCTTGCTTGCAGTACTTTGGATGAGTACTCACGGTTGCTTTCTCCCCCTTTTCCCCTTTCCTTTCTTTACGGTTGTCGCAAAACAGATGTTGGAGCCAGGAGCAGACGCCACCGCCGATCGGCGGCGACTACTACTACACGGAGGTGCCTACTACTACGTGCGGGCGGTTTACGGCGACTGGGAGTAGTTTAGGAGGATCGAGCAGGAGGCCCGCGCCTCTTCGATCTGTATCCCGGTTTGTGCTAGCCTTCTTAAGGCAAACTTGTTTAACTTATGTCTGTACTTAGATATTGTTGCTTCCGCTGACTCGTCTATGATCGAGCACTTGTATTCGAGCCCTCGAGGCCCCTGGCTTGTATTATGATGCTTGTATGACTTAATTTATTTGTAGAGTTGTGTTGTGATATCTTCCCGTGAGTCCCTGATCTTGATCATACACATTTGCGTGCATGATTAGTGGACGATTGAATCGGGGGCGTCACAACCGGTGTGGCTAATTTTCTTAATATAGCTCCACGAGAGGGGGATATGATTGTACCTCCTGTTTATTTGGATAAAGAAGCAATGTTTGATCATCATTTTCTTGAGAGGAATGAACAATTCCTCCATTATCGACTAACCTATGACAGACGCCACGTCGTCCCTGTTACTCTTCCTGCTCCCTGCCTTTTTGATTATCAGGCAAAAGGAAGATATGTTGTCACCAGGGAAGAAGCAACTGAATATGAGAGGGTGTAGGATCGGAAGTATGTCTAGAGGGGGGGTGATTAGACTACTTGACAACTTAAAAGTTTAGCCTTTTGATTAGGGCAAGTTTTTAGCAAGTTCACAATGATGACCAAGTCAAGTATCACCCTACACATGCAATTCTAGAGTAGTGGCAGCGGAAAGTAAATTGCACATGTAGTAAATAAGAGGTGGAGAAGAGCAAACGCAATTTGGAGACACGGAGATTTTTCTCGTGGTTCCGATAGGTGGTGCTATCGTCAATCCACGTTGATGGAGACTTCAACCCACGGAGGGTAACGGCTGCGAGAGTCCACGGAGGGCTCCACCCACGAAGGGTCCATGAAGAAGCAACCTTGTCTATGCCATCATGGCCTCGCCCACGGAGGACTAGCCTTACTCGGGTAGATCTTCACGAAGTAGGCGATCTCCTTGCGCTTACAAACTTCTTGGTTCAACTCCACATCTTGACGGAGGCTCCCAAGCGACACCTAACCAATCTAGGAGGCACCACCCTCCAAAAGGTAATAGATGGTGTTGGTGATGATGAACTCCTTGCTCTTGTGCTTCAAATGATAATCTCCCCAACACTCAACTCTCCTCACCGATTTGGCTATGGTGGAAGAAAGGATTGAGTGGAAAGCAACTTGGGAAGGCTAGAAATCAAGTTTCATATGGTGGGAGTGGAGCAACTTGATCTCAACACAAGGGTAGGTAGTTTTCTTCTCGTAAATGTAAGGTAGGAGTGGTAGTTCTTTCGATGGCTCTCTCCACGAATGAAGAGGAGGTGGAGGGTATTTATAGCCTCCACACAAAATCCAACTGTTACACACATTTGACCAATCTCGGTCGGACCGAAGTTGACAACTCGGTGAGACCGAAAGTTCAAATCTTGTGAACGTTGGGATTTTCGATGGGACCGAAAATACAATCTCGGTTAGTCCGATTCTTCCAAAGTCTAGGGTTTGCCAATCTCGGTGGGACCGACTTTCTCATCTCGGTGACACCGATTTGAGTACGTATGTTCTGAAGCTTGGCAACACCAATTTCGTAAGACCGAGTTTGGAATCGGAAAATCCAAATTATTAGGGTTTGGCTATATGGTGAGGTGGTTCATCTCGGTGTGGAAGTTTATGGAATCGGTGGGACCGAGATTACTTATGAGTTTATGTTGGAATGAAAGATTGCTGATAGTTTGAGAGATAAATCACTAAGCACTTTGAGCAACCAGATCATCATCATAACCTCATCCCTTTTAATAGTATTGGCTTTCCTATGGACTCAATGTGATCTTGGATCACTAAACCAAAAATGGAGTCTTGAGCTTTTGCCAATGTTTTCCTTAGCATTTTGAGGGTCCACATCATCAATCATTGCCATACCCATATCAATTGAACTTTCTCAAATATTCTCAAGAAATAATTAGTTCAATGATATATATTTTGTTATTAATTACCAAAACCACCCGGGATTAGTTGCACTTTCAATCTCCCCTTTTGGTAATTGATGACAACATATAGATCAAAGCTTCGACAAATGATATAATCAATGAATAACATCGTCGCTTTGAGAAGTATGTGATAAGCAAGAGCTCCCCCTAAATTTGTGCATTATTTAAGATTTGCGTTTGAATGCAAATGCACAATCGATTAGGATCATGGGTCACTCTTCCATGTCACATACATCTTGGTGGAGCGCACAAAATGATAAGAATGAATAGCATGCACCCAATCACCAAGACATGAGTAAATGATCATACAAAACATGAATATCATATGATAAGCATCAAGCACACATTAAGCATAGTATGATCAAGCACTCATCAAAGATAGAGCAAACGAGTATCAAACACACGAAATGTCTCAAGAACTCAAAAGTATCTCAAGGAAAACCGCAAACGAAAGAGCAAAAAGAGCACTCTCTCTCTCGAAGTCCTATGATCTATACAATTTCTCCCCTTTGGCAACAAGTTACCAAAAGTTCGAAGGTATAGAGCTAATCGTCACTAGGGACTCTGTGGCGGCTCTGCTCTGCGTCGATGGAGTGGAGATAGCTGCATCTGCAAAAGCTTCTGCTGAAGTCTGTGGAGCTGGAGGAGTGGATACTGAGCTGGTCTTTGAACCGATGGAGTTGTGCGAGGTGCTGATGTAGTAGCCTGGGTCATCCTTTGAATAGCAAATGATCTGGGCTTTGTGGGCACTGCAGCAGTCTGCTCATAGTCATCTGGACTAGATCACCTTCCATCTCCTTCATGAGCTCTGCCTTCTCCCTCTTCGCTTCCTCAATGTCGCCTCAAGCTTGTTGACGGTGACACGCACTTCATCGACTTGACATTGAGCATGGAACTTATCTTCAACTATCCTCTCAAGACTCTCCCGAGATCGCACTATGCTTGGCCAAAGCGTAGTTCAATCCTCCGAGTGGCTTCAAGAAGTTGTTCTCCAACGCTCTTGGGCTTTCTTCTTCTTCTTCGCTTCCTTCTCGAGTTTAGCTTGTTTGGCAGCTTCAGGACTTAGCGTGTCCTTCAACAGATGTGGGAGCATCCTCGGTCATCACAACTTCATTATCTTCATGTTCAGGCTGCAGGGGCAAGTGGGGTCTATCCAACGGTAGGTGTCCGTGCCAAACTTGGCATTGATGAGCATCTGAATGTGCGAGCAAACCCACATGACCTCTTCTCGTCTGCTGCTGTCCTCTTGATAGTCTCTACTATCGTGTCCATCACCTTAAAAGGTGTCTTCGATCCGAATGTGCAGCATGTTGATAGAATAGCCTCTTATCATGCGATGGTCTCGACTTGGGCATCAAAGTATGCCTCGTAATGGTGTTAGTGGTTGGGAGACCTGCTCAAGATGATAAACCGATCCAAGCTTCCATATCTCAACATCCTTGTCGGTACCTCATTGTACATGTTCTTCATAGACTCGTGATTCTTCTTTGGAATGCCATAGACATCTACATCATCGTCCCTTGATATTTGGTGCATTCAAGAACGCTCTCCATTCTTCAACAGTTGAAGAGAATCTACGCCTTCATCATCCATACAATTACGCCATCCGGATAGAAATGTGCGGTGGCATAGAACGCATGATCATCTCATCATTCCAAGCGGTCAATTTCGACCAACAAACTCAGCAACTCCACATGCGGTGAAGCTCTCATGCACATGTGGGAAGTAGTCTCTGTGCTCTTCACTTTGTCGATGTAATCCCGACCAACGATCTGTGTCAAGAACAATTGGTTTCTTGTCCATGAGCACTGCCTCATAGAAATCTTGTTTCTCTCGGTGTGGAACCTAGAGTCAACAAATGTCCTTCTCCGGTGGCATATGGATCAACTTGCCTCCATAGCACGAGACCTTTGTCCTTCCTTTCCTTCATATTTTCAGCTCGAGGATGAGCATCATTATGAACTGGCAGTTTACATGCGAGCTTGACAAAACATGTGCCTCTTCATCGATTCAGCAGGTGGCACATTGTCCTTCTTCTTCTCTGAAGCTGGAATATTTCTCCTTTGTTTTCTTTGGCTTGGCGGCAGGTTTGGCTTGGGCTGCCTTTCTTTGGAGCTGATGGCTTAGATTTTGTGGGTGCTCCTGCCTCGATGGCATCTCCCATCAACTTTTGCTTCGAGGAGGTGGGGTGCTTCCTCATCGAGTCATCATCGCCTTCTTCATGAACTAGCCTCTTCCTCTTGGAAGTTTTCTTGATCTTGCCGGAGGTTTCTTCTTCCATGCTCAGCTTCTTTGCAACTTTGGATTTCTTCTCTTTCTTTGGTGCCTTTCTTTGCTTGTTGCCCTTGATATCCTTTGGCAACCACTTTCCTCTTAGGCTTTGAAGTAATCTCCTCATCAAACAAAGTCGAGTCTTCCTCATCGTAATTCCTCTTCTTCCTCGCCCCGTGGCAGCAGCAGCAATCCACTTGGGGTGCTCTCTCTCCATCATCGAAAAAACTGCTGCTTCAGACTTGTGACCGCCTTTGGAATCTCAACGGTGATTCAGACTGTTCGTGTCACTTGCATCGTACATGACCGACAACCCGTGAAAAGAATAGGTGTAGGCAGAATAGAAGAGTTATCACAAACTGCAGAGAATTTTGCAAAAAGAATGAGTTCAAACTTTAGTTTTAGGTTTTCACAGAATGCATTTCGGTCTGACCGAGTCTAAAAATTCGGTGAATCCAAAGTGTCTAAACCTAACCATTCACACCACTTTCGGTTGGACCGAAATGGGTTTCGGTCTAGCCGAGAGCACTAGGGTTTCACTAAATCCTCATTTCGGTCTTACCGATTTGCACAACTCGGTTTAACCGAAAAGTGCGGTCTGATGGCCAGAGGCCAAATCGGTCGATCCGAGAATGTAGAATCGGTCACACCGAGATGTGTTCGTGAAACCTAACCCTAAAATTTTCACTCGAATTTTGTTCTACGATCTAATCTGCTGGGATAGAAGATTTCAAACTTGGCAAGAAGCTAGGCAAAACCTATCGTGCATTGAATCGAGGTTGAAGCACGAGAGGATGAAACTCACCCAACTGGTGGAGTTTCACTGCGGCGCAACGGTGCGGTGAGATTGACCGCTGACGGCGATGGAGACCATGGCGAGGGCGCACAGCGACGGCGGAGACGATCCGTAGACCATGGCGGCGGCGGCGAAGGGTTTGGGGCGAGACGTTTGAAGGAATAATCAGCGCTGCCCTCGGGTATATATACCTTCAACTGTCGGTGGGACCGAAGTTGAAAACTTCGGTGGGACCGAGATGGTTAATCGCAGCGCTACACACATCGGTCACGCCGAGATTTGCAACTTCGGTTTCACCGAGGTGAAAACCTAGATCAATCCAAGTGATTTGATGCGTCCGATTTGAGTATATTGGTTTGACCGAAAATACTTAGAAGGTTTTGGAATTTAAGCTTTTGACGGATCGGTGGCTCAAAGTGCTCCTCACTCGATCGTCCAAAAAGTCTTGTTCAAAGTTTGTGATATAAGCATGAATAGAGTTTGAGACAAGAAAGCATAGATAGCTAGGGGAGGAACTTAGGCATTCTTGTCCATCCATTTGGTCAAAAAAAATCCAAAAGACCAAAGCAACAAATGGATGTCCTCGAATGGATAAAATCATGCATCCAACATGCTCACACAATAAGATAGCAAATAAAACATGTGTCAAACATGCACAAACAAAACACTAGCAACTAGCACACAATTTGGCGATGACTAGGTCATCTATATATGAGTATATTGACTTAGGAGTCAAATGAGAACATTTGATCATAGGTCATACTCATCGTTTAAGCACAAGTGGGGTTACCACTTTTACATAAAGCATTAATGTGTTCACATCATTTGAAGATGCTTTAGCTCATTTTTTAAGAGCAAAGCTCCCCCTTGATGTGAGAACCCCTTTTTAAAGGGTCAAACTAACCTTGGGTTGTCGTTGAAGACTTCATGTAGATGTTGAAGATGTGGATGCTCAATGTTGATGAAGATCATCAAGAGTTGGGAGCAATCCTTTGGATTCGGGCACTTTCAATACCTACATGGGTTAGTCCCACAAGGAACAAACAAGGATATCCATGGACATAGATTGAAGTACACAATAGATGATGTCCATGAAAGCAATGATTACCTTGTCCCTTGACTTACCAACATGAGGGTTTGTGACTCCATGAACTAGTGCAAGATGTGGAAGTTGATTGCACAAGTTCTTGCCAAAATGAATGTGAGTGAAGTATATTGGCGGAGTCACCCTCAAGAACTCTCTAGTTCTTCTTCTTGGGATCCACATCATCTTGATGGGAATCCTTGGGGTATTAGTTGAGCTTGTCAAGTAGAACTTGAAGTTGCCTTGGGAACCCACTTGACCATGGCCTTGGGTGCTTCAATGAATGCATCAATCTCCTCTTGAAGCTTGTCCTTGCCTTTTAGCTTGTGGTCTTGTGGTGGAAGGTCATCTTGAGCTTGTTCCACATTGGAAGAAGTAGGATCATACTTCTCCTTTTGAGAAACAAACTTTGGAGTGGGATATTGACCTTCTTCCCATTCAACACCCTCGGCGTTGAACTTTCGCTCAAAACCAATTCCTTGATTCTTCCTGTCTTCCTTGTTTGCGAACAATTTCCTCAAAGTTCTTGCTTCCGCAAGGCTCTTGTAGACACCTTTCTCTATAATCCCTTTCAATAGACTATTTTCTTGCTCAAGTGAAACTTGGCTTGAAACATTGTTAGTGGAATCAAGAGAACTACTAGAAGTAACAACATTTGATTTAGCATGATTATTGTTACTACTAGATGAAGAATTTTTCTTATGCTTGTCATGCTTAGTTTTAATAGGTGGCAAGAAATTAGACAAGAGAAGTCGTTTGGCAAGATATGAAGAACTCTTCTTTCGAAGATCGTCATTGATAGCTTTTAGAAACTCATGTTCTTGCTCTAGATTGAGCTTCTCGAAGCGTAGCTTCTCATGAGATCTTAGGAGCTCTCTATGATCTTCTTGAGTTGTTTCATGAGCTAACTTAAGAGTGTTTAGTTCTTTAGTTAGACGCTCAATCTCCTTCATAGCATTGTCATTCGACTCTTCTCGACTATAAAGACTACTAGCATGTTCATCATTACTAAGCTCACTAGATTTATCATGTAAAAGCTCATCTTCACCAAGCAAGTCATCTTCATCACTATCAAAGTCAATGAATTCAGGGTGTGATACCTTGGGGCCTTTTGCCATGAAGCATCTTCCAATTCCCTCATTTGGTGAATCAAACAAGTCATAGGAGTTGGAGTTGGAGGACACGAGAGCAAGACCGCAACACCTTCATCTTGATCAGATTCGAGTTGGAGTGATAGCTTCTTTCGAGTGATTGCCGAGTCGGAGCCGAAACCCATTCACCAACATGAGCTTGATGTTTTCTTCTTGTGTAGCTCCTTGATGACTTGTCTTTCCTTTCCGAATCCTTGCTTCTCCGAGAGGATCTTCGCTCATAACGATCATCTCTACTCCTTCTCTTTTTCGAGGCGACTCTTCTCTTGAGCTTCTTCTTCTTGGAGATTCTTCTCTTCTCTTGTGGGAGTCGAACACTCATTTGAGTAGTGTCCGGTCTTCCACAATTGTAGCAGTTTCGATCACGACTAGAAGATCTCTTTTCATCATATGATCTAGACTTTGAGCTTCTTTCCTTGCTTCTACTCTTGTAGAATTTGTTGAAGTTCTTCACCATTAGGCTTATCTCTTCATTGGAAACCAGCTTGTCACTTGAGGTTGTGGGAGCTTCAACTGCAGCTTTGTAAGCACCACTTGACTTGTTGTGAAGCTCTTCCTTATCTTTAAGTGTCATCTCATGAGCAACAATTCTTCCAATGACTTGGTAGGCTTGAGATCCTTGTAGTTTGGCATCATTTGGATCAAAGTGCACACGGTGTCATACTTTCCATCCAAAGCTCGAGAATCTTCTTGATGATGAATCGGTCGGTCATTTCTTCGCTTCCTAAGCCAAGCAATCTCATTGGTGAAGAGAGCAAGCCTAGAGTACATTTCAGCGACTCCTTCACCTTCCTTCATCTTGAACTTGTCAAGTCGACCTTGAAGAACATCTAGCTTTGATTCCTTCACGGACTCGGTACCTTCGTGCATTTCACCAAAGTATCCCAAATCTCTTTTGCATTTTCAAGACGGCTGATCTTGTTGAACTCCTCGGGACACAAAGCATTGAAGAGAATGTCACAAGCTTGAGCATTGTTCAGAACATCCGCAACTCATCCGCAGTAGCTTCGCGATCCGGAACTTTTCCTTCCTCAAGAACTCACCTTGCAAGCAAACACAAATAATGCCCCATGCGGCGGTTATGTCCAAGAATATGCATTTTCATTTTGTGCTTCCAACTAGCAAAGTTTGAACCATCAAAGTAAGGACCTCTACGGAAATTACCCTCACTAGACGCCATACTCTCCTAGGTTGTGAAACCAAGCTTATGGAATCCAATGCAATTAAAACCAATCCAATGGAGACCAAGGCTCTGATACCACTTGTAGGATCGGAAGTATGTCTAGAGGGGGGGTGATTAGACTACTTGACAACTTAAAAGTTTAGCCTTTTGATTAGGGCAAGTTTTTAGCAAGTTCACAATGATGACCAAGTCAAGTATCACCCTACACATGCAATTCTAGAGTAGTGGCAGCGGAAAGTAAATTGCACATGTAGTAAATAAGAGGTGGAGAAGAGCAAACGCAATTTGGAGACACGGAGATTTTTCTCGTGGTTCCGATAGGTGGTGCTATCGTCAATCCACGTTGATGGAGACTTCAACCCACGGAGGGTAACAGCTGCGAGAGTCCACGGAGGGCTCCACCCACGAAGGGTCCATGAAGAAGCAACCTTGTCTATGCCATCATGGCCTCGCCCACGGAGGACTAGCCTTACTCGGGTAGATCTTCACGAGTAGGCGATCTCCTTGCGCTTACAAACTTCTTGGTTCAACTCCACATCTTGACGGAGGCTCCCAAGCGACACCTAACCAATCTAGGAGGCACCACCTCCAAAAGGTAATAGATGGTGTTGGTGATGATGAACTCCTTGCTCTTGTGCTTCAAATGATAATCTCCCCAACACTCAACTCTCCTCACCGATTTGGCTATGGTGGAAGAAAGGATTGAGTGGAAAGCAACTTGGGAAGGCTAGAAATCAAGTTTCATATGGTGGGAGTGGAGCAACTTGATCTCAACACAAGGGTAGGTAGTTTTCTTCTCGTAAATGTAAGGTAGGAGTGGTAGTTCTTTCGATGGCTCTCTCCACGAATGAAGAGGAGGTGGAGGGTATTTATAGCCTCCACACAAAATCCAACTGTTACACACATTTGACCAATCTCGGTCGGACCGAAGTTGACAACTCGGTGAGACCGAAAGTTCAAATCTTGTGAACGTTGGGATTTTCGATGGGACCGAAAATACAATCTCGGTTAGTCCGATTCTTCCAAAGTCTAGGGTTTGCCAATCTCGGTGGGACCGACTTTCTCATCTCGGTGACACCGATTTGAGTACTGTATGTTCTGAAGCTTGGCAACACCAATTTCGTAAGACCGAGTTTGGAATCGGAAAATCCGAAATTATTAGGGTTTGGCTATATGGTGAGGTGGTTCATCTCGGTGTGGTGAGTTTATGGAATCGGTGGGACCGAGATTACTTATGAGTTTATGTTGGAATGAAAGATTGCGATAGTTTGAGAGATAAATCACTAAGCACTTTGAGCAACCAGATCATCATCATAACCTCATCCCTTTTAATAGTATTGGCTTTCCTATGGACTCAATGTGATCTTGGATCACTAAACCAAAATGGAGTCTTGAGCTTTTGCCAATGTTTTCCTTAGCATTTTGAGGGGTCCACATCATCAGTCATTGCCATACCCATATCACTGAACTTCCTGAAATATTCTCAAGAAATAATTAGTTCAATGATATATATGTTGTTATTAATTACCAAAACCACCCGGGGATTAGTTGCACTTTCAGAGGGGAATGGAGGCAGCTCGCCAACACGCTGCTGCTCAGGAGGCGGTCGCCTCTGCATCTCAGTACTACCCCAGTTACTCTTATGGATATCAGCCAGGCGGTCATTGGTATTAGACCAACTTAGGCCAAAAGCCTAAGCTTGGGGGAGTACGTATTTCTCACCGACTTTACATTCGTGTTCACACACTAGTCGTCGGTGCTCATACTCTTTCATTGTATTATCCATGCTAGTTTAAATTTCTTTTTCTAGTTTTCTTCTTGTATGTTCGATAAACCTTAAGAAAAACCAAAAAACTAGTTATTTTAATTTCCATGCTTGTAGTAGAAATTAAAATGAAAACCCCAAAAAAAAAATTCTAGTTGTTCTTCTTACTTGTTGGGAGCTTTCCCGTGTAAATAGTTTTATTTTATTTTCTTTCTTTTGGGGGTCGAGAAGACTTTATTGAAAATGTTTAGTGGCTCTTATATGCATGATTGTTTATTTAACTTAGAGCCCATATTATCTTGTCTTCTCTCCTGAGTTGAATGCTTGCAGATTCCAGCTTAGTCCAATGCACGTGCACTCTTACTATTATACACATCGTTCCGCCGTGCAAGTGAAAGGCAGTAATAACGATATATGGTGGACTTATTGGGATGAGAAAAGTTGGTATGAACTCGACCTCTCTTGTTTTTGTAAATATGATGATTCATCATTCCTGGGTCAGCTATTGTGAAGTAAACATATTTGCAATGACATTTAGAGATTATAGTTGCTTGTGCCATGCTTGATTAGCTATGAGTTATAATGGTTTACCTGCATGCCAACATGCTATTAAAATGATTATGATGTGATATGATGGGATGGTATCATCCTTTAAATGAATTGAGTGACTTGACTTGGCACATGTTCACGCATGTAGTTGAATCAAGTCAACATAGCCTTCACGATATTTATGTTCATGGTGGATTATATCCTACTCATGCTTGTACTCGGTGTGAATTAATTTTCATGCATGCTTATGGCTGTTGTCGCTCTCTCAGTTGGTCGCTTCCCAGTCTTTTGCTAGCCTTCACCTGTACTAAGCGGGAATACTGCTTGTGCATCCAAACTCCTTAAACCCCAAAGTTATTCCATATGAGTCCACTATACCTACCTATATGCGGTATTTACCTGCCGTTCCAAGTAAATTTGTATGTGCCAAACTCCAAACCTTCAAATGAAATTCTGTTTTGTATGCTTGAGTAGCTCATGTTACAACTAGGGCTGCCTATATCTTCCATGCTAGGCGGGCTATTCTCACGAGGAGTGGACTCCGCTCCTCATTCACGAGAAAGGGCCGGTAACCGGGATGCCCAGTCCCATGATCCAAAAAGATCAAAGCAAATCAAAATAATTAAACAAAACTCCCCAGGGCTGTTGTATGTTGGAGTCACTCGTTGTTTCGAGCAAGCCATGGATTTATGCTTGTTGGTGGTTGGGGGAGTATAAACCTTTACCATTCTGTTTGGGAACTGCCTATAATGCATTTAGTATGGAAGATACAGCCATCTCATAGTTGTTGCGTTGACAACAAAAGTAGGCCACTCAAAATGTTATTCAATCTCTATTTTAAAATCAAGCTCTGGCACCTCTACAAATCCCTGCTTCCCTCTGTGAAGGGCCTATCTATTTACTTTTATGTTGAGTCATCACCCTTCTTATTAAAAGCACCCGCTGGAGAGCACACTGCCATTTGCATTCATTATTATTGGTTTATATTGGTATGACTTGACTGGATCTCTTTTACCATGAATTACAATGTTTAGTCAGTCCTTGATCTTTAAAGGTGCTCTGCATTTATGTTTTGCGGTCTCAGAAAGGGCTAGCGAGATACCATTTTGTTATATCATGTTATGATTATTTTGAGAAAGTGTTGTCATCCAAGTTTTATTATTATGGCTCGCTAGCTGATTATGCTATTGATATGAGTAATTGTGAGACCTATGTGTTATTGTGAGTATGGTTAGTTCATAATATTTGCTGAAACTTGAATGTTGGCTTTTCATGTTACAACAACAAGAGCAAACAAAGTTTGTAAAAGTTTTCCTTTATCACTTTCAGTTTATCAACTGAATTGCTTGAGGACAAGCAAAGGTTTAAGCTTGGGGGAGTTGATACGTCTCCAACGTATCTACTTTTCCAAACACTTTTGCCCTTGTTTTGGACTCTAACTTGCATGTTTGAATGAAACTAAACCGGACTGACGCTGTTTTCAGCAGAACTACCATGATGTTGTTGTATGTGTAGAAAAGAAAAGTTCTCAGAATGTCCTCGAAATCCATGGAGGCACTTTTTGGAATTAATAAGACTTTTTGGCGAAAGAATTAATGCCAGGGGGCCCACAGCCTGTCCACGAGACAGGGGGCGCCCCCCTAGGGCGCGGCCTCCTATCTCGTGGGCCCCCTGGACCTCCACCGACCTCAACTCCAACTCCATATATTCACATTCGGGGAGAAAAAAACCAGGGAGAAAGTTTCATCGCGTTTTACGACATGTAGCCGCCGCCAAGCCCTAATCTCTCGGGAGGGCTGATCTGGAGTCTGTTCGGGGCTCCGGAGAGGGGGATTCGTCGCCATCGTCATCATCAACCATCCTCCATCACCAATTTCATGATGCTCACCGCGTGCGTGAGTAATTCCATCGTAGGATTGCTTTGGACGGTGATGGGTTGGATGAGATTTACCATGTAATCAGGTTAGTTTTGTTAGGGTTTGATCCTAGTATCCACTATGTTACGAGATTGATGTTGCTATGACTTTGCTATGCTTAATGCTTGTCACTAGGGCCCGAAAGTGCCATGATTTCAGATCTGAACCTATTATGTTTTCATGAATATATGTGTGTTCTTGATCCTATCTTGCAAGTCTATAGTCACCTATTATGTGTTATGACCCGACAACCCCGAAGTGACAATAATCGGGACACTTCTTGGTGATGACCATAGTTTGAGGAGTTCATGTATTCACTATATGTTAATGCTTTGTCCCAGTTCTCTATTAAAAGGAGGCCTTAATATCCCTTAGTTTCCGTAAGGACCCCGCTGCAACGGGAGGGTAGGACAAAAGATGTCATACAAGTTCTTTTCCATAAGCACGTATGACTATTTACGGAATACATGCCTACATTACATTGATGAACTGGAGCTAGTTCTATGTCACCCTATGTTATAGCTATTGCATGAGGAATCGCATCTGGCATAATTATCCATCACTGATCCATTGCCTATGAGCTTTTCATATATTGTTCTTCGCTTATTTACTTTTCCGTTGCTACTGTTACATCACTACAAAAACCCAAAAACATTTATCTTTACTTTTGCTATCGTTACCATTACTATAATACCACTTTTGCTACTAAATACTTTGCTACAGATACTAAGTTATCCAGGTGTTGTTGAATTGACAACTCAACTGCTAATACTCAAGAATATTCTTTGGCTCCCCTTGTGTCGAATCAATAAATTTGGGTTGAATACTCTACCCTCGAAAGCTGTTGCGATCCCCTATACTTGTTGGTTATCAGCGGCCGTGGTGCGGCTGATGCGTTTTACATCTAGCACTTTTGGCGATGTATTTTACATCATCTATTGCAGATGATATTAGGGTCCCACTTCAGATTAACGTTGTCTGTCTTGTCATGCTTCAGCCTCGTCGCCATACACCTTAGCGGAGCTGCTCCAACGACAGAACCGTCCATCACAGCGGAGCAATACCCTCGGCGCCGTTTCCAGAGGCCTCAGATCTTCTTCCCGCCTCCAAGCAATACACCAAAGATCATCACCATCCTCCATGTCCAACCCAATGATGCTGAGGTCCACAAGGTTATGCCAAAGAGGTTGTACACTTGTCGCATCACTTTGTTTCTCCATTCCTCTGTTCTTCCAATTCATGTGAGCCAAACACCCAGGTTTACTGAAATCCTATGTTTCCAAATGCTCTGTTTTGCACGTGCATTCCTATCCTATTCCTGTGTTTTTCCTATCCCTGCGTTTATAGAATCCTCCAATTCTAAGGAGCCCTTACAGATTTACTTCATTTTCAGATAGGCGTTCACTGCAGCAGAGATCCCCCCTGCAGACTTTCTTTCGCCGCCTCAGATCAACTTCCCCGTTGCTGGCAGCCACACCAACCGCATTACCATCATCGACTGAGCAGATGAACCTGAGGACTACACGGTTCCAAAAGAGAGGTCACAGTCTTTCGTGTTTGCTTACGTTATACATCGGTTATTATTACCTGCTACTTTATCGTTCAATCTTGAGTTTTGAATTGCCCATGGGTATCATATCGAGCCAGCAACAAATAGTATCTGTCTACTATCTGGTTGATCTGGGGTCTTCTATGTGGTTCATGTTGGGTGGGTAACAAACAATAGATGATCCATTGTCTATCTTTTTAAACTGAAGCTATAATCTACCTGCTATCATTAGTTTTGGATCCATCCACTCGTTTGCTACCATCGGTCTTGATTTTTGCATGCACCCCTTAGGCCTTACAAAATCTAACTATTTTTTTATTATGCATGTCAGATATTGTACACAACCGTACTGAACATGTAGAGAAAAAGAGAAGACCGTTGCGTGGGAATATAATGTCATGCATACGCCGCTCCATGGTGGGCGAAGTGCCCCCCCCCCCTCCTGCATTTCTAGATTGTATTCCAGAGGAAGATAACTATTCAGATGGAGATTCAGAAGGAGCCGACCACGCCTGTTTACCACCTGAGGTGTTTGCTCTAACCTGGCATGCTGATGTTGGTCATATCATGCATATGACGCCTTGCATTGCTTACATTATACATCTTATATGTCATCAGCTTAGTTTAGATTTGCTTTGTGTGAATGCCACCTGTTTGGTTTCTATATCATACTCCCACCATTCCTAAATATTTGTCTTTTTAGAGATTTCAACAAGTGACTACATACGGAACAAAATGAGTGAATCTACACCCTAAAATATGTCTATATACATCCGTATGTGGTGGTCCATTTGAAATCTCTAAAAAGATAAATATTTAGGAACGGAGGGAGTATATGGGAATTATGCGATGCCATCTTATTTAGCCAGGCGTCATATACGTGAATCATGCAATGCCATCCTGTTTAGCCAGTCATCGTATATGTGAATTGTATCATGCCATATATTTTTCCATAATGTATTCCATTTGTCAACAATGTTTATACATTCATCTACTCTTCCTGTTTATCAGCCATTTGAATTGGAGGGGGTGATGGCAGTATCTAAGGGAGCAAAAACCCGTTCTTCACAAAAGACAGTGCTACCCGTCGATGTAGATAGAACCATGGTTGTACTGGCCCACAAACTAGCCCCACCACACATAATCGAGACTCTTACAGATTGCACACTTACACCGTTGGGCAGAGAACCAGCTACAACCCATCTAACCGCAACACCAGTGGATAGTAACCCACTTATAGTTGACAAAGCACCATGTCCACCATAGAGTACCCCCACACAAGCAGTTTGTAAAGCTACTGCAGTGCCCAAAGCACGAAGACCACCATAGCTAACCCAAACTCCACGTTTAAAGCGGAAGAGCAAGCTGTTCTCGTGTCGATTCCGTAGCTATGGTCCATACTCCTTTCTTTGTTGCATCATCTTGTATTTACTCATACCAACTACTTTCGAATTTGAAGGATCAATTGAAACTCCAATGGCGCTTGCAGGTATGTTTTAAACCTATTTCTTTAAGCTGGATTGCTGTTCTAACTTCTTGCTCTATGTTAATTTTAGTTTAAGTTGTATAAACAGTTATGTTCTCATGTGATGCACATTACAAGTGCTGCCAATGCTGTGTACTTTCTCACACTTATATTCTATCTATGCTGTTGTGTCTTAAAAATATATGAGTTGAACTGTGTCTCTATCTTGATTAGGGAACATAAACTAGAATGATATGGACAATATAGTGACCATAGTACATAGATATATGTTTGTTTCATGCTATTATCCTGTCCACCTTACTACTGAACTGGTTTACCAAAATGGGTTTCATATACTACAAGCTAAACATGTGATGTGTCTGCTTGTTTCTCTTGTAGTATGCAAACAGAATATTGGAGAAGAGCACCCCACTATGCAATGGTAGAGAAAGTAATGCAGATAAGGTTCAATATAGTGAGACAACCCTGTTGGTCTCCCAGAAAGGTGATAAAAACGATCTTGTAGACAGTGAGAAAAACCCACAGTCATGCGTTGATGTAGTGTTCGAGTTCTTGGCGATCACTGCACAAGCTCTTTGAACTTCATTTCTGAATCACTTGACTTCTTCATCTCAGCTACAAGTGAAAGGCATCGATCGGTGTGCTTTCTGGCAAGAAGCGAAGGGCTGAGGAAGTCCCTCTGAATTGAGATCGTACTTTCTTGTCTGGCAACAATATTACTGGAGGATTCAAGCGCCAAACAAGAGAAAGTTAATAAGCTTGCTAAGCATCGGCCAACATTATGGGTACCGGGATATTGTTTCTTGAACTCTTGAAGTGGATTCAGTTTTGGACTTGTTTTGCTGCGGCGTTTATATCTTTGCTTTGTTCCCTATATTTGCACCGGTGGCGAACTTTGATGCCCATGGATGTAATATGTGTAATAGCCGTGATAGCCTAGCATAAGTTGCTTGCTTATTTATTTCCTTGTTGTCTTGTTTATTTGTTTGCTTGTAGTCGGTGCGCTTCTTTTCCGCGATTTGCTAGTGGCTGCAATAACCTATTTTTAAAAACTAGGCCACAAAGAACCATGGGCTAATATTCTTCAGTGACCTTTGGGCCTCCTACGGGTCAGAGAAACAATGGGCCTTCTACGGGCCGTAGAAACAGTAGGCCTTCTACGGGCCGTAAAACAATGGGCCTTCTATGGGTCGTAGAAACAATGGGCCTTCTACGGGTCGTATCATCAATGGGCCTTATACGGGTCGTATGATCGATTAGCCAAACATGGGCCAATAACAGGCCGCATTATGGTCGTAAACAGGCTAGAGTTGGAATCGTCCGTTCATGGGCCGACCATAACGGGCCATCATTAATAGGCCGTATTTGATGACGCTATGAAAACGGCCCAATGTATTAGCGGACCACAAGCGGGCCGATCAGAACCACAGTGAATTTGGCCCACAGCGAAAAATAGCGATGAACGGGCCGTAAGTAAGCGAATCTTTGAAATAAGCCCAAGAATAAATGGGCTCGAGAAGGCCGAAGATAACATGGGCTGGAAGCGCCCAACGGAATAACGGGCCGTTAATGGGTATAAAGTGATACCTTTGTTCATTACGGGCCGCCACCACGGCCGTTAATGGGTGTAAAGTGATATACTATTCATTACGGGCCAGTTTCACCACGGGCCGTTAATAGGCCAAGAGTTACATAGGGCCTCATATGGGCTGAAAGACGTCGTGGGCCATACATGGGCCAGAAGTGAAAACAGGCTGGAATCATATTGGATGGCCTAGATGACGCTACTGGGCCTAATTCGGATAGGGCATAACGGGCCTTGGGTTAGCGGGCTGTAAATGGGCTATATGCAAACCGGCCGTTAACAGACTTTCCATGGGCCGGCCCGCCACCTTTTGACCAAGTCAAATGGGCCGGCCTTTTCACAGGAATGGGCCTCTGTTGGTCCGTGCCATGTGTCGACGTATTATAGGCCCTTCTGTCCAATGAGTGGATGACATCTGTGTAGGATCGAAAGTATGTCTAGAGGGGAGGGGTGATTAGACTACTTGACCAAATAAAAACTTGTCCTTTTCCCAATTTTAGTCTTTGGCAGATTTTAGCTATCTTAGCACAAGTCAAGCAATCTTAACACAATTCAAGCAAGCATGCAAAGAGTATATGAGCAGCGAAAAGTAAAGCATGCAACTTGCAAGAATGTAAAGGGAAGGGTTTGGAGGATTCAAACGCAATTGAAGACACAAATGTTTTTGTCGTGGTTCCGATAGGTGGTGCTATCGTACACCCACGTTGATGGAGACTTCAACCCACGAAGGGTAACGGTTGCGCGTGTCCACGGAGGGCCCCACCCATGAAGGGTCCACGAAGAAGCAACCTTGTCTATCCCACCATGGCCGTCGCCCACGAAGGACTTGCCTCACTAGCGGTAGATCTTCACGAAGTAGGCGATCTCCTTGCCCTTACAAACTCCTTGGTTCAACTCCACAATCTTGTCGGAGGCTCCCAAGTGACACCTAGCCAATCTAGGAGACACCACTCTCCAAGAAGTAACAAATGGTGTGTTGATGATGAACTCCTTGCTCTTGTGCTTCAAATGATAGTCTCCCCAACACTCAACTCTCTCTCACAGGATTTGGATTTGGTGGAAAGAAGATTTGAGTGGAAAGCAACTTGGGGAAGGCTAGAGATCAAGATTCATATGGTAGGAATGGAATATCTTGGCCTCAACACATGAGTAGGTGGTTCTCTCTCGTAAAACGATATCTTTGGAAGTGTAGGTTCGTTCTGATAGCTCTCTCCACGAATGAAGAGGAGGTGGAGGGGTATATATAGCCTCCACACAAAATCTAACCGCTACACACAACTTGCCAAACTCGGTGGGACCGAATTGAAGAACTCGGTCGGACTGATTTAGCAAATCTAGTGACCGTTAGGATTTTTGGTGGGACCGACATGCAACTCGGTAGGACCGATATGGTTAGGGTTAGGGCTTAACGTAATCTCGGTGAGACCGATTACACAAACTTGATGAGACCGATTTTGGTAATAAGCTAACCAGAGAGTTGGTCAGGTAAACTCGGTGGGATCGATTCGCTCATTTCGGTGGGACCGAAATGTTACGAAAAGGAAACAGGGAGTTTACATTGCAATCTCGGTGGGACCAATCGCTCATCTCGGTGGTACCAAACGCGTTCTGAGGGAAACAGAGATTACAATCCCATCTCGGTGAGACCGAGATCCCTATCGGTGAGACCGATTTGCCTAGGGTTTGTGGCAGTGGCTATGACATCTGAACTCGGTGGCGCCGAATAGAAAGAATCGGTAGGGCCGAGTTTGACTTTTGGTCTAGGTCATATGTGGATGTGAGTAAGTAGTTGAGGGTTTTGGAGCATATCACTAAGCACTGTGGAGCAAGAAACTCATTAAGCAACACCTCATCCCTCCTTGATAGTATTGGCTTTTCCTATAGACTTAATGTGATCTTGGATCACTAAAATATAAAATGTAGAGTCTTGAGCTTTTGAGCTTGAGCCAATCCTTTTGTCCTTAGCATTTTGAGGGATCCACTTTTCTCATCCATGCCATGCCATCCATTGAGCTTTTCCTGAAATATTTATCTTGGAATAATGTTAGCTCAGTGAGCTATATGTTGTTAGGAATTACCAAAACCACCTAGGGATAGTTGCACTTTAAATCTCCCCCCTTTTGGTAATTGATGACAACATATAGATCAAAGCTTCGACAAATGGTAATAAGAGTGAAAAACATTGTCGCTTTGAGAAGTATGTGATAAGCAAGAGGTCCCCCTAAATTTGTGCATAGTTTAAGATTTGCTTTGGACTGCAAATGCACAAAGAGTTAGGCTCATGGGTTACTCTTCCATGTCACATACATCTTGGTGGAGCGCTCAAAATGATAATGATTGAATACATGCACTCATCACCAAGCAAAGTGAATGATCATATAGAGATAATTGGGATAATGTCATCCAACAAGCATAAATGTAGCATATGATCAAACACATGATCATCCAAGTATCACACAGACATAAAGTATCTCAAACAAGCAAATAAAGTTCAACCACCAAAGCAAGAGAGAATAAAAAGCAACACTCTCTCGAAGCCTATGATCTATACATTTTTCTCCCCCTTTGGCAACAAGTTACCAAAAAGTTCATAGAAAATGCATAACACTAGATCGACTCTCAGGCTTGATCTTGGTGGTGGTGTAGAGATGGCTCCTTGAGCGAAGACTTGATAGATGTGGATGGAGATGGAGGTGTAGGTCTTTGGAGCTGGTTGCCTTTGGAGCTGTAGGAGCTGTGGTGAGTGCGATGAAGTGGCTCACAGTGTCATTACTTGCACTGCGGCTGATCTCTCGAGCTCTAGGCACTCTGGCAAATGCATCAGTGGTTGTCTTGCCCTTCCTCTCCTGCATATCATCCTGAACCTGCTCAACAACAGACTGGATCTCAGTTACCTTCACATCCAAGTCATAGAACTTTTGCTCCATGATCCTCTCCAAGCTCTCCTGTTTTTGAGTCAAGGTGGCCAGCCCCTTCTCGATCCTTAGAGTGGATGCAATCAAGTAGCCTAGCTGATCTTGTTTGCTCTTCAGAAAGTACTAAGATGCCTCTTCCATTGTTGTCATCTTGGTAGCCTTCTCTGTCCTTGCCCTCTCCTTCTTTGCTTGAGCATGCACAGAAGATGGTTCATCTTCATTCATAACCACTTAGTTGTCCTCAAAGTCTGGATAGATGGGCGTGTGATCCTTGTTCAACAAGTAGGTGCCTGTGCCCATCTTGGAGTTAATCAGCTCCTGGATCTGTGGGCATACCCACAACTTCTTTTCTGGTCAGCTACTGTCCTCTTGATAGTCTCAACTATGAGGCTCATGACCTTGAACTTCTGTGACACATCAAATAAGTGTAGCAAGTTTATTGCATGGTCTCTGATCATGTTGCAAACACTGACAGCAGACCCTGTGAATAGATATAGATGAGATAGAGTGGATGAGCATCACAAAATACAGAGGTTTTTGCAAAAGAATGATTCAAAAACTTAGTTTTAATTTTCCACAGAAAGCATTTCGGATCAACCGATTTTCAAACTCGGTGATATCGAAGCAGCTTTTGGAACCTAAACTAGTGAAGTCTGTCAGACCGAGTCACAGTTCGGTGGCACCAAGACTGCTAGGGTTTCACAAAGTCCTGAACTCGGTCACACCGATTTGCAATTCTCGGTCAGACCGAGAATCACTTGTGCAATGGCATTAGCCGAATCAGTGGAACCGAGTTCTACAACTCGGTGGGTCCGAGATGGTTTCGGCGGAAACCTAACCCTAAATTTTCAATTCACTTCTAATCTATGGAGTGTTTTGACTGGATAGAATAGTTTCAATTGTGGCAAGATTCATGACGAACATAATGTGCTAGGAATCAGACGGGGATAGCACTGTGATCGAGTCCATACCCTAGTTTGGCGATGAACTCACTACGGCGGCAATGGCAGGGATGATTTCCATTGACGGCGGTGGAGGCCAGCGACTGGAGGTGGCTGGCGACGAGGAGGACAATCCGGAGACCCTGGAGGCAGAGCGAGGTATGCGCGGGCAAAAGAGTTCGGAGAAAGTTTCCAAATTTTTGCCCGTGGGTATATATAGCCCGACCCTGTCGGTGTGACCGAGTGGAACAACTCGGTGGCACCGAGATACATAACTGTTGACAGTTACAGCAACTCGGTGTGACCGAAAAATTCAAATCGGTTGCACCGAGATTGAAAACCTAGATCGACTTAGTGATCTCGATATGACCGAAAAGGAAGAATGGGTCAGACCGAAACGCACAAAGAAGTTTTGGAAGTTTAAGTCTATGATGAATCGGGGACTCCGAGTGCTCCTCACACAGAGTGGTTCGAATCTGACTTGATCAAATTTTGTGATGTAGCATTAATAGAGTTTGAGACAAGAAAAGCATAGATAGCTAGAGAAGGTTCTTAGGCATTCTTGTCCATCCACTTGGCAAAAGAAAAAGAAACCAATCAATCAAAGCAACAAGTGGATGTCCTCGAATGAGTGAAATATGCAACCAACATGCTCACACAAAAATGGCAAATGAAATATGTGGCAAAGCATGCACAACCAATTCTAGCATCTATCAAACAATTGGCGATGACTAGGGCATCTATATATGAGTATATTGACTTAGGAGTCAAATGAGAACATTTGATCATAGGTCATACTCATCGTTTAAGCTCAAGTGGGGTTACCACTTTTACATAATGCATTGATGTGTTCACACCATTAGAGTTGCTTTGACTCAATTCTTAGAGTTAAGCTCCCCCTAGATGTGAGATCCCCCCTTAGAGGGATGAACTAACCTTGGGGTTTTGTCGATGATGACTTCATGTAGGTGTTGAAGATGTGGATGCTCAATGTTGATGTAGATCATTTAGAGCAATCCTTTGGAGTGAGTTGCACTTTCAATACCTACACGGGTTAGTCCCACAAGGAACAAACAAGGATATACATAGACATAGAGTGATGCACACACAAGATGATGTCTATGAAAGCTTTAGGTTACCTTGTCCCTTGTCTTACCAACAAGAGGGTTTGTGACTCCTTGAACTAGTGCAAGATGTGGAAGTTGATTGCACTTGTTGTTGCCAAAATGATATGAGTGAAGTATGTTGGCGGAGTCACCCTCAAGAACTCTCTAGTTCTTCTTCTTCGGGATCCACATCATCTTGATGGGAATCCTTGGAGTTGTAGTTGTACTTGATGAAGTAGAGCTTGATGTAGTCTTGGGAACCCACTTGACCAAGGCCTTAGAAGCTTCTTCAAATGCATCAATCTCCTCTTGAAGCTTGTCCTTGCCTTTTTGCTTGTGGTCTTGTGGTGAAAGATCATCTTGAGCTTGTGTCCCCTTGAAGAAAGTAGGATCATACTTCTCTTGTTGAGGAACAAACTTCGTCTTGGGGTATTGATCATCTTCCCACTCAACTCCATTGGCAATGAACTTTCGTTCAAAACCAACACCTTGGTTCTTCCGATGGCTTCCTTGCTTGCGTACAATTTCCTCAAATTGCTTACTCCCGGCAAGACTCTTGTAAACACCTTTCTCTATAATTCCCTTCAATAAGCTATTTTCTTGCTCATGTGTAACTTGGCTAAGAGAATCATTAGTGGAATCAAGAGAACTACTAGAAGCAACAAAATTGGATTTAGCATGATTATTGTTACTACTAGAGGAAGAATCCTTCTTGTTCTTGTTAATGGACTTGACTTGAGGCATGTAAGTAGATAAGAGTAAACGCTTGGCGATGTAAGAAGAATTTTTCTTACGGAGATCATCATTGATTGCCTTTAAGAACTCATGCTCTTGCTCAAGGTTGAGTTTTTCAAGGCGTAACTTCTCATGAGTCCTTAAAAGTTCTCGATGATCTTCTAAGATAGTTTCATGAGCTAACTTAAGAGTGTTTAGTTCTTTGGTTAGAAGCTCAATCTTCTCCTTATCGTTGTCATTTGTTTTATCTTGATTAGCATGATTAATTGACGTTTCATCATAGTATTCATCACTAGAGTTGTCAACAAGTAAATCATCATCACCTAACAAGTCATCTTCATCACTATTGAAATCAACATACTCGGGGTGTGTTACCTTTGGGCCTTTAGCCATGAAGCATATTCCAAGTCCTTCATTTGGTGAATCAAATATGTTGTAGGAGTTGGTTGACACAAGTGCTAGACCGGCAACACCTTCATCTTGAGTATATTCGGAGTCGGAGTGATAGCTTCTCTCGGAGTGATTATCGGAGTCAGAGCCGAATACCCATTCACCAACATGAGCTTGATGTCTTTGTTTTGTGTAGCTCCTTGATGACTTGTCCTTCCTTTCTGAATCCTTGCTTCTCCGGGATGGTCTTCGTTCATAACGATCATATGTACTCCTCCTCTCCCTTGGTGGTGATTTTTCTCTTCTACTTCTCCTCTTGGGTGATTCTTCTCTTCTTCTGTAGGGTGCCGTACACTCATTGGAGTAGTGTTCGGGTCTCCCACAATTGTAGCAATTGCGCTCTCGACTAGAAGATCTTTTGTCATTTAGGACCTTAACTTGGAGCTTCTTTCTTTGCTTCTATTCTTGTAGAACTTGTTGAAGTTCTTCACCATTAAGCTCAATTCTTCATTGAAGGTTTGTTCCTCACTTGATGATGTAGGGGCTTCACATGAGGCTTTGTAAGCACTACTTGACTTGTTGTGAAGTTCCTCCTTATCCTTGAGTGACATCTCATGAGCAACAATTCTTCCAATGACTTTCGTTGGCTTGAGATCTTTGTAATTGGGCATCATTTGGATCAATATGCACACGGTATCATATTTTCCGTCCAAAGCTCTTAGGATCTTCTTGATGATGAATTTGTCGGTCATCTCTTCACTTCCTAAGCCGGCAATCTCATTTGTGATAAGAGAAAGCCTAGAGTACATTTCAGCGATACCTTCACCATCCTTCATTTTGAACTTGTCAAGTTGACTTTGGAGCACGTCCAACTTGGATTCCTTGCCGGAGTCAGTACCTTCATGCATATCAATCAAAGTATCCCAAATTTCCTTTGCATTCTCAAGACGGCTGATTTTGTTGAATTCTTCGGGGCACAATCCGTTGAAGAGGATATCACAAGCTTGAGCGTTGTATTGCAGCATCTTCAACTCTTCCACGGTAGCTTCACGGTTCGGTTCTCTCCCATCAAAGAATTCACCTTGCAAGCCAATACACACAATAGCCCAAACGGTGGGGTTATGTCCAAGAATATGCATTTTCATCTTATGCTTCCAACTAGCAAAATTAGTACCATCAAAGTAAGGACCTCTACGGTGATAATTTCCCTCGCTAGACGCGATACTCTCCTAGGCTGTGAAACCAAGGCTATGACCACCAAAAGCTATGGAAATCAAAGCAAATGGAGACCAAAGCTCTGATACCACTTGTAGGATCAAAAGTATGTCTAGAGGGGGGGGTGATTAGACTACTTGACCAAATAGAAACTTGTCCTTTTCCCAATTTTACTCTTTGGCAGAGTTTAGCTATCTTAGCACAAGTCAAGCAATCTTAACACAATTCAAGCAAGCATGCAAAGAGTATATGAGCAGCGGAAAGTAAAGCATGCAACTTGCAAGAATGTAAAGGGAAGGGTTTGGAGGATTCAAACGCAATTGGAGACACATATGTTTTTGTCGTGGTTCCGATAGGTGGTGCTATCATACATCCACGTTGATGGAGACTTCAACCCACGAAGGGTAACAGTTGCGCGAGTCCACGGAGGGCTCCACCCATGAAGGGTCCACGAAGAAGCAACCTTGTCTATCCCACCATGGCCGTCGCCCACGAAGGACTTGCCTCACTAGCGATAGATCTTCACGAAGTAGGCGATCTCCTTGCCCTTACAAACTCCTTGGTTCAACTCCACAATCTTGTCAGAGGCTCCCAAGTGACACCTAGCTAATCTAGGAGACACCACTCTCCAAGAAGTAACAAATGGTGTGTTGATGATGAACTCCTTGCTCTTGTGCTTCAAATGATAGTCTCCCCAACACTCAACTCTCTCTCACAGGATTTGGATTTGGTGGAAAGAAGATTTGAGTGGAAAGCAACTTGGGGAAGGCTAGAGATCAAGATTCATATGGTAGGAATGGAATATATTGGCCTCAACACATGAGTAGGTGGTTCTCTCTCAGAAAATGTATGCTGGAAGTGTAGGTTCGTTCTGATAGCTCTCTCCACGAATGAAGGGGAGGTGGAGGGGTATATATAGCCTCCACACAAAATCTAACTGCTACACACAACTTGCCAAACTCGGTGGGACCGAATTGAAGAACTCGGTCGGACCGATTCAGCAAATCTAGTGACCGTTAGGATTTTCGGTGGGACCGACATGCAACTCGGTAGGACCGATATGGTTAGGGTTAGGGCTTAACGTAATCTCAGTGAGACCGATTACACAAACTCGGTGAGACCGGTTTTGGTAATAAGCTAACCAGAGAGTTGGTCAAGTAAACTCGGTGGGACCGATTCGCTCATTTCGGTGGGACCAAAATGTTACGAAAAGGAAACATGGAGTTTACATTGCAATCTCGGTGGGGCCGATCGCTCATCTCGGTGGTACCAAAACGTTACGAAGGGAAACAGAGAGATTACAATCCCATCTCGGTGAGACCGAGATCCCTATCGGTGAGACCGATTTGCCTAGGGTTTGTGGCAGTGGCTATGACATCTGAACTCGGTGGCGCCGGATAGAAAGAATTGGTAGGGCCGAGTTTGACTTTTGGTCTAGGTCATATGTGGATGTGAGAAAGTGGTTGAGGGTTTTGGAGCATATCACTAAGCACTGTGGATCAAGAAACTCATTAAGCAACACCTCATTCCTCCTTGATAGTATTGGCTTTTCCTATAGACTCAATGTGATCTTGGATCACTAAAATATAAAATGTAGAGTCTTGAGCTTTTGAGCTTGAGCCAATCCTTTTGTCATTAGCATTTTGAGGGATCCACTTTTCTCATCCATGCCATGCCATCCATTGAGCTTTTCCTGAAATATTTATCTTGGAATAATGTTAGCTCAATGACCTATATGTTGTTAGGAATTACCAAAACCACCTATGGATAGTTGCACTTTCAATCTATCCCAACGATGAGCCGACACGTGTTTTCTCCAGCCAATGATGATTTTACACGTGGAAAATTCCCATTGGTTGGGGCTGTTAACGGGTTATCGGATCCAAAACCCAACCCGATAGCTTAACGACGTTCCGTTACGGTGGATGCCACGTGTCGGTCACCCTTGACGAAAGCACTTCTGTGACGCGCGATTTATCGTCATGGAAGTGGACACTTCCGTGATGATAATTTTGGTAATGTCATGGAACACTTCTACGACATCACATGTATGACTATCTTGATTCTGTCATAAAATCGTCATGGGTGTACATGCATGACAAAAAACGCGACCTACTGTGACAAACACGTATCATCACGGAAGTGTATTTTTTTGTAGTGTCACCTCCTTTGGGTTTCCCCAATCGAGGCCCTTCTTCGTTCAGGAGACCAACTTCCTTGGGGGCTCGGCCGTAAATGCAAAGTTCTCCGTCTGGCCTTCAACGGGTAGCTCGGTGATATAGAATCTCTCCCACTGCCACACCTTGGTTGTCTCCACAAAGGTGCCCTCTAGCCAGGACACCTTAGGAGCTTGCTTACCATGGCCCATCGCATTCGACGAGTTGGGAGCCACTACTCTTGGGCCTGACACTAAAGATCTTCAACCACAGGACAAAGTGCAGCTCGATACGGAGGAATGCCTCGCAAACAGTGATGAAGGTTGCTATGTGGAGAATTAATTCTGGGGCTAGATGATGGAAATCTAGCCGGTAGAAGGATAATAGCCCCCTCACGAAGGGGGGAAGAGGAAACCCCAACCCTTGGATAAGGCGGGGAACAAAAACCACCCTTTCCCCTTCCTTGGGAGTAGGGATGGAGCGATCAAACTCCAGGACCCGACAGTTGGCTTCGGTGGGTATGTAACCCGCCGCCCGGAGATCCATGATTGTGCCCTCCGTTACGTTGGAGGATACCCACTTGCCCTTTAGCTCGACGACCATTGATGATGAAAGAATGTGGGCCCAGGTGAAGTACAGAGGCTTTGGAATGGATCTGGGGCGCTAGAGCTCTAGAGGCTACAGGCGATGGTGCAGGAGATGGAAGTGTGGGGGAAAGTAAATTACCACCCTTTGCTTTTATAGGTCAGTAAAAACCCAAGAGTCCCCTTACTACGCTGCATGAATCACCACCTTCCAACCCTTTGTGCCGATAGACGGGCATCAATAAAAATGATTATTTGATGACATCCCTTGAAAAGCGGAGCATGATCTCTGCATTGATAGGACGTGCCAATGAGGAAGCTGCCTCGGGCCGTGATTTGATTCGCAATAACTGGCTCGATTAACATTATGGTGGTGACGGTTCGGTAAAAGTTGTCATATAAAAACCACTACTCACACCTATTTGGAAAGTCTTTGAGGCTAAGCTACCCTGGGACCTCGGGTACAGGGGGATACCTTTGTAAAAAAGGGGATCTAGTACTTCCCTCGCCGAGGATAAGGTTTCAAACATATGGCCGGAAGGGTTAACTGTGAAAGGAGGCCTGATAATTTATTATGAACTTCGGATCTGGGCAAAATAACAGAGGAACTCGTCTACCAAGCTGAAGACATCAAGCAAGATATCAAGCTGAAAATATTTGTCTGAGGATGGAGCTTTCATCCTCGGCTTTGACGACAAATTCAGGGGGCTACTGACGGTGTCCTGGACTAGGGAGTGCTAACCTATACGACCCACAGTCCATGGGCCGAGCTTACGACCCGCTGATCTCCACAAGGAAGGACTCCAGAAGCTATGAACCTCGACGTGATCAAGATGGAAACCTTCGAAGACTTGGCGTGAGCTTCAAGGATATCTCACTAGCTGGCATGTCTGGCCACCGACCATATGTGTAACCTAGGAACCCCTTGTGTGTATATAAGCTGTGGGGTTTAGTCTTTAGAGATACACTTACTAGCCTTAGGGTTTAGAACACAACATACGATCTTGATGTAGACCATCTTGTACATGATACTCCATCACATCAATATAACCAAGCAGGACGTAGGGATTTACCTTTTCGAGAGGGCATGAACCTGAGTAAACATCGTCTCATGTTTGCCCCTATTACCATCATCCCTAGATTACCAGCTCGAGACCCCCTACCTGAGATCCGCCGGTTTTAGCACCGACAACCGCTTAGGGGGTACTTCCACTGTGAGCTGCCACAGCTACTACCGCTTGGATTTTTCCTTCTGCACATCTCTGGTTAGCTCACGATAATACTGCTTGCGTGGTACTTCCATTTGCTACTATCGCTGCTGCTACTGCTTGCTTTGGAGAGGTGTGCAAGCCTCTGTTGCCCTTTTTACTCTTGCGGTAGTTGGACGGTTGTTATATGGTAGTATCGCTTCATGCGGTGCTTCTGCTCTGGCACCGCTCCACTCCCGCTGGTCCCTCTGTATCAAGTGACATTTAGCGGTAGTACCGCTCACTTTAGCCAGTAGTACCGCTCTGGTGGAACTACCGTGCTTGTACTCTGCAGTACACACTAGCTGGCACTAGAACTACCGCTCCCCAAGCGGTAGTACCACTTGAGCATGGGAATAGTGCATAGCGGTTAGATGGGGGGGCTATAAAAGGGGGTCTTCTACCCCATTGCCCCAACGACTTGGGGCAAGCATTCTCCTCCATTGTTGACCTCCAAAAGCTTTGCTCTCTCTCTCTCTCTCTCTCTCTCTATTCCTCCCATGATTCTTGCTTTTTTTGAGGGAAAAGAGAGAGGAGATCTAGATCTACATTTTCACCAATCCATCTCTCCTCTCAGTGAGGGGAACCTAGTGGATCTAGATCTTGGAGTTCTTTTGCGTTCACCTTGTTCTTCCTCTCATATTCCTCCATAACTTTCGTTGCATCAGTTTGAGTTCTTCACGGTGATACGTGGAAGTGAAAGTTAAGGAGCTTATTACTCTTGGGTGCTTGGGCACCCTAGAGCTTGTGCCTCTTGGGTGCTTTGGCGCCCTAGACGGTTGGTGGTGTCGCTGGTGTAAAGCTCCAAGCAAGCTTTGGGTCTCCAATTAGATTGTGGAGATTGCCCCGAGCAATTTGTACGAGTTCGTGACCGCCCCAAGGGTTGCCAATTGTACGGGTTCAGTGACCACCCTCAAGGGTCCCTTAGTGGAATCACAACATCTTGCATTGTGCGAGGGCGTGAGGAGATTACGGTGGCCGTAGTGGCATTTTGGGGAGCATTGTGCCTCCACACCGCTCCAAAACAGAAATTAGCATCTGCAAGGGTGTGAACTTCGGGATACATCGTTCATCTTCGCGTGTCTCGGTTAGCCATACTGTATCATGAAGTTCACACCCTTGCGGATGCACAACCAATTCAATGGTAGACTATGGTTTAGGGTTAGGGTTAGGTTTATGCTTTAGGGTTTAGGGTTAGGGTCATTGCTACCCATCGCACCCGTCGCACTCGTAGGCAACCATTTTCCAGATCCGCTCCAATTTCCATCATTAGTTGCAGGTCCTTGATGTAGGGAACCAATTTTCAAACCACTTCGTTTGTTTAGGTGCGTATGTTGTGTTAGCTTTATCTATGCCCAGCATTCTTTAGAAAAGAGGCTACTGCCCGGCTTTAAGCCCTTACTGATAACCTAACAACACACAAACACAACAAACAAACAAAACAAGAAAAATGAAAGACAAAACGGCCCGATGAAATGGTGCCGAGGAACAACCACAACCGAACAAGGCACCAAGCCGGACAAGCCGCTTAGGGAATTCTTGGTTCTCAACCGCGATTAGGCCAGCGGAGCAAACACTACGAGACCCTCAGCACGATGAGAAGAAGTTGTCGTCAGCCACCACACTCCGACCACCAATGGATAGGGGACTTGCTCCGAAGGCGGAGCCTTCAAGAAGGAAATGACGCCATAGTGCCGCCACCGCCCAGTCCGAAAAGGACCAAGGGTTTTCACCCAGAGCACGGAGGAGGAGGCCACCCACAATGACGCCTCCAAGAAGGGGTACGGTGCTCGAGAGCGTCGCCGTCACCGGCATCGACGATGTTGAGCAAAGCTTTCGCCTGGGATTCGACCACCTTCCACCCAACGTCCACTAGCCACACCTCCATCGCACTGCACCCAAAAGGAACCGATGGCGAGGTGAGGAGACCCGAGACCTGTGGAGACAACGCCCAAAACTGGGAAAGGAGGGACCGCCAACTCCCAACCATGAACGCCTCCTCCGTGAGCTACCTTGCCATCCACACGGCCAAGACACCACACCAGCACCAGCAACACGACCTCTACCGCAAGAGCACCGCCAAGCCCACCACCTGGAGCCGTCGCTCCGAAACCGAAGAAGCCACCAAACCTGTTGAGAAACAGGCCGCAGATGCACAGCAAGCCACCCTTGCTTCCGCATCAACGCCCCACCGACACCCAACACCACGGACTCCCGCAGCACCCCGCCCAACCGATGTAGAGACCCTGGAGCACAAATCTGGACCATCTGGGGGAGGACCGACACGGCAGGAGTAGCGCAGCGGTCGCCGACCATGGCCCTCGCTAGACCCTCCCGACCAGCTGGAGGGAAAAAGGCAGCAAGCCCCTGCCTAGGTGAGCCGCGCCCACTCAGGACACCAGCATCAGCTGGGAGGGGATCTCGCGCACCTTGCGCGATCGATAGCGAGGGAGCACCACCTCCCTGGTCGGCCATACCCCTTCCCCACCACCCGTGGTGCCCCTACCTCGAGGAGCCGCGCCTCCATAGCCGGCCAAGCCTCCCACCATGGACACTGCGAAATCCCACCGAGAGGGGCGAGCAGGAGGAAGGCGGAGAGGAGGGAAGGGGCAGGAGGCCCGCCCGCCCATGCTGGGCGTGACCTCTGGCAATGGCGGGAGGAGGGCTCCGCCGGGATGGGGTGGTGGCGGGGGGAAACCCTAGTTTCCCCGAGTCGCCTGGGAGGGGCGACGCGGGGGTCGGGGGAGGGGGGAGATGCCTCGCTGTGGTTTGTCGTTCTGTGCCCAACGTTGTGTGCAATTTGCTTGTTTGTGTGCTTGCTGATGATTTCCGTACCTTTGTATGTGTCCCGCTCAACAAGAAATACCGTGAATTATGTTCCAATTCAATGTGAATGGCACTAAAATTTTCATAATATGTTTCTAAAATATAAAGAGCAATATTTGTTTATATTGTGCATTTGCATATGCGAGCAGAGATAACATCACCATTTTTATACAGGAGGCGAAGTGAATCAAACCCATTCCACTTTCTCTCCGAAGCCAAACATTCTAATGTAACAATTCCATTCTATCAAATGAGGCTAATAAAACAAAAATATAAAATCAACTCAGTGAAATAAAACTATGACATTTTCATTCCACTTCATTATCGAACCCAACACACCCTTTGCCCTGCCCACGAAAGAAGAATGCGCCCTAAAGCTCGTCCAAGCTTGGCGAGCCCACTTATCCGGTGAAGATCCACGGGCTATTGGCTGCGGCCTGCCAGTGGGCTGGCTGTCTATCAGCTCCGGTACTCCATCGCATCGCATATTCGTCGTCTCGTCTGTTTGCTATCCCATCCCCCTCGTCGCGCGTCCGCTGGCGTGCGCCGCCGCCTCTATCCGAATGGCGCTTCGCTCGCCGGAGCTGCGCTTTGCCGCCTCCACGGGGCTCGGCGCGCTCTCCCGGCCCAGCCGCCTCGCTCCTTCCCCCCTCGCCGCGCTCGCTTCGCCCCGCCGACGCCGCCGCGGCCCGTCCCCTTCCCCTTCTCCCTCGCCCTCCGACTCCAACCCCTCGACCGCCTCCGCCGGTAAGTCTGCGCCTCTTCTTGCGTATTCTCCGCTGGTCTGATGGTGATACACTGTGATTTCGCTTACCCCCCGACCGGGCCGAGGTCTGTGTAGGCGACGCGGACGGGCCGGAATGGAAGAAGGTCAGCGCGAAGCGGTTCGGGTACAAGGAGTCCATGATCCCCGATGAGGCATGGAACGTCCTCCACCGACTCCGTAGCAGAGGTGCGCCCCTTTTTCGTTTGCTTGATTGTTATCGTGGAAACACTGATTCTCACTATTAATCTTGTCTTCTTCCTTTCTTGAGGAGGGACCAATGTTATCTGTTGACCTTGAGTTTATGAGAAGACTCTGATACACATATAGAAGGATTTCGTTTTAGCCCTAAAGTGAATCGTTTAGCTGAAAGTTTGCTCCTTTACAGCTATTATATGTTAATATCATGGTTCAGCGTTTGACTCTCGTGATATAAGAACATAACCACTAGTAAATTATAGCATTCTTTTATTTTTCCATGACATACTCGCATTACCATTTGAGGCCTCCTTTGGTTCATAGGATATGAATTTCACCGGAATAGGAAAACCATAGGAAGTGAGATGAGATGTATCTCAAATCCTATAGGGAAAGAGATGTCAATTGTTCGTAGGATAGGATATTTTTATTTGGTCTAGGATAATGTTTTCTTCCTTTGAAGTACAAAGGATTTGTTCCTATCCTATACAGGAGTAGGATTCTATTCCTACAAATCAAAGGGCCCCAAAGGAAAATTTCCTCCAAACTGATGGTATTAAATGGGTAACAAATGTATCTGGTTTTATTGTTCCACTATTCAGTAAGGAAGTTCAATTCCACTGTGTTACCCTTGTTAAGCTTCATCCACTAGCCAACACAACCAAAAGTCTGAACTAATGGAAAGGGCTAGGCAATCCACATATGCACTTCAACACCCCCTCTCACGTGTAACGCGGAAAGTCAACACGTGGATAGACTCAGAGGCACGGCTCAAGAGTCATATACGTGGACAAAGGGGGGCAACAACAATGTTTCGATAAATTGCGGAAGCCAGGACTTGAACTCAAGACCTTGGACTCTGATACCATGCTAAGCTTCATGCACTAGCCAACGCAACCAAAAGTCCAGACTAATGGAAAGGGCTAGGTAATCCACATATACACTTCAACAACCCTGCTGTTAGGTAGCTAAGAACTATAGAATTATTGTTTTTTCCTTATTATTCTAAAACCACGATGATAACCAAAGGTTTTGTGTCTTCGGGTGAAGTATCCATCTGGGTTTTACTTTTTTGTTATTGCACTCTCAGATTCAGTGATATGTGTATGTGTTTTACTGCTTTGCAGGATATGATGTGTACTTGGTTGGTGGTTGTGTTCGAGATCTCATAATGAAGAAAATCCCAAAAGATTTTGACATAATAACAACAGCTGATCTTAGGCAGGTTATAACTCATATTAACGAGCATGCCATTTGTTATGCAGTGATTTTATTACAAATTGGTTTGTTGTGTGTCATACGTTTCTCAAAGAGTCAAAGCTAACATTTCTACTGAAACGTGGAGATAGTAAATTTTCTAGAATAATAATGGTTTTGTCAAAATCAACTGCAACAGACATAATTGGCATATTTGCTTTATATTAGATGCATGCAGTTCTTCCTTATCTGAAATAAGAGATACCTTCAGTCTATCCGTGATAAGTGAAAGGTATAAATAAAAAACTATGTATAATTTCACTTCTAATTGTATATTTGCATCTGTCATATTTTGCAGTTATGTTGCATTGCAAGTCGTCAACAAATTCTTATTCTATTTGAGATGCAAAAGCAGTTCTGTCGACCTTACCAACAAAGGATGCTATTTTGAACTCTTGCAGGTGAAAGACACCTTTGTAGGATCAGCTGTTATAGTAGGAAGGCGGTTTCCCATAGTTCACGTACATGACAATAATTCCATTGTTGAGGTTCGTACACATTTGTGCTTACTTGGCTGGATCGTCAGAATTTGCACACTTTAAGAGGGGGGTTGTTGAATTAGATTTCCTTTCACACCGCATATGCTGCCAACTCAATACTGAGTGTCATTGAACTAGATTTTCTTTCACACCACATGTTAGAGTACGTAATGGGCCTAATGGGCCCATTAGTCTTAGGGTTAATTAGAGATAAGGGTCGCTTGCTTAGGGGTCAAGTAAGCCTTGCTTGGGAGTCAAGTAAACCTCTCTATATAAAGAGAGGAGATGTATCAATCTAATCAAGCAAGAATTAAGAAGGAAATCCCTTCCTCTTGCTCGGCGTGGGCAAAGGCCCCGGCCGCCCTCTCGCCCTCCTTCTAGCAGCGTCATAACAATTTGGTATCGGCTAGCCGGTTCGATCATGTCTTCACCGCCGCCAAGCCTGTCTCTTCCGCCGCCGGTCACTTTGTCGCCTCCGGCGACCACCACGCCCGTCGCCCCGCTCCAGCCCGCGCCGGGATCCTCTGTCGCGCCCGCCCCAGCCGTCCTCACCTGGGAGGAGGTGTCCGGTCTTCGGGACCTAACCAGCGGTCCAGAGATCCACTGTTCTTGGCGGGTCCTACGGGCGCGCCCGATTCGCCGCCCATCGCCGCCCAGCGCTGCCGTGGCTGCCATGGCAGCGCCGCGCCAGCGACGCCGCCACGCCTTCGCCGAGCAGCTGCGGCTGCCATCCATCGCCACCACCGCCCAGCCACAGCTGCGATGGCGGCCGCCGCTCTGGCGGCCTCCGCCCGCCCGACGCTCCGTCGGCAGCCGTTGCCGCTGCGGCGTGACAGCGCAGCAGCCGCTGCGATTCACGGCAACCACCGCCGGTCGGCTCCGCCGCCCGGTATGGGATGCCCTCGGCGACGGAGTCACGGCGACCTCGTTCCCATCGGCGCCGTCGCCATCCTGGGCGTCCACATCCAGCAGATCAAGTCCACGCCATCGCCGTCGCGCTTAGTCTTGGATCGCTACCGCCACGTGTCGGCGGCGGTGAGCTGCGAGCTGCTGCGCTGACCTCCTAAGCGGCGTCGGCATGTGCGAAGATCGTGGTCTGCGGCTGCCGCTCCTCCAAGTTGCCCTTCGATCGCGCAAGGACCTCGATCTCGTTAAGCTGCGTCGGGGATCTTGGGCATCGGTTTCCCCGGGTGGCGGCATGTTGTTTTCCCGCGGCGGCGACCTCCGATCTGCGACATCGGCGGTTGAAGCGCGCCCTCCTCGTCATTCTCAATCGCAAGCCCTCCACTCTTCCTGTGCGGTGCAGACCAACAGCCGTCCGTGAGGAGAAAGCGAGTGTCAGCGCGAGGCGCACGCGTAGCACCATCGCTTTCGCCGCCGACCGCCACGAGGGCGCCTCTGCTGGTCGCTCTTGCGACCACTTCCAGGTGGCCATACACATGCACTCCTTTGGTCCAGGTGGTGTCCATGGGATCCAGGTGGCTGTACACGTGCACGTCCGGACGTGCAGATGGTGTCCACTTTTTGTTAAAGGGTCCAAAATAAAGCGTCTCATTCCATTTTAGGTTGAGAATAATAAAACAAGCCGAGATGTAAAACGCTTGTTTTTAGGTGTTAGGTTTGTGTTGCGTCGAGTCATGGTTATAAGTTGGTTAGGCTGCAGCTCGAGGACAAGCTGCATGTCCAGGTGGGGTGTAGTGTTAGAGTACGTAATGGGCCTAATGGGCCCATTAGTCTTAGGGTTAATTAGAGATAAGGGTCGCTTGCTTAGGGGTCAAGTAAGCCTTGCTTGGGAGTCAAGTAAACCTCTCTATATAAAGAGAGGAGATGTATCAATCTAATCAAGCAAGAATTAAGAAGGAAATCCCTTCCCTCTTGCCTGGCCGTGGGCAAAAGGCCCCCGGCCGGCCCTCTCGCGCCCTCCTTCTAGCAGCGTCATAACACCACATGTGTTGCCTACTGAACATTTCTTATCCTTCCTGGCAGGTGTCAAGTTTTAATACTTACGTTCGAGGGTCAAGTGGCAATCAAATGCCCACTTCAAAGAGCCCACATTGTAGCAAGAACGATTATTTACGCTGGAAAAACTGCCAAGGGAGGGACTTCACTATAAATGGGTTGGTGTTCCTTTACATGATAACTGGTTTCCATACTGCAAGCTGTGGTATGCATAGTTGCTGATGTTAAATGTGTGCAGATTAATGTTCAATCCGTATTCAGAAAAGATCTACGACTACCTGGGAGGCATTGAAGATATTAAGAAAGCTAAGGTCTGCTGTATCGATAATTGTTGTAGTTGCATCATCTTTGCTTGTGTTGAACATCAATCATTTCATTGATTTGTTATGACATCCTTTTCCCCTTTCAACAGGTTCGTACTGTCATTCCTGCTGCCACTTCGTTCCATGAGGATTGTGGTCAGTATCATTTCAAATTTGTCTTTTCTGGATTTCCTTTTATTTTTGCCTTTTTGTGAATTTGGCATTAATATGCAATCTGTAATTAACAGCTCGTATTCTACGTGCAATCAGAATTGCTGCTCGATTAGGATTCAGCTTTCCCAAAGAAACAGCTTATTATGTGAGAAATCTTGCCTGTTCTGTGGCAAGACTTGACAAGGTTTGATCCTGTATGCACGATGTGCTTATATTTTGTGAATGTTTGTCTTCTCATATGCATTGAATAAGCAAGTACAGAGCTCAGGTGCCTGTCTCTTACTGATTTCCTTCTTGTAGGGAAGATTACTCATGGAGGTTAACTATATGCTTGCTTATGGTTCAGCTGAAGCTTCTTTAAGGTTGCTTTGGAGATTTGGTCTTCTTGAACATTTATTGCCCTTCCAGGTATAGGCTATGGTTGATATCTCAAAATATAGTGGTGTTTGTTGTGGTGATTTTAGCTGAACTATTTGGTTAAACTATACAGGCTGCATATTTTTCTTCAACTCGTTTTAAGAGGAAGGATAATGGGACTAACATGTTGCTGGTAAGTTCCATTTTTTTAACTCACTGATAAAACTTTGGGCCCTTGAGAATATACTCAAATAACATTGTTTTTTTTTTCATTTTTACTTAATTAATAGAGGACTTGTAAGTTTGGGCCCTTGAGATTGTACTCAAACAACATTTTAATTTTCATCTACTTACTTAATTGATAGAGAAATTTACTCTGTACCCACTATGATTTTTGCAATTCTCCAAAGCAGCACTCACATCTCACTTCTTCCCAAAACACCACTATGAACTAAGGCTGGTAGGTTAAGAAAAGTCATATTTGCTGTCACCTATTTGTGCCATCTTCCTCTCCTCTCCCTCCCATATTCATCCTACCAACATGTACGCAGGGGCATTCTCGACGCCAACCTTAGACACATAAGCCTCGCTCCTCAGCTCCTAGGCCTTATCCAATGGGATTGAAATACATTATAGTCCCTCAAGTTGTCAAGGTTGTGAGCCCTTGACTGTCAGGCACATGCAGACGGAGCACAGGTGCTTAAGGCACTGCCGCCTATGCCAAGGGAGCATGATTAGCGTTTATGGGAGAGATGACTCAAGGTTCCTTTGGGTATATCCAGAAAAAAAAACAAATTTTGCCCAGTGCATTGACTAACAAAAGTGGGCCATCACTCGTACTCCCTCCGGTTCTTTTTACTCTGCATATAAGAATTGTCTGAAGTCAAACTTCGTAAAGTTTGACCATATTTATATGAAAAAATATTAACATCTATAATGCTAAATTTATACAATATGAAAACTAAAGTCATGACGCATCAAATGCTGTTGAATTCACATTCTGAATGTTGGTATTTTTTTCTATAAACTTGGTCAAAGTTTATGAGGTTTGACTTCAGACAAATCTTATATGCGAACTAAAAAGGACCGGAGGGAGTACTTGGATAGAGGTGATGTGTGAGTTGTACTTCGGAGCAAATAGACTTTGTTAGCACTGAGGCAATTTACTCGAGATTACTAATAAGTTACTAAATGTTTGCCAATGTTTAAGTTCTACTAGCAATTATGTACGTGCAATGCATGTTTTACACAATATGTATGTCGTGACGTATATGCAACTCAGAAAAGGGTATTGGACTATTGGGGGTGCCCCACGCTCAAGAATGCAGGCTGTAATGAAGGAGTTGATTCAGCAAGGAGATGTAAAGGAAACTATCTGATAAAAATTAAGTGAATGATTGTGCAATTAAGAGCGATTAATGCAATTCTAGGTTCGAACTTATTTTCCCAGTCATTTGAGTCCATTTTTTTTGGATGGTCTAGTTCAATTGAATCAAACATAACTCGTACATATTATATCGGAGCCCAGTTCTTTTGGTCGATTCTCCTAGAATATTGAGAATCAGACCTTCTCCCAGAATCTTGAACCCATATGCTTTTGACAATCCTAGCTAGTTAGGGTCTAAATATGTTTTTGACAATTGGCCAAAAGAGCTGGGCCCCAATATAATAGATTGGTTGCACAATATTTCTAAGTTGAGATTGTGGCGTTCTTTCTGTTTGGGAGGCAATTCCATGTTGTGGTGGCATGCTATTGATATTTTTTAATTTGGTTTTAGTTGCTAGATTTGTCTATTAAGTTTACCATCTTGTGCGCGCAGGTCCTATTTTCTAAGCTGGATAGTTTTCTTGCACCTAACAGGCCATGCCATAATAGTTTATGGTAAGAGTTGAATGATTCAACTTGTTATTTCTGTACAACTCGACAGTTTATACAGATTCCACACCTCTAATTCTAAGAAGTATACATCCTTCCAGACTCTTAGTGTTATCCGTGGGATTCAGTACTACTTGCTAAGATGACATTCTATTTGATTGTTGTTTCTACAGGATAAGCATTTTAGCGTTCCATGAGGCATTGGTACGCAAACCACGGGATCCTTTGGTGGTAGCTACTTTTGCACTTGCTGTATACCTTGGAGGTGATCTGCCACTGGCAGTGGATATTGGACAATCAATAAACCGTCAACATGATGCTGGGTTTGCAGAGCTCTTGGAACCACGGATGCGGGGCAAAAAAGGGTTATTAGCTGAGGTAAAAGACCTTGCTATCTCAATGAGGCAGGCATTAACTGAAATGACTGACGAGTATTATGTTGCAAATGCTATGGCGAAAATCCCTCAAGCACCGTCCTCAGATCTTGTAAGTGCAAATTCTTCTGCCCTCCATATTTAGTTTAGTTATTTGCTGCTTGCAAGTAGACCTGTTGAAATATTGTGCTTTGGGACAGGCCTGAAAAGCCAGGCCCCAGCCTGTCCAACTCTGTAAGGGTAAGCCTGAGGCTGGCCCAAAGATTTTTCAAATAACTAACTAATGCTGATATCTTTCTGGGTAGTGGTGTATCTAAGTACTCCCTCAGTCCCTAAAGTTGTACTAAATCAAAAACACTTATTTTGGGACGGAGGGATTATCTCTCAAGCACGGGAGAACATCTCTCTGGTCTAAGAGAACTCTCATATCATCAGTAACAATATTAACTATGGCCTATAAAGCATGATATTTTAACAGGTAGGAGTAGTCACTTAGCCAGGAATAGCTGCTCCTGAACAAATGCATGCATCGTAAGATTTCCTAGTTCTTTACCTCTTTACACGCACAACATTGCCAGCACTGATAGAGATGAACTGCAGCCATGCTACTAGTATTTTATCTATTCTAGATAGAGTGACAATTGCAATGCTCCATGCTGTACTGATGCTGATTTATGCCATCTTGGTACATATTCCGGTTTAGGTATTTATCCCGCTACAAGCATACTTGAAGGTTCTCAAATTAATTGAGCGTGTTCAACATGGAAAAAAGGAGGTTGGTTATGAACCAAAAAGTGATGGAAATATCGATTATCACAATTTAGCAAATGGTACACCTGCTGAGGTAAGAAATCTCTTCACGCTGGTTGTCTTTGACACGATATACCCCCCGAACCTGGTGAAAGAAGATGACAGTTCTAGAAGATGAACGATCAATTGTGGGATTCCTAAAGAGACTTCTGCTGCCTAGAGCTTATGCTCCGATGGCTTGCAATAGAAGCTTGCGGAGCTTCCCAAGCTTGACCTGCCGTGTTGAATCAAGGAGAGCAGCAGATGTTATTTGCTGGGTCGGATGGGGATAAACTCAGCTTCCATGACCATGATGTGTTGTTAATCATCGTGGCCTATGGTGTACACTTATGTTAGACCCGATTTAGCAACTGCTCGGTTTTTCTGGGTGAGACTGTTTCTTCCCAGATTATCCCGAGTCAATGTTTATTTCTGATCTGTTGGAAATGCTATTAAGCTGTGGATCTCATTTCAAATGACTTTTAAAGTAGTACGCTGTATTCTAGTATTATGGGTATCGCCTGCAGTGCACACTGACGCCCAGACCGCATGGAATAGTTGTAAAAAATTGCTAGTGCAATAAAAGTTTCTGTTTCTATGATCTCAGACGATGTTGTATGCCATGCAATTCCGTTTGTTCATAACGCCCTCATTTTTTGCTTCTGCGTGTGATTTTTAGCCGAGAGTATTTTACGGGCAAAATGCACGAATTGGCGGATTTGTGTGTTTGAACTAGGTCCAGACTCTTGTTGGCATGTTTTCACCGGGGACTAATTACCATGGGATATTCTCTCCTGCAGCTGCGTGTCGACTGACATCTGGCACAACTCGATCACAAGTTAGACTAGTACTCCTTTTGTAAAGAGATATAGAGTATCACAACGGGATGGTATGTTTTCAGTACGGTCGCTTACTCTGTGGAGTGGAACTATCAGTATGGGAGCAAACTAAAATATTCCAACGGGATGGGACGAAGCACACCTAACCCTATATGGTGTCAGATATGGAAGTTATCTTGTCCGGCTAAAGTCAAAATTTTTGTATGGCGGACACTACATGGCACTCTCCCATGTCGGGCAACACTCACTAATAGGCACATGAAGGTCCCACCCTCTTGCCCTACCTGCTCTCAGGGTGTAGAAGATACGAAGCACTTGCTTTTCCTTTGTAGAAAAGCGAAGGAGGTTTGGAAAAGGCTAGGGTTGGATTTGATTATTGAGAGAGCTTGTGAGATTGATCGTCTTTGGAGAGGCAACATTGGAATACCTATTACTCCTTCGAGATCAACATCTGCGCATTATGGGGTACGAAAATGTTCGAGAAATGATAGCTATCTCAGCTTGGTATCTATGGTGGGAAAGGAGGAAATTAGTGCACAAGGAACTAACTCAATGCGACTCAAATCTCAATGGGGATCATAGCTCTTACATATAATTTTGTAAACGCATCGTCTTCAAAGGCGTCCATGAAAAAGGGGGGTTGGCAATGTCCTTCTAGGGCTTTGTGAAACTCAATGTTGATGCCTCTTTTAACCACGACTTGTTGGAGAATGCGATGGGGCGATTTGAGAGGCGACAAAGGTAGGTTTATTGTAGGAGGAATGGAAAGATAGACTACTGCGCGGATGTTCTCATGGCAGAGGCCTTAGCTCTCAAATTTGGCCTAAATTTAGCGCAAAGGGCAGGATGTAATCGCCTAATCATCAACTCTGACAATCTGGAGGTGATTGAGACCATGCAGGACGGAGGTGTCACGCCCAATATGCGACTCTATCCAAAAGGAACTCGAAGGTCCCACCAAGGATAGACCCGCATATTGGAACACTTTTGCAAGGTGGATATCATTACATCAGCATTACATAATAGATGGGGATACATACATAAGGCATACAATGCCACACGAATACAACATCATCTTACATAAGAGCACCCTCCGACTACGGATGAAACACAAACAGAAGCTCAAACAATATCCACCACGCTAGCCCAGTGCCGACACGAACCTATCCCCGATCGAAGAAGAAGCCAAAGAAGAACTCCAAAACAAGCAAGCATCGCTCTCGCGTCACGATCATCGCATAACTCGCTTTTGCAATCGTTGTTGTAGTAATCATGAGCCACGAGGACTCGGCAATCCCATTACCATGGGTATCAAGACTAGCAAAGCTTAATGGGAAAGGAAGGGGTAAAGTGGTGAGGTTGCGGCGGCGACTAAGCATGATATGGTGGCTAACATACGCAAAAGAGGCGAGAAGAGAAACAAGCGGAGCGGTCGTCGACTAGTAATGATCAAGAGGTGATCCGAACTCCTACTTACGTCGATCATAACACGAAACCGTGTTCACTTCTCGGACTCCGCAGAAGAGACCATCACTGACTACACACACGGTTGATGCGTTTTAATTCGGATCAAGTGTCAAGTTATCTACAACCGGACATTAACAAATTCCCATCTCGCCACATAACCGCGGGCACGGCTCTCGAAAGTTTAAACCTGCGGGGTGTCCCAACTTAGCCCATGACAAGCTCTCGCGATCAGCGAAGAATAGACCTTCTCCGGAAGACCCGATCGGTCTCGGAATCGATTTACAAGACATTTCGACAATGGTAAAACAAGACCAGCAAGACCTCCGGCGTGCCGACATCCCGATAGTAGCCGCGCGTATCTCGTCTCGAGCCACGGCCGGATGAGCGATGCGCACAACTAGAACCGGACCTCAAGTTTCCCCAAGGTGGCGCTGCAAGTGGCTCTAGTTTGGACCAACACTTAGACAAGCATTGGCCCGGGGGGGGGGGGGGCTATAATAAAGATGACCCTTGGGTTAATTACTCCCAAGGGAAAAGTAGGTGGTTGTCGTGGATTTGTCACGGCGGATGACCCTTGGGTTATAATAAAGATGACCCTTGGGTTAATTACTCCCATTCTTTCATAGCTCCCTTGGGTTAATTACTCCCATTCTTTCATAGCTCCCTTGGACAGATTAGTGCCATTGTCAGTAATGATACTGTGTGGAAAGCCAAACCGAAAATCACCTTTTGATGAACTGCATCATTGTTGCGCATCACACTTCTTGACGAGTTCCGCTTCAACCCACTTGGTGAATTTGTCCACTTGCCACTAACGGTGGGTCTTCTTATCTTTGGATCGCTTAAAAGGCCCGACCATATCCAGCCCCCATGTCGCATAACGGCCACGTTATTGGGATCATCCGCAACTCTTGTGCGGTACATGGGCACGCTGGAGAATTCGACACCCATCACACCGTTTGACCAAGTCCTCCGCATCGGCATGAGCAGTTAACCAAGAGAATCCATGACGGAATGCCTTCGCCACGGGGACTTTGAACCGGCATGATGCCCAAATCCCTTCATGGATTTCTCGTAAAATTTCACAACCTTCCTCGGAAACACAGCGTTGAAACGCATACTGAAACACCGCAATGATGCAACTCACCATTAAGAATCGTCATAGACTTGGGCGCGGATTATCATGTCGGCGAGAACCTCATCGTCGGCAACTCTCCTCTAGTCATATATGCAAGGTAAGGAACCGTCCAATCCGAATAGCATGTAATGCCGCCACCAACCGAGCCTCCGGATCGAGAATCGCCAAATCCGCTTCACCGGGGAGCTGCATGCGACGGGTTGTGCAAGACGTCCAGAAAGACATTAGGTGGCACCGGTTTACGCTGAGAACCCAAACGGCTTAAAGCGTCTGCCGCTTCGTTCTTCCGGCGATCCACATGATCCACTTGATAGCCTTTGAAGCAACCTGCAATATTATCCACTTCTCGACGATATGCAGCCATGAGGGGGTCCTTGGAATCCCAAGTGCCAGATACTTGCTGCGCCACCAGGTCCGAGTCACCAAAGCACTTAACCCGGCTTAAGTTCATCTCCTTAGCCATCCGGAGACCATGGAGCAAGGCTTCGTACTCAGCTGCATTATTAGTACAAGGGAACATTAAGCGGAGAACGTAACAAAACTTATCACCTCGTGGGGAAGTTAAAACGACTCCAGCCCCCGAGCCTTCCAACTGCCTGGATCCATCGAAGTGGATAGTCCAGTATGTATGATCCGGCTTCTCCTCTGGTGCTTGTAACTCCGTCCAGTCATTAATGAAATCAACAAGTGCTTGTGATTTCACTGCTGTGCGTGGTGTATACTTGAGCCCATGCGCCCAAGCTCGATGGCCCATTTGCAATCCGCGATCGCCTCTCGGTTTTGTATGATATCACCCAAAGGAGCTGAACTAACCATTGTAATAGGATGCCCTTGGAAATATTGTTTCAGCTTCGGTGGCCATAAAAACACCATAGACTAGCTTACGCCAATGCGGATACCTCTGCTTGGACTCAATAAGTACCTCATCGATATAATAAACCGGCCGTTGAACGGATATTCCTTTCTGCCTCCTTGCGCTCTACCACAATGGCTCGCTCACCGCTCGTGCATTGGCTGCCACATATAATAACAACGGTTCCTTGTCGGCCGGAGCCGCAAGGACAAAGCGGGTTGGCCAATTGCCGCTTTAGGTCCTCGAAAGCTTCGTCGGTAATGGACTCGAGACAAAATGATCTGTCTTCCTCGATTCGGTATAAAGGAATGGCCTTCTCTCGAGGCGGCCGATAAACCGCTCAATGCCGCAATCCGGCCCGTAAGCGTTGAACATCATTGATACACTTCGGTTTAGCCAAGGAGGTGATGGCTTTAATTTTCTCCGGATTAGCCTCGATTCCTCTGTTAGACACGGGAACCCCAATAACTTGCCAGGAACACCAAAAACACACTTGGCGGATTAAGCATCATCTTATAAATCGCAGGTTGTCGAAGGTCTCCTTCAAGTCTTCCACCAGCGTCTCATACATCTTGATTTCACCACAATGTCATCCACATAAGCATGCACATTGCGGCCGATCTGCGTATGCAAGCAATTACAGTACACACCGCGATAAGTAGCACAGGCACTCTTGAGCCCAAAAGGCATAGATACATAGCGAAGGCTCAAAGGGAGTTATAAACGCCGTCTTCTCCTGGTCATAATCGCCATTTTGATCGATGATATCCGAGTATCGTCCAAAAACTTAAACGCTCACATCTGCCGTGGCATCTATAATCGATCGATGCGGGGAGAGCAAAAGGATCTGCCGGGCGAGGCTTTGTTGAGATCTGTAGTCCACACACATCGCCAGTGCCGTTTTCTTAAGAACCAGCACCGGATTAGCAAGCCACTCTGGATGAAACACCTCAATGATAAAACCAGCCGCCGGAGAACTGCTACTTCTTCCCCAATGGCCTTGCGCCTCTCTTCATTAAACCGGCGGAGGAACTGTTTCACGGTTTATACTTAGGATCCACATTAAGTGTGTGCTCGGCGAGTTCCTCGGTACACGGCATGTCGGATGGCTTCCATGCAAAGATGTCGGTTCTCACGGATGAACTTCGATGGCGCGCCTTCCTATTGGGATCGAGTTAGCACCGATAGTGAAGCTGCTTGGACGAATCGCTTTGCACAAAGTCAACAAGCTTGGTTTCAACCGCCGATTTAAATTTCAGATCCGATTCATGCTCAGTAGTGGGCTTCTTCAAAGGGTCATATCTGCGGATCAACATTGTCCTTATAAAATTTCAACTCCTCCGTGGCGCAGACCGCCTCTGCATAAGCTGCATCTCCTTCCTCACACTCTAAAGCGACTCGGCGGCTTCCATGCACCGTTATTGTTCCTTTGTAACCCGGCATTTTGAGCTGCAAGTAGATATAACAAGGTCGTGCCATGAACTTAGCATAAGCTGGCCGTCCAAACAAGGCATGATAAGGGCTCGGATTTTCACCACTTCAAAAGTTAGCTTTTGGACCGGAATCATGCTCATCTCCAAAGGCCACATCGATGCTATCTTACCAATAGGATAAGCAGATTTGCACAGTACTACACCATGGAACACCGTATTGACGATGCGAGATCTTTATCTGTGAGACCCATGCGACGGAAAGTGTCATAATACAATATATTGATCTTGCTTCCTCCATCCATGAGTACTTTAGTAAACTTATAGCCCCCACCGGGATCTACCACCAAAGCCACCGACCGGATTATCAACCCGGGGATGGTCATCTCTGCTCCATACGATAGGCTGCTCGACCAGCGCAAATCTGCGGCAAAGCCGGTTCAACGAGTTTACCGCCCGTTTGTGAAGCTTCGATCCCGCTTGTCCAAACTGGTTGTGAAAGCGTGATATCGCCCACCATTCAACTGCTTTGGTTGGCTCGATAGCTTTGACTAACTGCTTCTGCTTGGCCCCTTGATTACTCGATTATTGAGATTGCCACGGCTATGCCCGAACGAAGCTCCGTCGACCGGCCCATGGAAACGGATCTGAACCACCACGACCCTGGTCATATCGGAAAGCATCGGAATTTTGAACTCTGCATGATATAACAATCTTTCCAAAGATGAGTCGACGGGATTCCTTCGTTCCATGTTTGGGGCAAGGCTGATTCAACAAGTAATTTAAGCGGTTTGCACTAGCATTTGGACCCGATTCGCCTTGCCTCTGCGCGGCGAACCTCATCACAATGCATTAGTGTTGGCTCTGAAATCCGGATTACCATCGACCTTGCGCTTGCCCCGTTCCATAACCCGCCGGTTTGAAATCTGCTGCTTGGAGTTGCCGTTCTTCTTTCCTTCCTCGCTTCACCATCATCTCGCTTCGGATCCTTGGTACCGTCTGCAGAATCGGCATACTTTACCAGCGGCCATGAGGGTTCCCATATCGTTCTTGTAACCGCTTCATCGTCGGCTTAAATTTCAAAGGCTCAAACCGCGATTACTTTCCAATGTTATGATCGCCGAGTCGGCATTGATCCGGTCCGAAGAGTGCAAAATTTCAGACACACGGCGTACCCAGCGGGTTGTTGACTCCTTCTTCTGAGCGCAGCCGCCAGGTCTACTATGGACTTGGCCGCTTACATGTATCCTTGAAATTCGGATAAACCGGCTCAGAATCGACCCCATGAACTGATAGAATTAGGCGGCAAGCTTTTCAACCAAGTGCGCGCTGTGCCCTCCATCATCATAGTGAAGTACTTTGCACACGCAGCTTCATCAACATCTAGCATCTCCATGGCCATCTCATAACTCTCAACCCACGCTTCAGGGGATAGATCTGCGGTGTAATTCGGCACCTTGCGCGGCCTTTAAAATCCTTAGGCGGGCGCACATTGCGTAAAGCGGGATTAAACAGGCACTCCCAAAGCGGATCGACTCTGGTCCGGCCCGAAGGTGGTAGGGCGAACCGGTGTGTGTTGATCCGCATCATCCCGTCTTTGCTAACTCAGCCTCTCTGCGTGCGGGCCCGATCCACCACCTCCGAGCATCATGAACGCCGCCTATTTGGTGATTGCCTCGGGCGCTTCACGTTCCAGCGTTACTTGACAGGCGGTTCATCCATGCGCTGCTTTGTAGCTCCGGCTTGGGCGGGCGTAGAGTGAATCCGATCACGGCCGTATGAATCGCTTCTCTTGGATCGGTGCGATTCGAGACTCCTTAACCCGCGTGTCTCAACTGCTTGTGGGAATCTCCTTGGACCGATCGCCTCAATCGTCTTTGCGGCCGCAACAAGGTTGTCCATAGGGTTGGAGTAATGGCCGGGGCGTCTGTGCATGCGCGGAGGAATCACTTGTATCTTCTTCGCGGAGGCTCCATCAGCGTGGTTGGACCGTCGCTCCCGCTCTGGTGCCTCAATCCGGTTTACCTCCCTATCTTTGGGGCGGGTTCTTGGGTCCGGCTCCGAGTCCGAAAAGATTTCTAGGATCAAATCGGCGGTGGCGTGATCTATACTTCCGCCTCGGCACCTCTGCGATGCACTCGTCGAGCATGAGTTTGTAAGCTTGCGCATCTAAAGCGGCCGCTCTGTAGCCATCGCTCCTTCTCTGCCGCCAGATCCGCTTTGGCTTGCGTGATCTGCTCTTTCACCCTTGCGATTTCGCATTATGAGCCCCGATCAGCGGGGCTGTCCACCGCCATAAGTGCGCCAGCGTATCGAACAGATCGACAAAACTTGAACCGGCGGGCGCACGGGCCTCCTGCCCTGCCGCTTCTTTGAACCGGAAAGCATTGCTGCTGCGGTTGAAGAAAGGTTTGCGACCTGCGTCATCGCCATGAATACACCGATCCGGTTTAAGCGGCTTGGGGGTCCGAATCTCGTCACCATCGGAACAGCCCCGATCATATCATCCTGCAATCGGTACAATGATTCGGTCTCTCTGCTGAAGACTCATCGCCGGAATAAGCAGCGGTCTCGCTACGTGCTCTCGAACCGCATCATACTCTCCTCCATGGGTGACTCAACGAAGACATGCTTCACGGCGGTTTAACCGGGCGGTTCTTGTATGCTGAGCCGTCTCGGCGAGGTCGGTGCGGATGTCCGCTCGAGCCCTCGATCTTGCCGATGAAGACATGTATGCCGCCGAAGGGACCCGGTATCCATACTCGATTGAATCGGCCTCGGGACCCCATCCAAAGATCGTCGATGTAGATCCGGCCGCGACGACTCTTGGTCATCCGCCCACGACGTAGCCTTCGAGTCCTTTGAGCTTGCCCTCCAAGATCGTCAAACCATCGTCACGATAGCCCCACGGTGGGCGCCAAGCGTCGTGGATTTGTCACGGCGGATGTCCTAGCATAAGGACTTAGTCGTGGAGCCATCGCTACGAGTTTACTTGCAGGGGTTAAGCGGACACAAAGACACGAGGGTTTTATACTAGTTCGCCCCTTCGATGAAGGTAAAAGCCTCGTCTAGTTGTGATGGAATTGATGTAGTCTTGATGGCTAGGGAGCAAATAAGCTTCGCCTAGGCTCGAGTTGTGGTTGTCGTCTTTGAACCGCCGCCGGTCGTCCCTTATATACACGAGTGGCGCCCGTCGGTTTGCGAGTCCCAACCGGTTCATATTAAGTATCCCGTTGGTATCTCTCTATTCTAACTTACAATACAAGTTATACATCAGGCCGGTTTACGGCTACAAGCTCTAAACCAACTACAGGCCTTGGGCCTTTCCATGATTACACTACTAGCGGAATTAACCCGGCCCAAGCTTGGCCGGTTTACCCCTAGTGGTAATATCCCCAACAGTGGTGGTGAGGCAAATAGTAAAACCAATGTTGGGCCTTGCTGGAAGAGTTTTATTCAAAGCGAACTGTCGAGGGGGTCCCATAAATCACCCGACCGCGTTAGGAACGCAAAATCCGGGAACATAACACCGGTATGACGGAAACTAGGGCGGCAAGAGTGGAACAAAACACCAGGCATAAGGCCGAGCCTTCCACCCTTTACCAAATATATAGATGCATTAAATAATATAAGAGATATTGTGATATCCCAACATAACCACATCCACCATGAAGAAATCTTCAACTTCACCGCAACTAGCAGCGCTATAAGAGAGGCTGAGCAAAGCGGTAACATAGCCAAACAACGGTTTGCTAGGAATGGTGTCAAAGGTTAGAGGTTCATGGCAATATGGGATGGCTTGAAGAGCAAAAGATAGGTAACGCAGCATAGCGATAGAACGAAGCAACTAGCATAGCAATGATGGTAGTGAGATCCAGGGTAGCGGTCATCTTGCCTGTAATCCCGCAAGGAAGAAGAACGAGTCCATGAAGAAGATGAAGCCACGAAGACGAACCAAGCGTAGACGAACGCATCCTCACGATCGCAACGAAACGGGAACTATCGAGAAGAAGCACACAACATGGTAAACACACCACACATGAACAAGACATGATGCACAACAAGCATGATGCATGGAAAAGCTACATGAAGCTACTCATGGCAAGAGATGATGCAAACAAGAACAACACATCAAGGCAAGTTTAAATGAGGCCGGAAACAACATATAACAATTCCGGTAAGTCCTCATATGTAAATTTCGAAATTGGTCCAGATCTGAATAAACCTTATGTTCAAGTTGTTAAACAGCAAGTTAAAGATCACCAAGATGATCTACACGAAATTCTAGTCAAGTTACATATAAAGTTCATTAGATTTGGAGCTACGGCCTAGAAGATATGAGCAAAACAAGTTAAGCATGACATTGATGCAAAATGCATACAAACATCAAGCAAACACCTCAAAACAAGGATGCAACATGATAATATGAAGCTACATGCAAAATCAAGCAAGTTTCATATAGAGCACACTCAAAGCGGAGCAACGGTGCAACACATACACTCTATACAAGTCATAGCAACAATCTGTCCAAAACAGCAACTAGACATATTGCAAGCATCAAAACAACAAGCTACAACATCCCAACATAATAACAAAAGGCATGGGCATGAAGTACATGTAAAGCATAACAAAACATGAACACTGAGCTATCTCCAGAAACAACTAGAACAGGCTCAAAAGGACATGGGGAGATTGCAAATAATAACAGTTTCTGACTTATCAGGAAATAACATCAGGTTGCAATGTTTAGAGCTATCAAACAACATGTTACAGGAACTTATCATGGCAAACAAACGCATGGCATGAATCTACTAAAAGCATAGATCAAAAGTCCCTTACTGACCATGAGCCAAAAGGGCACGGAAAATATGATGGCACCCATGTAAACATGGCAAGTTATATTACAGATTCAAACATGGCAGAACAACAATAAGTAGGCATGTTGGTGAGCTTGAGCCACTCACCACAGAGCAATACATGGCATGGCAAGGCAACCAACAGTAAGAAAACATGTTTATGAAGCTAAGAATGGCAAGAACAAGTTTATAGAGTGCATGGATCACTAGCAAAACACATGGGAACAAGTGAACTTTATGTTAACAGGCTGACAACAACATTTTGAAGCAACTTTGGAGCTAGATAACAACATGTTCCAGCAGGCTATAATTTCAACCAAGGGCATGAATGTATAGAGCATGACATGTAGATCAAAACATGTTTATAGGACATCTCCAGATTATGCACGAAATGACTAGTAGAAGCATGTTAATATAGCAACAATATATAACAGAATCTGCCAGGAAAACAGCAACAGCAAGTACCCTCCTTAACAAGCTCGATGCACTCAGCACACAACTCACAAAAATATATGGGTTGCACCCCTGGAAAGATGGCATAGCATAGATCAAAACATATGTAGAGCTCATACTCATAGGATGCACACATCAATCATGGCAAAAATGACAAATGAGCAAGTTATAACAGTTTCAGCAGATTAACATCAACATGCACTCTTCCAACAGCATTTCGGGTATCAAGATGAGCTCAAATGACAATGATGCAATGGAACGAAATGAAGTACTCGTTGAGATGAACAATTTGACATATTATACGCACGAAACGGAGCTACGGATGCAGAGATACAATGTAATGAACATGGCATGATTATATGCAAATTTCGGGGACTTAGTCAAATTCTCACCCCGCGAAAAGTCAACCCGGGACGAGGTGATCCCGGGACGGAGCGGATCCGGGACGGGGCACGTGTTTGGATCGCGGGACGGGTGGATCTCGTCCACCCGCCCGGATCTGGCGACGAGGCGACGCCGACGAGCTCCGGCTCTGCCGCATGAGGAGGACTGCGAGGTGAAAGCGGACTGAGGCGGGCGGCGGGGCGACGCAGCGGGCGGCGTGGCCACGGCGGAGGCGGCGGAAGCAGGTCGAGGCGGGCGGCGGGTCGGCGCTGGCGAGAGCGGCAAGCAGACGGGCGGAGCGGGCGACGGCGAAGGGGCGCGAGGCGCTTGCGCAAAGCGAGGCGGCGACGGGTCGGCGAGAGCTTCGGCCTGAGGCAAGGCGGCCGAGGCGGCGGCCTTAGGCGGCGCCAGCGGGAGGCGAGGCTGCAGGCCTTGGCAGCAAGGCAGTCGTCGATCGGCGGCGGCGCGGCGCGCCAGAGCCCAGGGGCCCCGGATGAGCTCCATGGCAGCAGCGGGAGAGAGAGAGAGAGAGGCGCGGGAGGCCACGTGGCACGCTCCGATTCGCTGCGGGAGACGGCGGACAGTTCCGGCGGCGGAGGAAGAAACGTCCGGCGGCGCGGAGGGGAAATGATCTAGGGTTTGGACTGCGAAAATTCGGGGGGAGACACCTATTTATAGGTAGAGGGAGCTAGGAGAGTCCAAATGAGGAGCGGTTTTCGGCCACGCGATCGTGATCGAACGACCGAGAGCATGGTGGGGAGTTAGGTGGGTTTTGGGCCAGTTTGGAAGGGGTGTTGGGCTACACACAAGAGAGGCCTTTGCGGTTACCCGGTTAACCGTTGAAGTACCAAACGACCTCTAAATGGCACGAAACTTGACAGGCGGTCTACCGGTGCTATACCAAGGCCGCTTGGCAAACCTCGGGCCATTCCGAGAAAGTTTAATACCCGCTCACAAAAAGAGGTAAAGGGGGGCGCCGGGGAGCATAGGAGTGCCGGATTGCAAAACGGACAACGGGAAAAATGCTCGGATGCATGAGACAAACACGTATGCAAAATGAAATGCACGTGATGACACAATGCGGATGATGACATAATAAAATGCAACACGCAAGCAGATGACATGGCAACGACGGCGAATAACTGGCAGACACCTGGCGCATCGGATCCGGGGCGTTACAACACTCCTCCACTAACAAGAGATCTCGTCCCGAGATCTTAGGACCGAGACGGAAGGGAAAAGGAATGAGGTGAAACAAGAACTCAAGAGAAGAAGCAAAGAATCGAGAGCACTCGAGAATAAGAGAGGAACGACGAGAATGACGAGAATCGAAAACTCAGGGAATCAGATAGACTATGAAACTACTCGTTCTAACCGGAGTGGTTAGAATGAGAAAAGAAACGAATAAGACTGAAAGGATTTTAGGCAGCACTCCGGCTGAACATGGAAAGAATAGAACATGAACTTCACAAGATGGAATGATACTTGATGAACTCTTGAGGAATGAATTAAATCATGAAGAATCACCATGAAGAACTCCGGTGACAAAAGGATGATGAGATAGAATGATGGATAAAAGGAATGAGATTAAAGCTTGCGGTGATTTAGATGGAGGTTCCGACGAAATTGCCGAGGAAATTTGAACTCCGGAAAAGAAAAGATGAAAACACTTGGAAGTAGAATATATTCATCAAGAACAAACTCTGATGGAAGGGATTAAACACTTGGATGAAATAAGAATAAGATTTATTGTATGCTTATCCTTCATCAAATTAAATTGATGAGAAACAATGGATTTACATATTACTTATTCTTCTTGAAAAGGATTGAGAAGTGACATATCGCAAACTTGGGAAGGTCTTCATGAGCCACCGGTAGGATTGAAACGAACGAATGGATTAATATGATAACTAAGGAAAAGACTCTGAAAGAACCACCGTGAGAATTCGAAAATGACTGATGAAAGAGACTTAATCACCGGGAAGAATTAGAAGAACAAATATGCTTGAGGGGATTTTGATGCAAAAGAACAAAGAGATCGCGAACTGATTGAAGAATACTTGAACGAAGCACCGGAAGAATATTGAGACGAACGAAAGGGCATGGATATAGAATAATTGGAGAAAGAATCTGAAAACTTAGAACGAAGAAATCTTCCAAAAAGATGGCCTCCGGATGATCAAGAGAGAAAGCAACTCCTGAAATGCTCCGGATGGATGAAAAGAATTTGCATGACTTGAAACAATTTGATAGGATAACATCAAGCTAGCACCGCGAATCTCCGGGAGAACGGACAAGATTTAGAGGAAAAACTCTTCTTCGGTCTTCAAATGGCGACGGAAAACACCACCAAAATTACTGAGATACTCCGAGAGAATGAAAAGCAAAAGGGTTGAGCCAATAATGAAAATGATTTGAAAACGATCTTGGAAAAGGCATGTGACTGATGAAATTCATTCTTACGTCACACTTGAAAAGAATTTGGGAATAGCTCCGGAATAATTAGAAGAGTCAGGTAAGATCCTGGGAAAAGACCTGTGGGTTAGGGCCCACTGAAGAAAACACCGTTGGAAAGGGATGTTGAACAGATAGATGATGCGCCGGAACAATTGAAATATTTGAATGAGGTGACAACCTCGAATTAATTCGAACACAGACGAATCTCCTGAGATATCTTGCACACTCCGGAAGGATAAACTGGCGAGGGCGAACGAGCAGGAAAAAAACACTTAAGCCGAGGGAAAGAAAGAATATGAACAACCCGGAAAAAAAACTTGAATTGAGTCCACCGGAAAAGAAAAAAGAGATGAAGAATGACGAACGAGACGAGAATTCACCGGCTGAAGTGATTGAGGGAAGACTGAAGAGACTCCGGACGAATGAAAATTGATGGTCGAAAGAGACTCAGACTCCGGGAAGAAGAGTGTGGGAGGGCGGGAAAACAAAGAAACTTGGAAGGGGAAAACGACGAAAATCTTGAAGAGAAAAACACCGGTTGAAATCATTGAGGAAAGAAAGCAAAGACTTCGCACGAGTAGGATGGATACTCGATTACGGGCTGCGGATTCAAGAAGAAGAAGGAAGGGCGGGTGGGAAAAAACAACTGAGGATTGAACTTGCAAAAACAAAGAGGGTCGAACCGACTTGACGAGAATTGCACCGGATAAAAGAGGATGGACAACGATCGGAAAAACAACTGCGTGAACCTAAAGAAAAATTTGAAGGGGAAGAGGAGTAATTCAAAACACCTACGTCAAGATTCCTCACCAGAGCGACGAAGGGACTGAGGAGTAAAAAGAATTCCTACTCTCCGATATAACAAGACTCAGAAAACAGTTTTCTTCTAGACTCACAACGGCCAAACTACACGATCAATCAAGGGGGCTCCTAGGGTCGGTCGAGGCTCTGATACCAACTTGTCACGCCCAATATGCGACCCTATCCAAAAGGAACTCGAAGGTCCCACCAAGCATAGACCCGCATATTGGAACGCTTTTGCAAGGTGGATATCATTACATCAACATTACATAATAGATGGGGATACATACATAAGGCATACAATGCCACACGAATGCAACATCATCTTACACAAGAGCACCCTCCGACTACGGATGAAACACAAACAGAAGCTCAAACAATATCCACCCTGCTAGCCCAGGCTGCCGACCTGGAACCTATCCCCTGATCGAAGAAGAAGTCAAAGAAGAACTCGAAAACAAGCAAGCATCGCTCTCGCGTCACGATCATCGCATAACCTGCACCTGCAACTGTTGTTGTAGTAATCTGTGAGCCACGAGGACTCAGCAATCCCATTACCATGGGTATCAAGACTAGCAAAGCTTAATGGGAAAGGAAGGGGTAAAGTGGTGAGGTTGCAGCAGCGACTAAGCATGATATGGTGGCTAACATACGCAAAAGAGAGCGAGAAGAGAAACAAGCGGAACGGTCGTCAACTAGTAATGATCAAGAGGTGATCCTGAACTCCTACTTACGTCAATCATAACACAGAAACCGTGTTCACTTCCGGACTCCGCCGAGAAGAGACCATCACGGCTACACACACGGTTGATGCATTTTAATTCGGATCAAGTGTCAAGTTATCTACAACCGGACATTAACAAATTCCCATCTGCCACATAACCGCATGAGCACGGCTCTCGAAAGTTTAAACCTGCGGGGTGTCCCAACAAGCCCATGACAAGCTCTCGCGATCAACGAAGGAATAGACCTTCTCCGGGAAGACCCGATCGGTCTCGGAATCCCGGTTTACAAGACATTTGAAAATGGTAAAACAAGACCAGCAAGACCTCCGTCGTGCCGACATCCCGATAGTAGCCAGCGTATCTCGTCTCGAGCCACGGCCGGATGAGCGATGCGTACAACTAGAACCGGACCTCAAGTTTCCCCAAGGTGGCGCTGCAAGTGGCTCTAGTTTGGACCAACACTTAGACAAGCATTGGCCCGGGGGGGGGGGGGCTATAATAAAGATAACCCTTGGGTTAATTACTCCCAAGGGAAAAGTAGGTGGTGGTGAGGCTGAAGGAAATATGCCCTAGAGGCAATAATAAAGTTATTATTTATTTCCTTATTTCATGATAAATGTTTATCATTCATGCTAGAATTGTATTAACCGGAAACATAATACATGTGTGAATGCATAGACAAACAGAGTGTCACTAGTATGCCTCTACTAGACTAGCTTGTTAATCAAAGATGGTTATGTTTCCTAACCATGAACAAAGGGTTGTTATTTGATTAACAAGGTCACATCATTAGGTGAATGATCGATTGACATGACCCATTCCATTAGCTTAGCACACGATCGTTTAGTATGTTGCTCTGCTTTTATCCATGACATATACATGTTCCTATAACTATGAGATTATGCAACTCCGTTTACGGAGGAACACTTTGGTGCTACCAAACGTCACAACGTAATCGGGTGATTATAAAGGAGTACTACAGGTGTCTCCAAAGGCGGATGTTGGGTTGGCGTATTTGAGATTAGGTTTTGTCACTCCGATAGTCGGAGAGGTATCTCTGGGCCCTCTCGGTAATACACATCACTTAAGCCTTGCAAGCATTACAACTAATGAGTTAGCTGTGAGATGATGTATTACGAGCGAGTAAAGAGACTTGCGGTAACGAGATTGAACTAGGTATTGGATACCGACGATCGAATCTCGGGCAAGTAACATACCGATGACAAAGGAACAACGTATGTTGTTATGCGGTCGACCGATAAAGATCTTCGTAGAATATGTAGGAACCAATATGGGCATCCGTGTCCCGCTATTGGTTATTGACCGGAGACGTGTCTCGGTCATGTCTACATTGTTCTCGAACCGTAGGGTCCGCATGCTTAAGGTTTCGATGGCGGTTATATTATGAGTTTGTGTATTTTGATGTACCGAAGAAGTTGAGTCCGGATGTGATCACGGACATGACGAGGAGTCTCGAAATGGTCGAGACATAAAGATTGATATATTGACGGCTATATTCGGACACCGGAAAGGTTCGGAAGTTTCGGAGAAAACGGAGTCTTGGGAGGGTTACCGAACCCCGGGAAGTTATGGGCCTTAGTGGGCAAGGAGGAGAGAGAGGGCCGCACCAGGAGGTGGCGCGCCCCCAGTCCGAATAGGACAGGAGGAGGCGCGCCCCCTTCCCTCTCCTCTCCTCTCCTTCCTTCCCCTTCCTCCTTCCTAGTTGGACTAGGAAAGGGAGTCCTACTCCCACTAGGAGGAGGACTCCCCCCCCTGCGCGCCTCCTAGGGCCGCCCGGCCCTCCCCTTGCTCCTTTATATACGGGGCAGGGGGCACCCTAGAACACATAAGTTGATCCTTGAGATCGTTCCTTAGCCGTGTGCGGTGCCCCCTCCACCATATTCCACCTCGGTCATATCGTAGCGGTGCTCGGCGAAGCCTGCGTTGGTAGAACATCAAGATCGTCCCACGCTGTCGTCTTGTGGAACTCTTCCTCCCGAAGCTCTGCTGGATCGGAGCCCGAGGAGCGTCACCGAGCTGTCGCGTGTCAAGAACTCGGAGGCAGCGAATGCTGTGACGCCGGATCGGTTGGATCGCGACGAGAACGTACGACTACTTCCTCTACGTTGTGAAAGCTTCCGCTTCGGTCTACGAGGGTACGTAGACAACACTCTCCCCTCTCGTTGCTATGCATCACCATGATCTTGCGTGTGCGTAGGAATTTTTTTGAAATTACTACGTTCCCCAACAGTGGCATCCGAGCCTAGGTTTTTATGGTTTGATGTTTTGCACGAGTAGAACACAAGTGAGTTGTGGGCGATACAAGTCATACTACCTACCAGCATGTAATATTTTGGTTCAGCGGTATTGTGAGATGAAGCGGCCGGACCGACATTACGCGTGACGCTTACGCGATCTGGTTTCACCGTTCGAGCACTCGTGCTTAAAGGTGACTGGCGGGTGTCTGTCTCTCTCACTTTAGTTGAACCGAGTATGGCTATGCCCGGTCCTTGAGAAGGTTAAAACGGAGTCTATTTGACGAAGTATCGTTGTGGTTTTGATGCGTAGGTGAGATTGGTTCTTGCTTAAGCCCATTGCAGCCACGTAAAATTTGCAACAACAAAGTAGAGGACGTCTAACTTGTTTTTGCAGGGCATGTTGTGATGTGATATGGTCAAAGACGTGATGCTATATTTTATTGTATGAGATGATCATGTTTTGTAACGAAGTTATCGGCAATCGGGTGGAGCCATATGGTTGTCGCTTTATTGTATGAAATGCAAGCATACTGTAATTGCTTTACTTTATCACTAAGCGGTAGCGATAGTCGTAGAAGCAATAGATGGCGTAACGACAACGATGCTACGATGGAGATCAAGGTGTCGCGCGGTGGCGATGGTGATCACGACGATGCTTGGAGATGGAGATCACAAGCACAAGATGATGATGGCCATATCATATCACTTATATTGATTGCATGTGATGTTTATCCTTTATGCATCTTATCTTGCTTTGATTGACGGTAGCATTTTAAGATGATCTCTCACTAAAATTATCAAGTAGTGTTCTCCACGAGTATGCACCGTTGCCAAAGTTAAATCGTGCCGAGACACCACGTGATGATCGGGTGTGATAAGCTCTCGTCCATCTACAACGGGTGCAAGCCAGTTTTGCACACGCAGAATACTCGAGTTATACTTGACGAGCCTAGCATATGCGAGATATGGCCTCGGAACACGGAGACCGAAAGGTCGGCGTGAATCATATAGTAGATATGATCAACATAAGATGTTCACCATTGAAAACTACTCCATCTCACGTGATGATCGGTTATGGTTTAGTTGATTTGGATCACGTGATCACTTAGAAGACTAGAGATGTCTGTCTAAGTGGGAGTTCTTAAGTAATATGATTAATTGAACTTAAATTTATCATGAACTTAGTACTGATAGTATCTTGCTTGTCTATGTTTGTTTGTAGATAGATGGCTCGTCTTTGTTGTTCCGTTGAATTTTAATGCGTTCCTTGAGAAAGCAAAGTTGAAAGATGATGGTAGCAATTACGGATTGGGTCCGTAATCTGAGGATTATCCTCATTGTTGCACGTAAAAGTTACATCTGGATGCACCGCTGGGTGCGAACTGCTTCGATGATCTGGCGACGTTAAAACGTCTGGCGAGCAAAGTCGATGACTACTCTATAGTTCGATGTGCCATGCTTTACGGCTTAGAACCGGGTCTTCAACGACGTTTTGAGCGTCATGGAGCATATGAGATGTTCCAGAGTTGAAGTTGATATTCAACAGAATGCCCGGATTGAGAGATATGAAGTCTCCAATAAGTTCTATAGCTGCAAGATGGAGGAGAATAGTTACGTCGGTGAGCACATACTCGTAATGTCCGGGTATTACAATCACTTGACTCAACGGGAGTTAATCTCCGGATGATTGTGTCATTGATGAAATTCTTCAATCAACGCCACCAAGCTACAAAGGCTTCGTGATGAACTATAATATGCAAGGGTTAGTAAAGACTATGCAGAGCTCTTCGCAATGCTATAGGCTGCGGAGGTAGAAATCAAGAAGGAGCATCAAGTGTTGATGGTCAATAAGACCACTAGTTTCAAGAAGAAAGGCAAAGGGAAGAAGAAGGAACTTCAAGAAGAACAACAAGCAAGTTGTTGCTCGGAGAAGAAAGCCAAGTCTGGCCCTAAACCTGAAATCGAGTGCTTCTACCGCAAGCGATCGTCCTTTGGAGCGGAACTGCCCCAAGTATTTGGCGGATAAGAAGGATGGCAAGGTGAACAAAGGTATATGTGATATACATGTTATTGATGTGTACCTTACTAGAGCTCGCAGAGCACTGGGGTATTTGATATCGGTTACATTGCTAATATTTGCAACTCGAAGCAGGGACTACGGATTGCGAACAACGGCAAAGGACGAGGTGACGATGCGCGTGGGAAATGGTTCCAAAGTCGATGTGATCGCGGTCAAGACGCTACCTCTACATCTACCTTCGGATTAGTTTTAGACCTAAATAATTGTTATTTGGTGCCTGCGTTGAGCATGAACATTATATCTGGATCTTGTTTGATGCGGAGACGGTTATTCATTTAAATCGAGAGAATAATGGTTGTTCTATTTATATGAGTAATATCTTTTATGGTCATGCACCCTTGAAGAGTGGTCTATTTTGATGAATCTCGATAGTAGTGATACACATATTCATAATGTTGAATCCAAAAGATGCAGAGTTGATAATGATAGTGCAACTTATTTGTGGCATCGCTTTTTAGGTCATATCGGTATAAAGCGCATGAAGAAACTCCATCTTGATGGACTTTTGGAGTCACTTGATTATGAATCACTTGGCACTTATGAACCGTGCCTCATGGGCAAGATGACTAAAACCCGTTCTCCGGTACTATGGAGAGAGCAACAGATTTGTTGGAAATCATACATACTGAGATGTATGTGGTCCGATGAATGTTGAGGCTCGTGGCGGATATCGTTATTTTCTCACCTTCACAGATGATTTAAGCGGATATGGGTATATCTACTTAATGAAACATAAGTCTGAAACATTTGAAAAGTTCAAAGAATTTGAGTGAAGTTGAAAATCATCGTAATAAGAAAATTAAATTCCTACGATCGATCGTGGAGGTGAATATTTGAGTTCTGAGTTTGGTCTACATTTGAAACAATGCGGAATAGTTTCGCAACTCCGCCACCGGAACACCACAACGCAATGGTGTGTCCGAACATCGTAATCGCACTTTACTAGATATGGTGCGATCTATGATGTCTCTTCAGATTTACCGCTATCGTTTTGGGGTTATGCTCTTGAGACGGCCGCATTCACACTGAATAGAACACCGTCAAAATCCGTTGAGACGACACCTTATGAACTATGGTTTAGCAAGAAACCAAAGTTGTCGTTTCTCAAAGTTTGGGGATGCGATGCTTATGTGAAAAAGCTTCAACCTGATAAGCTCGAACCCAAATCGGAGAAATGTGTCTTCATAGGATACCCAAAGGGGACAGTTGGGTACACCTTCTATCACAGATCCGAAGGCAAGACATTTGTTGCCAAAAATGGATCCTTTCTAGAGGAGTTTCTCTCGAAAGAAGGGAGTGGGAGGAAAGTGGAACTTGATGAGGTAATTGTACCTTCTCCCTTAATTGAAAGTAGTTTGTCGCAGAAACCGGTTTCTGAGACATCTACACCAAATAGTGAGGAAGTTGATGATGTTGATCATGAAACTTGAGATCAAGTTACTCTGAAACCTCGTAGATCAACGAGTAAGATCCGCACTGAGTGGTGCGGTAATCTTATTACGGAAGTCATGCTACTAGATCATGATGAACCTACGAACTATGAAGAAGCGATGGTGAGCCCAGATTCCAAAATGGCTAGAGGCCATGAAATCGAGATGGGATCCATGTATGAAAACAAAGTATGGACTTTGGTTGCTTGCCCGAGGGTCGACAAGCAATAGAAAACAAGTGGATCTTCAAGAAGAAGACCGACGCGACGGTAATATTCTTGTCTACAAAGCTCGACTTATCGCAAAGGGTTTCGACAAGTTCAAGGGATTGACTACGATGAGACCTTCTCACCCGTAGCGATGCTTAAGTCTGTCCGAATCATGTTAGCAATTGCCGCATTTTATGATTATGAAATTTGGCAAATGGATGTAAAGACGCATTCTGAATGGATTTACGGAAGAAGAGTTGTATATGATGCAACGAAGGTTTTATCGATCCAAAGGGAGATAACAAAGTGTGCAAGCTCCAGCGATCCATTTATGGACTGGTGCAAGCATCTCGGAGTTGGAATAAGCGCTTTGATAGTGTGATCAAAGCATTTGGGTTCATCTGAGACTTTTGGAGAAGCCTATATTTACAAGAAAGTGAGTGGGAGCTCAGTAGCATTTCGATATTATATGTAGATGACATATTCTTGATCGGAAATGATATAGAATTCTGGATAGCATAAAGGGATACTTGAATAAGAGTTTTCAATGAAAACCTCGGTGAAGCTGCATACATATTGGGCATCAAAATCTATAGAGATAGATCAAGGCGCTTAATTGGACTTTCACAAAGCACATACTTGACAAGATTTTGAAGAAGTTCAAAATGGATCAAGCAAAGAAAGGGTTCTTGCTGTGTTGCAAGGTGTGAAGTTGAGTAAGACTCAATGCCCGACCAACGAGAAGATAGAGAAAATGAAAGATGTTCCTATGCTTCACCATAGGCTCTATCATGTATGCAATCTTGTGTACCGGACTGATGTGTGCCTTGCTATAAGCTTAGCGGGGAGGTACCAAAGTAATCCAGAGTGGATCATCGACAGCGGTCAAGAACATCTGAAATACGAAAAGGACTAAGGATATGTTTCTCAGATATGGAGGTGACAAAGAACTCATCGTAATGGCAGTTACGTTGATGCAAGCTTTGACACTGATCCGGACGATTCTAAATCGTGAGACCGGATACGTATTTACACTAAGCGGAGGAGCTGTCGGTTGGTGCAGTTCTAAACAAAGCGTCGTGGCGGGATCTACATGTGAAGCGGAGTACATAGCAGCTTCGAAGCAGCTAATGAAGGAGTGCGGATGAAGGAGTTCATATCCGATCTAGGTGTCATACCTAGTGCATCGGGTCCAATGAAAATCTTCTGTGACAATCTTGGAGCAATTGCCTTAGCGAAGGAATCCAGATTTCACAAGAGGACCAAGCACATCAAGAGGCGCTTCAATTCCATCCGGATTTAGTCCGTGGGAGACATAGAGATTTGCAAGATACATACGGATCTGAATGTAGCGCACCGTTGACTAAGCCTCTTCCACGAGCAAAACATGATCAACACCAAGACTCCATGGGTGTTAGAATCATTACTATGTAATCTAGATTATTGACTCTAGTGCAAGTGGGAGACTAAAGGAAATATGCCCTAGAGGCAATAATAAAGTTATTATTTATTTCCTTATTTCATGATAAATGTTTATCATTCATGCTAGAATTTTATTAACCGGAAACATAATACATGTGTGAATGCATAGACAAACAGAGTGTCACTAGTATGCCTCTACTAGACTAGCTTGTTAATCAAAGATGGTTATGTTTCCTAACCATGAACAAAGGGTTGTTATTTGATTAACAAGGTCACATCATTAGGTGAATGATCTAATTGACATGACCCATTCCATTAGCTTAGCACACGATCGTTTAGTATGTTGCTACTGCTTTTATCCATGACATATACATGTTCCTATAACTATGAGATTATGCAACTCCCGTTTACCGGAGGAACACTTTGGGTGCTACCAAACGTTACAACGTAACTGGGTGATTATAAAGGAGTACTACAGGTGTCTCCAAAGGCAGATGTTGGGTTGGCGTATTTCGAGATTAGGTTTTGTCACTCCGATAGTTGGAGAGGTATCTCTGGGCCCTCTCGGTAATACACATCACTTAAGCCTTGCAAGCATTACAACTAATGAGTTAGCTGTGAGATGATGTATTACAGAACGAGTAAAGAGACTTGCGGTAACGAGATTGAACTAGGTATTGGATACCGACGATCGAATCTCGGGCAAGTAACATACCGATGACAAAGGAACAACGTATGTTGTTATGCGGTCGACCGATAAAGATCTTCGTAGAATATGTAGGAACCAATATGGGCATCCAGGTCTCGCTATTGGTTATTGACCGAGACGTGTCTCGGTCATGTCTACATTGTTCTCGAACCGTAGGGTCCGCACGCTTAAGGTTTCGATGGCGGTTATATTATGAGTTTGTGTATTTTGATGTACCAAGAAGTTGAGTCCGGATGTGATCACGGACATGACGAGAGTCTCGAAATGGTCGAGACATAAAGATTGATATATTGACGGCTATATTCGGACACGGAAAGGTTCCGGAAATTTCGGAGAAAACGGAGTGCCGGAGGGTTACGGAACCCCGGGAAGTTATGGGCCTTAGTGGGCCAAGAGGGAGAGAGAGGGTCGCACCAGAGGTGGCGCGCCCCGAGGAAGTCCGAATAGGACAGGAGGAGGCGCGCCCCTTCCTCTCCTCTCCTCTCCTTCCTTCCCCTTCCTCCTTCCTAGTTGGACTAGGAAGGGAGTCCTACTCCCACTAGGAGGAGGACTCCCCCCCTTGGCGCGCCTCCTAGGGCCGGCCGGCCCTCCCCTTGCTCCTTTATATCACGGGGCGGGGGCACCCTAGAACACACAAGTTGATCCTTGAGATCGTTCCTTAGCCGTGTGCGGTGCCCCCTCCACCATATTCCACCTCGGTCATATCGTGGCGGTGCTTAGGCGAAGCCTGCGTCGATAGAACATCAAGATCGTCACCACGCCGTCGTCTTGACGAACTCTTCCTCCCCAAAGCTCTGCTGGATCGAGCCCGAGGAGCGTCACCGAGCTGTCTGCGTGTCAAGAACTCGGGGCGCCGAGTAACGACGCTGGGATCGGTTGGATCGCGAGGAGAACGTCGACTACTTCCTCTACGTTGTGAACGCTTCCGCTTTGGTCTACGAGGGTACGTAGACAACACTCTCCCCTCTCGTTGCTATGCATCACCATGATCTTGCGTGTGCGTAGGAAATTTTTTGAAATTACTACGTTCCCCAACAGAGGCAAATAGTAAAACCAATGTTGGGCATTGCTGGAAGAGTTTTATTCAAAGCGAACTGTCGAGGGGGTCCCATAAATCACCCGACCGCGTTAGGAACGCAAAATCCGGGAACATAACACCGGTATGACGGAAACTAGGGCGGCAAGAGTGGAACAAAACACCAGGCATAAGGCCGAGCCTTCCACCCTTTACCAAATATATAGATGCATTAAATAATATAAGAGATATTGTGATATCCCAACATAACCCTGTCCACCATGAAGAAATCTTCAACTTCACCTGCAACTAGCAACGCTATAAGAGAGTCTGAGCAAAGCGGTAACATAGCCAAACAACGGTTTGCTAGGAATGGTGTCAAAGGTTAGAGGTTCATGGCAATATGGGATGGCTTGAAGAGCAAAAGATAGGTAACGCAGCATAGCGATAGAACGAAGCAACTAGCATAGCAATGATGGTAGTGAGATCCAGGGTAGCGGTCATCTTGCCTGTAATCCCGCAAGGAAGAAGAACGAGTCCATGAAGAAGATGAAGCCACGAAGACGAACCAAGCGTAGACGAACGCATCCTCACGATCGCAACGAAACGGGAACTATCGAGAAGAAGCACACAACATGGTAAACACACCACACATGAACAAGACATGATGCACAACAAGCATGATGCATGGAAAAGCTACATGAAGCTACTCATGGCAAGAGATGATGCAAACAAGAACAACACATCAAGGCAAGTTTAAATGAGGCCGGAAACAACATATAACAATTCGGTAAGTCCTCATATGTAAATTTCGAAATTGGTCCAGATCTGAATAAACCTTATGTTCAAGTTGTTAAACAGCAAGTTAAAGATCACCAAGATGATCTACACGAAATTCTAGTCAAGTTACATATAAAGTTCATTAGATTTGGAGCTACGGCCTAGAAGATATGAGCAAAACAAGTTAAGCATGACATTGATGCAAAATGCATACAAACATCAAGCAAACACCTCAAAACAAGGATGCAACATGATAATATGAAGCTACATGCAAAATCAAGCAAGTTTCATATAGAGCACACTCAAAACGGAGCAACGGTGCAACACATACACTCTATACAAGTCATAGCAACAATCTGTCCAAAACAGCAACTAGACATATTGCAAGCATCAAAACAACAAGCTACAACATCCCAACATAATAACAAAAGGCATGGGCATGAAGTACATGTAAAGCATAACAAAACATTAACACTGAGCTATCTCCAGAAACAACTAGAACATGCTCAAAAGGACATGGGGAGATTGCAAATAATAACAGTTTCTGACTTATCAGGAAATAACATCAGGTTGCAATGTTTAGAGCTATCAAACAATATGTTACAGGAACTTATCATGGCAAACAAACGCATGGCATGAATCTACTAAAAGCATAGATCAAAAGTCCCTTACTGACCATGAGCCAAAAGGGCACGGAAAATATGATGGCACCCATGTAAACATGGCAAGTTATATTACAGATTCAAACATGGCAGGAACAACAATAAGTAGGCATGTTGGTGAGCTTGAGCCACTCACCACAGAGCAATACATGGCATGGCAAGGCAACCAACAGTAAGAAAACATGTTTATGAAGCTAAGAATGGCAAGAACAAGTTTATAGAGTGCATGGATCACTAGCAAAACACATGGGAACAAGTGAACTTTATGTTAACAGGCTGACAACAACATTTTGAAGCAACTTTGGAGCTAGATAACAACATGTTCTAGCAGGCTATAATTTCAACCAAGGGCATGAATGTATAGAGCATGACATGTAGATCAAAACATGTTTATAGGACATCTCCAGATTATGCACGAAATGACTAGTAGAAGCATGTTAATATAGCAACAATATATAACAGAATCTGCCAGAAAACAAAGAAGACAAGTACCCTCCTTAACAAGCTCGATGCACTCAGCACACAACTCACAAAAATATATGGGTTGCACCCCTGGAAAGATGGCATAGCATAGATCAAAACACATGTAGAGCTCATACTCATAGGATGCACACATCAATCATGGCAAAAATGACAAATGAGCAACTTATAAGAGTTTCAGCAGATTAACATCAACATGCACTCTTCCAACAGCATTTCGGGCATCAAGATGAGGTCAAATGATAATGATGCAATGGAACGAAATGAAGTACTCGTTGAGGCGAACAATTTGACATATTATACGCACGAAACGGAGCTACAGATGCAGAGATACAATACAATGAACATGGCATGATTATATGCAAATTTCGGGGACTTGGTCAAATTCTCACCCCGCGAAAAGTCAACCCGGGACGAGGAGATCCCGGGACGGAGCTGATCTGGGACGGGGCATGTGTTTGGATCGCGGGACGGGTGGATCTTGTCCACCCGCCCGGATCTGGCGACGAGGCGACGCCGGCGAGGCTCCGGCGAGCTCCAGCTCGGCCGCGTGTGGAGGAGGACGGCGAGGTGGCGGACTGAGGCGGGCGGCGGGCCGACGCGCGGCGCGTGACGGCGGAGGCGGCGGCGGGTCGACGCTGGCGAGGAGCGGCGCTGCACGGGCGGCCAAGCGGGCGCTGGCGGAGCGGCGCCGAGGCGGGCGAAGGGCCTGGCGCGCGCAGGCGTGGCGACGGGGTCAGCGGAGCTTCGGCAGACGGGCCGGGCGCGCCGGCCGGCGGCGGCCTCGGCGGGCGCTGGGCGAGGCGAGGCGCGGCGCCGGCCGGCAGGCGGCAGCAGCCAAGCGGGCGGCGGCGGCGAGGCTGGCGCGGCCCCGGATGGGCTCATGAGCAGGCGGCGGGGATGAGAGAGAGAGGCGCGGGAGGCCACGTGGCACGCTCCGATTCGCTGCGGGAGGCGGCGGACATGTCCAGCCCGGAGGAAGAAACGTTCGGCGGCGCGGAGGGGAAATGATCTAGGGTTTGGACTGCGAAAATTCGGGGGGAGACACCTATTTATAGGTAGAGGGAGCTAGGAGAGTCCAAATGAGGAGCGGTTTTCGGCCACGCGATCGTGATCGAACCACCGAGAGCATGGTGGGGAGTTAGGTGGGTTTTGGGCCACTTTGGAAGGGGTGTTGGGCTACACACAAGAGAGGCCTTTGCGGTTACCCGGTTAACCGTTGGAGTACCAAACGACCTCCAAATGACACGAAATTTGACAGGCGGTCTACCGTTGCTATACCAAGGCCGCTTGGCAAACCTCGGGCCATTCCGAGAAAGTTTGATACCCGCTCACAAAAAGAGGTAAAGGGGGGCGCCGGGGAGCATAGGAGTGCCGGATTGCAAAACGGACAACGGGAAAAATGCTCGGATGCATGAGATGAACACGTATGCAAAATGAAATGCACATGATGACACAATGCGAATGATGACATAATAAAATGCAACACGCAAGCAGATGACATGGCAACGACGGCGAATAACTGGCAGGCACCTGGCGCATCGGATCCGGGGCGTTACAGGAGGACAATCAACGGGAGCGGCGGCGGCAATCTTCGATGACTGCTATCACTATGCTTGTGATTTTATCATGGCTAAATTCGAACATTGTAATAGAGAGGCAAATAAAGTAGCACATGAACTTGCTAGATTAGCTAGGTTTTTTCCGACTTTGGATTGGTTTGAGGAGCCTATTACTGAAATTGTAACGTTTCTCACAAACGATGTATTGGTTATTGATAATGAATAAAATTTCGTTTTAATTCAAAAAAAAGAGATATAGAGTAAAAGTTGTTAGATCATTATTTATTTACGGAGAGAGGGAATACTAAAGTATTAATCGGTCACCCGTCTGACTTATGTATGAAAGACCATCGATCAGGCACGTTTTAAATCACTATTTACAGAGTGGGTAGGTAAGTACGTTTTGCTCAGAATGCGATGGTCAAGTCCACCGTACCGTATCCCACGCACCCACTTCTGTCTTCCACGTGGAATTATTCACGTGATCAATGAACAAAACCACCTCGTGTGGCGCGCGCTTATTTGCTTGTTCCGCGAAACAGCACGGTAGCTTTGCCGGCCGGCCGGCGTTTGCCTGTTTAGGCACCTCCAGACTCTAGTTAAAGCACAGGCCAGCACACCGTGTCACCGGGCAATATATGATAGAGTACATACCTCGTTCGTTCGTTCGTTCTTTATAGTTATAATTAACAAAAGACAAGTAGAGGTCTGGTTGCTGTGGGCTCGATTCAGGCAGCAGTTGAAGATAGGTCGCTGCATGTGATGATGATAAACGAAGTGAAGTCGCTTCTTGGTGACAAACAAGATTGTTCTATTGCTCATATTAGGTGTCAAAATGCTATCAGTCGCAGGTTGGCAACTTTTAGTTGTGTAGAAGCTAGGACGGTAGTTTTGCTAAAATCTGGCCTTGCTAATGTACCCCAACTTTGTTTGGAGGAGCTTCCTTCAATCTGAGCAATGAAATTCCTTTAACCCCGCAAACAAACAAAAAAAAACAAGTAGAGGATATCGCTCAACGGCTGTAGAGGGATTGCAACCCCTGAAGAAATGGTATATGGCAGAACAGTTATATTGATACAAATGATCTACCCCTTATAAAGAACAGTGTTACATACATACATACATTTGCATGAGTGCATGCAAAATCAATCATCTGTAAAAAAAAGCGCATTGACCAAACTTAAGCCACCGCTACCAAATTCTATTGTACGTATCTATACTAGTGCTACTACTCGTGGTTCCATTTCCACACAAACATGAATATACACTGGTAATCACTGGAAGTCCGGAACAATTAGCTATAATCAATAATCAAGAGTACCAAATGAACATCAAGCTAATCAGTTAAGCCCAGAAGCTAGCTAGCTAGGCTGCTTCCGCTTCCTTCTTCACACCAAGAGAGTTGCTGCTGACGGTGATGGCGCCGGGATGGTATGGACCCATGCGGGTCAACCTGCACGTTTAAACAACCGCAAGCATGATGAGTTAGGTGGCGAATTAGCCAGGTCAACACGTATACGTACAGCCCAAAACATTTGGAGTGGTACGTAATACAGCTTTTGACTTGTTCTGAGCAGAAGAAGGCAAAGATGATACTACGTGCATGCATACATACACACACACACGATCGAACCAAATCCTGCTTTCCTCGATTTGGGTGAGCAGATTAATCGTGGTGTTTGATTTGGTAGGTGTCGGTCCATCAAATCGGTCGTCGATGTCGATCGAGATGTCACCGTCAGTCAACTATGTATGCGCATGCTGCTAGGTTGAAGGTTCGTTACGACCGCTGTCGATCGCACCAAAAACGTGGTCTCCGATCGATCAAGATCGTTCAAGGACCCACACGGTTTCAACATTTTTCTTTCTCCACGTGGAATGTTCAAAGAGAGCAACTAGTCCTGATATCCTACCCAATATCAATTTCATTTTCTCCTTAATATCAGCGTTCATTGCACGTACGAAAAGATATATGCCATAGCTTGCACGTACTGCTACTTTTAACTTAGTTTCAAAACAAGAGACTGCTACTACTTTAACTTATGGATTTGTTCCATCGACAAATTGATATTATCTGGCCAAAACATAATTCCAATATACACATTGTATGTATTTACCTCTCTTTACGCTTCACGAGGAACTGCTGTAACGATTTTGTTCTTGCCAATGGTATGTCTGCAAGCATGAATATCAGAATTGTAAGCAACGACTTTATCAAGTGTCCAACGAACTGTTTTTCTTTTTACTTATTACAATTTTTTGTTCGCTCATGATGAGTTATTATTCAAACAAACCTTTGCTTGAATTTCCAACGGGTGTATTGTTGCCGAGGTCGCGCCTTTCTGCCATAGTTACGTCCTTTGCCATCTGCATTATAGCTTCTGCCTGTCAAAATAATTGGTAAGATGTCAAAGGCAACATTAGTACTCCCTCCGTTTCGAAATAATTGTCTTTCTAAAGATTTCAACAAGTGACTACATACGGAGCAAAATGAGTGAATCTACACTCTAAAACATGTCTACATACATCCGTATGTTGTAGTCCATTTGAGATGGCTAGAAAGACAATTATTTTAGAACGTAGGGAGTATATATGAATTTGATAATGTACATCTCCTACATCTGCTTACTTTTATATGCATACATTAATTCTCTCTAATCAAAAGAAATATGTAAGTTCATTTTTGGAAATCTGACATCGGACTAAGTGATTTAAGGTACATCAGACAACAACAATTATTGTTTTGAACAGTTTACATGCATATACCGAATGTATGCATGTAAATATACTACTAGTAACAAATTATCTGGTACTCCCTCCGTCTGGAAAAATTTGTCCCAAGATTGTCTTTTAAATGAATGTATCTAGCACTAACTTGGTGCTACATACATTCATCTGAGGGACAAGTTTTTTCGGACCAAGGGAGTATGATACTATCTCTATTTCTAAACATAAAACGTTTTTGCAGTCGAATGTAAGTGGTATTCAAGACAACCATCTGATTCCCACTTCAACTCACTGTAATCTGCAGTGAAGGTGTTTTTATAAGTGACCTAAATAATTGATCCTTACTGTCTCGGTTCTTTTAACATGCATATATGCCACCTCAGCATCTCACTAATTATTATTTTTAACATGCATGAGAAATGATATTTATATTCTCACTCAACATGCACACATCCTAACTCACCATACATGTCACCTCACCAATCACGCTATTTATATCTCTCTTAACATGCATGAGAAATGCTACTTATGTATTAGGCCATATGCATCAATTGATGCAGAGGCCAGGGGTCTTAACTTTCTTTTTCAAAAAAAGTATTATATAACAGGCACATACAATATATTATATCTATATTAATATTCGTTCAAATTTCATCAAAAAAATATCACAACCAATCCCCGCAGCTATGCGCGGAGTATCATCTACTCCACCGTTTCTAAATATTTGTCTTTCTAGAGATTTCAACAAGTGACTATATACGGAGCAAAATGAGTGAATCTACACTCTAAAATATATCTAGATATATCCATATATAGTAATCCATTTGAAATCTCTAAAAGGACAAATATTTAGAAACGAAGGGAGTAGTTAAAAAAAGTTATAGGCATCACCTTGTGGTCGAAGTTAATTAGTGAAGGTCGAAGTTGAGAGTAATGAGCAAATGAAACTGCAGGCGCGGAGATTGATAATCACCTTGTGGTGGGAGACATCGAAGATGGCAACGGAGCCGTTGTAGAAGACCGTCATGGGACTGGGAGCCGCCGGCGCCTCTTCCGTTGTCGGCGGCGAGCGGGCGACGACGACGCGGCGCAGCAGCTGGGGGTCTATCCTCGCTATAGCGCTCGTCTCCATCCCTGCCCGCACGTACGCATCCATTCAGTTCCAGTCAGCACTCACGCGCGCATACACACAGACACACAAGAGGTAGCGATAAAACTAGAATAATCTGACATTCGGAGTTTCAGACCTCGGATGGACGACAAGGAGAAGGAGCCGGTGCTCTTGCCGTGTTGTTCGCTGGGGGCGGCGGCGCGGAGGCCGAGGAAGTCGAGCTCCACCGGCGGCGCTCTCGACGACATGCTCGATCCCAAGCTCGAGGACGTAGAGTAGTGGGGGTATGGAGGCGCTCGTGTGGCGTGGCTATGGGCAATGAGCGGAGTTGTTACGTTCGATCGGGAGTGCGAGGCCTAATATATATAGAAGGAGAGCTGCAGGCTACTGGTCGCCGGTGTGGAGCTACCGCTGCATGAGCTCCCGACCCATGTCGTCGCCGCCGTCTCTCAAATAATGAAGTCTCATTGCTCGGCAGCGCGCGCAGGTCGGAACGCGCGAAAAGATGGCGATCGGCGAGAAAGCGACCGACCCACCCCTCCGTCTCCGTCGGCACCACTAATCAATTTGATTTACTAGGTGGTTGAAGGAAATAATGAGATGGATCCTCCACTAATCAGTCGCCGCGTGTGGTGCCAACCACTCCAACAGCTCGTGACGAGTGGGAATGGGCACACGCGGACTCGACGGCTTGCGTCGGAAGAGGCGTGTGAAGTGAACGGGGCACGCGGCTGATGGGACGCACCGGAAATGAAAATTAAGCCACGAGCGGAAATGAATTCGGTTGCTTCCCCGCGGAGCAACTTCCCACGCCGGTGCCCGGTTTGAGCCGACAGCGTGCGCCGCGAGCTGCTCTGGTCCACGGGAATGGATGGGTGAGTCCCTTTCTTTCCCTTTTACCAGGTCCAGGAGTAGCGTGGCCGATTCAGTGTTTCTTCTGCACCGCTGCTGCTGTGCCTTTTGGGCTTTGTTTCGGTGCATTTAACGTGTCGACTTGCGCACGTGATCCTCGCATCCTGCTGTTCGCAGGAAATGAAAGGGAGGCACGAAATTGAGCGGCGAAAGGAAAACACATGCGGATGTGGTGCAAGAGCATCACCAACCGCTTGCGTGCGTTTAGGTCGACGCGGACAAAAGTGAAGGCGCAATGCGCCGACCCAAACCCAAATCGCGTCCGTCTGGCGTCCGTGCCGGCCCGTTTTCGGCCCAAAATTGCACCTGAAATGCGTCGGCGCGGACGCGCCGCGCGTCTCTTCGGTGTCCGTAGCGACCCCACTTGTAGGCCACCCAACTACTGGCCGTTGTCTAATTTATGGCGACCACCGATAGCGGGCCCACTAGTCAGCCAGTGGAAGCGTTCTTTTTTAACCACACGTGCGGCGGGGGACGGCCTCATCCACTTTCGTCCACATCTGGCCTCCCACCATCCCCTTGTGCTTCATCGCCGGCGACACCACCAAACCCTAGTAAGCAATGGGCCTCTTCGGCAGCAGCAAGGGCAAGGGCACCCCCGGCGCCTCATCCTCTGAAAGTGCAACTATCCCTGGTTTTGGTAATTCATAACAACATATAGCTCATTGAGCTAATCCTATTCCAAGACAAATATTTCAGGAAAGCTCAATGAATGGCATGGTATGGATGATGAAAGTGGATCCCTCAAAATATTAAGGACAAAGGATTGGCTCAAGCTCAAAAGCTCAAGACTCTACATTTTACATTTTAGTGATCCAAGATCACATTGAGTCTATAGGAAAAGCCAATACTATTAAGGAGGGATGAAGTATTGCTTAATGAGCCTCTTGCTTCAAGTGCTTAGTGATATGCTCCAAAAACCCTCAACTACTTTCTCACATCCACATATGACCTAAACCCAAAGTCAAAATCGGTCCCACCGATTCTTTCTATCCGCGCCACCGAGTTCAAATGTCATAGCCACTTGCCACAAACCCTAGGCAAATCGGTCTCACCAATAGGGATCTCGGTCTCACCGAGATGGGATTATAATCTCTCTGTTTCCCTTTGTAACGTTTGGTCTAACCGGTGAGCGTCGGTCCCACCAAGATTGCAATGTAAACTCTCTGTTTCCTTTCGTAACATTTCGGTCTCACCGAAAAGAAAAATCGGTCCCACCGAAGTTTACGACCAACTCTCCGTTAGCTAATTACCAAAATCGGTCTCACCGAGATTACGTTATGACCTAACCCTAACCATATCGGTCCTACCGAGTTGCATGTCGGTCCCACCGAAAATCCTAACGGTCACTAGATTTGCTAAATCGGTCCGACCGAGTTTGTTGATTTGGTCCCACCGAGTTTGGTAAATTGTGTGTAATGGTTAGATTTTGTGTGGAGGCTATATATACCCCCTCCATATCCTCTTCATTCGTGGAGAGAGCCATCAGAACAAACCTACACTTCCAATTTACCAGTTCTGAGAGAGAACCACCTACTCATGTGTTGAGGCCAAGATACTCCATTCCTACCATATGAATCTTGATCTCTAGCCTTTCCCAAGTTGCTTTCCACTCAAATCTTCTTTCCACCAGATCCAAATCCAATGAGAGAGAGTTGAGTGTTGGGGATGAAGGAAATATGCCCTAGAGGCAATAATAAAGTTATTATTTAATTCCTTATTTCATGATAAATGTCTATTATTCATGCTAGAATTGTATTAACCGGAAACATAATACATGTGTGAATATATAGACAAACAGAGTGTCACTAGTATGCCTCTACTTGACTAGCTTGTTAATCAAAGATGGTTATGTTTCCTAACCATGAACAAAGAGTTGTTATTTGATTAACGGGATCACATCATTAGTTGAATGATCTGATTAACATGACCCATTCCATTAGCTTAGCACCCGATCGTTTAGTATGTTGCTATTGCTTTCTTAATGACTTATACATGTTCCTATGACTATGAGATTATGCAACTCCGTTTGCGGAGGAACACTTTGGGTACTACCAAGCGTCACAACGTAATCGGGTGATTATAAAGGAGTACTACAGGTGTCTCCAAAGGCGGATGTTGGGTTGGCGTATTTGAGATTAGGATTTGTCACTCCGATTGTCGGAGAGGTATCTCTGGGCCCTCTCGGTAATACACATCACTTAAGCCTTGCAAGCATTACAACTAATGAGTTAGCTGTGAGATGATGTATTACAGAACGAGTAAAGAGACTTGCCGGTAACGAGATTGAACTAGGTATTGGATACCGACGATCGAATCTCGGGCAAGTAACATACCGATGACAAAGGGAACAACGTATGTTGTTATGCGGTTTGACCGATAAAGATCTTCGTAGAATATGTAGGAGCCAATATGGGCATCCAGGTCCGCTATTGGTTATTGACCAAGAATAGTTCTAGGTCATGTCTACATAGTTCTCGAACCCGTAGGGTCCGCACGCTAAGGTTTCGATGATGGTTATATTATGAGTTTATGAGTTTTGATGTACCGAAGGAGTTCGAGTCCCAGATGAGATCGGGGACATGACGAGGAGTCTCGAAATGGTCGAGGCGTAAAGATCGATATATTGGACGACTATATTCGGAGTTCGGAAAGGTTCCGAGTGATTCGGTATTTTTCGAGTACCGGGAGTTACGGGAATACGGGGAAGAGTATTGGGCCTTAATGGGCTTTAGTGGGAAGGAGCCGGGGAGGCGCGCCCCTCCCAAGCCCAGTCCGAATGGACAAAGGGTTTGGGCGCGGCCCCTCTTCCTTCCTTCTCCACTTACCTTCTTTCCCCTTGACCTAGTTGGACTAGGAAAGAAGGAATCCTACTCCCGGTGGGAGTAGGACTCCTGGCGCCCCTCCTCCTAGGGCCGGCCTCCTCCTCCCTCCCTCCTTTATATCTGGGCAGGGGGCACCCATAGACACACAAGTTGATCTACGGATCGTTCCTTAGCCGTGTCGGTGCCCCCTCCACCATATTCCACCTCGGTCATATCGTCGCGGAGTTTAGGCGAAGCCTGCGCCGATAGTACATCAACATCGTCACCACGCCGTCGTCTTGTGGAACTCATCTCGAGCTCTGCTGGATCGGAGGCGGAGATCGTCATCGAGCTGAGCGTGTGCTGAACTCGGAGGTGCCGTCGTTCGGTACTTGGATCGGTCGGATCGTGAAGGCGTCGACTACATCAACCGCGTTGTCATAACGCTTCGCTTCGGCCTCACGAGTGCGTGGACATACACTCTCCCTCTCGTTGCTATATCATCACCATGATCTTGCATGTGCGTGGGGAAATTTTTGAAATTACTCGTTCCCCAACAAAGGCATCTGAGCCTAGGTTTTTATGGTTTGATGTTTTGCACGAGTAGAACACAAGTGAGTTGTGGGCGATACAAGTCATACTACCTACCAAAGATGTCATACTTTGGTTCAGCGGTATTGTGAGATGAAGCGGCCCGGACCGACATTACGCGTGACGCTTACGCGAGACTGGTTTCACCGCTCGAGCACTCGTTGCTTAAAGGTGATTGGCGGGTGTCTGTCTCTCTCACTTTAGTTGAACTGAGTGTGGCTCGCCCGGTCCTTGAGAAGGTTAAAGCGGAGTCTATTTGACGAAATATCGTTGTGGTTTTGATGCGTGGGTGAGATTGGTTCTTGCTTAAGCCCGTAGCAGCCACGTAAAATTTGCAACAACAAAGTAGAGGACGTCTAACTTGTTTTTGCAGGGCATGTTGTGATGTGATATTGTCAAGACATGATGCTATATTTTATTGTATGAGATGATCATGTTTTGTAACCGGTTATCGGCAATCGGCTGGAGCCATATGGTTGTCGCTTTATTGTATGAAATGCAATGCATACTGTAATGCTTTACTTTATCACTAAGCGGTAGCGATAGTCGTAGAAGCATAAGATTGGCGAGGCGACAACGATGCTACGATGGAGATCAAGGTGTCGCGCCGGTGGCGATGGTGATCATGATGGTGCTGCTGAGATGGAATCACGAAGCACAAGGCGATGATGACCATATCATATCACTTATATTGATTTGCATGTGATGTTTATCTTTTATGCATCTTATCTTGCTTTGATTGACGGTAGCATTTTAAGATGATCTCTCACTAAAATTATCAAGTAGTGTTCTCCTGAGTATGCACCGTTGCCAAAGTTAAATGTCGAGACACCACGTGATGATCGGGTGTGATAAGCTCTCGTCCATCTACAACGGGTGCAAGCCAGTTTTGCACACGCAGAATACTCGAGTTATACTTGACGAGCCTAGCATATGCGAGATATGGCCTCGGAACACGGAGATCGAAAGGTCGGCGTGAATCATATAGTAGATATGATCAACATAAGATGTTCACCATTGAAAACTACTCCATCTCACGTGATGATCGGTTATGGTTTAGTTGATTTGGATCACATGATCACTTAGATGACTAGAGAGATGTCTGCTAAGTGGGAGTTCTTAAGTAATATGATTAATTGAACTTAAATTTATCATGAACTTAGTCTGGTAGTATTTTGCAAATTATGTTGTAAGATCAATAGCTCATGAAGTTGCTTTCATATGTTTGTTTTGATATGTACCTAGAAAACTGTGTTGAAAGATGTTAGTAGCAATGGTGCGGATAGGATCCGTGATCCGAGGTTAATCCTCATTGCTGCACGTAAGAATTATGTCCATAATGCACGCTAGGTAGCGGACCTATTGCGAGGAGCGGATCGAGGCGTTATGAGCGTTTGGCTAGCTCAATATGATGATTACTCGATAGTTTTGTGCACCATGCTTTATGGCTTAGAATCGGGACTTCAAAGACGTTTTGAACGTCATGGACCATATAAGATGTTCCAGGAATTGAAGTTAATATTTCAAGCAAATACCCGAGTTGAGATATATAAAGTCTTCAACAAGTTCTATAGCTAAAAGATGGAGGAGAATCACTCAACTAGTGAGCATGTACTTAGATTGTCTGGGTACTTCAATCGCTTGAATCAAGTGGGAGTTAATCTTCCAGATAAGATAGTGATTGACAGAATTCTCTAGTCACCATCACCAAGTTAGTAGAACTTCGTGATGAACTATAGTATGCAAGGGATGATGAAAATGATTCCCGAGTTTTTCATGATGATGAAATCGATGAAGGTAGAAATCAAGAAAGAACATCAAGTGTTGATGGTTAACAAGACCACTAGTTTCAAGAAAATGGCAAAGGGATAGAAGGAACTTCAAGAAGAGCGGCAAGCAAGTTGTTGCTCAAGTGAAGAAGCCCAAGTCGGACCTAAGCACGAGACTAAGTGCTTCTACTTGCAAAGGGACTGGTCCTTTGAAGCGTAACTACCCCAAGTATTTGGCGGATAAGAAGGATGGCAAAGTGAACAAAGGTATATTTGATATACATGTTATTGATGTGTACTTTACTAGTGTTTATAGCAACCCCTCGGTATTTGGTACTGGTTCAGTTGCTAAGAGTAGTAACTCGAAACGGGAGTTGCAGAATAAACAGAAACTAGTTAAGGGTGAAGTGACGATGTGTGTTGAAAGTAGTTTCAAGATTGATATGATCATCATCGCACACTCCCTATACTTTCGGGATTAGTGTTAAACCTTAATAAATGTTATTTGGCGTTTGGGTTGAGCATGAATATGATTTGATCATGTTTATTGCAATACGGTTATTCATTTAAAGTTAAAGAATAATTGTTATTCTGTTTACGTGAATAAGACCTTTGATGGTTATACACCCAATGAAAATAGTTTGTTGGATCTCGATCGTGATGATACACATATTCATAATATTGATGCCAAAAGACGCAAAGTTAATAATGATAGTTCAACTTATTTGTGGCACTGCCGTTTGGGTCATATCGGTGTAAAGCGCATGAAGAAACTCCATAAAGATGGATTTTTGGAATCATTTGGTTATGAATCATTTGATGCTTGCGAACCGTGCCTTTTGGGCAAGATGACTAAAACTCCGTTCTCCGGAACAATGGAGCGAGCAACTGACTGATTGGAAATAATACATACTGATGTATGCAATCCGATGAGTGTTGAGGCTCGTGGCAAGTATCGTTATTTTCTGACCTTCACAAGATGATTTGAGCAGATATGGGTATATCTACTTGATGAAACATAAGTCTGAAATAGTTGAAAGGTTCAAAGAATTTCAGAGTGAAGTGGAAAAATCATCGTAACAAGAAAATAAAGTTTCTGCGATCTGATCGCGGAGACGAATATTTGAGTTATGAGTTTGGTATTCAACTAAAATAATGTGAAATAGTTTCACAGTTCACGCCAACGGAACGCCACAACATTATGGTGTGTCCGAACGTCGCAATCGTACTTTATTGGATATGGTGCGATCTATGATGTCTCTTACTGATTTACCAATATCGGGTTATGCATTAGAGACAGCTGCATTCACATTAAATAGGGCACCATCTAAATCCGTTGAGACGACACCGTATGAACTATGGTTTAGCAATAAACCTAAGCTGTTGTTTCTGAAATTTTGGAGTTGCGATGCTTATGTGAAAAAAGTTTCATCCTGATAAGCTCGAACCCAAATTGGAGAAGTGCGTCTTCATAGAATACCCAAAGGAAATTGTTGGGTACACCTTCTATCACAGATCCGAAGGCAAGATATTCGTTGCTAAAAAAGGATCCTTTCTAAAGAAGGAGTTTCTCTCGAAAGAAGTGAATGGGAGGAAAGTAGAGCTTGAAAAGGTAATTTGTACCTTCTCCAGAATTGGAAAGTAGTTCATCACGGAAATCAGTTCCAGTGATTCCTACACCAATTAGTGAGGAAGCTAATGATGATGATCATGAAACTTCAGATCAAGTTACTCTGAGAACCTCGAGGGTCTTCTAGAGTAAGATCCACACCGAGTGGTGTAGTAATCATGTTACGGAAGTCATGTTACTAGACCATGATGAACCTCGAACTATGAGGAAGCGATGATGAGCCCAGATTCCACGAAATGGCTCGAGGCCATAAAATCGAGATATGATCCATGTGTGAGAACAAAGTATGGACTTTGATTAACTTGCTCGATGATCGCAAGCCATGTTAAATGAATGGATCTTCAAGAGGAAGGCGGACACCGATAGTAGTATTACTATCTACCAAGCTCGACTTGTTGCGAAAAGTTTTCAACAAGTTCAAGGTGTTGAATACGATGAGATTTTCTCACTCATATCGATGCTTAAGTCCATGTCGAATCATGTTAGCAATTGCCACATTTTATGAAATCGGCAAATGGATGTCAAAACTGCATTCCTTAATGGATTTATAAAGAAGAGTTGTATATGATGCAACCAGAAGGTTTTGTCAATCCTAAAGGTGCTAACAAAATGTGCAAGGTCCAGCGATCCATCTATGGACTGGTGCAAGCATCTCGGAGTTGGAATATACGCTTTGATGAGTTGATCAAAGCATATGATTTAATACAGATTTTTTGAAAGGCCTGTTGAGGGAGTCCTGGACTAGGGGGTGTCCGGATAGCCGGACTATCAATATCCGCCGGACTCCCAGACTACGAAGATAGAAGATTGAAGACTCCGGCTCGTGTCCGGAAGGTACTTTCCTTGGCGTGGAAGGCAAGCTTGGCGATCTGGATATGTAGATCTCCTACCATTGTAACCGACTCTGTGTAACCCTAGCCTCTCCGGTGTCTATATAAACCGGAGGGCTTTAGTCCGTGGACACAACATTACACCTCAACAATCATACCATAGGCTAGCTTCTAGGTTTAGCCTCCTTGATCTCGTGGTAGATTTACTCTTGTACTACCCATATCATCAATATTAATCAAGCGGGGCGTAGGGTATTACCTCCATCGAGAGGGCCTGAACACAGGTAAAAACATTGTGTCCCTCGTCTCCTGTTACCATCCGCCTAGACGCACGATTCGGGACCCCTACCCGAGATCCGCCAGGTTTGACACCGACATTGGTGCTTTCATTGAGAGTTCCTGCGTGTCGTCGCCGATAGGCTCGATGGCATCTTCGACCATCAACGCTGTCGGTGAGACTTTTCTCCCGGACAGATCTTCATATTCGGCGGCTTTGCTGCGGGCAATTCTCTTGGCCATCCGGAGCAGATCGAAGCTTCGCCCCTGCCGTCGAGTCGATTCGAAGTTTAAACTTCACGGCCGATGACCGCGGAGACTTGATCTTGACGGACTCGAGCCACACCAAGCGCCACCGCTGCGGCGATGGGCATGATCTAGCTCTGCCGCGGACGGTGCTTTGGTGGCCCTTTCGAATCCGCCCGGCTACTTGCGGGCCGATTGCCCATAGCGAGGGCGGTGGATGACGCGCGCCTTGGGGACTTCAACATCTCGGCGATGGGCGAATACCAATCTTGTCCCTCTCGAAACTTCGTGATCTTGAGGCGCGGACTCCTCGCCGACTCCGAGCCTCCGCGCCCCGCCAATTAAGCGGTTAGGCGCCGGTTATGGAATTCACCGCCGCGGACATCTTTCAACACTCGCCTTTTGGCGATATCCTGAATTCTCTAAAGCATCTCTCGCTATCTCGAGAATCTGGCGGACTATGGCGGGGACGGTTGGAGTTCGGACGACGAAGAAATTGAGCCCACCCACCACCCACTTTGTAGCCACCGTCGAAGATCTAACCGACATGCTGAGACAACGACTCGATGACATCGATGCTATGGGCGATGATGCCGGCGATTTATCAGACCCAGCGCCCACAGAGGCACCGGAAGGCCACCTAAATCGTCAGACGTCTACATAGTGGATACCCCAAAAGAAGGGATGGCGAAAAAGCAGCGGAGGAAGATTCTCTAAAGAAGCAGCCGAAACGCCGGCGTCAACGGCGCCGCTCTAAATCCCGCCACAACAAGAATGGAGATTCCGGCACGGGAGATAATAACACTCCGGAGAGTGCCGAAGACGACCCCCTCCTGCAAGATTCAGCGCAGGAGGACACGTATCAAGCCCATGACAGGCGGCGAGCGAAGGGTTGAGGGCGATAACTATATGCCTCCTCCGAAGACGGCGAGCCTCAACGATGATGAATTCGTCATACCCGAGGATCCCGTCGAACAAGAGCGCTTGAGCGCAGCTCATAGCCACGGCAAATAGCCTAAAGAAAAAGCAACAACAACCTTCAGTGATCAAGATCTGCTAGCCGATCGATGGACCGAGGTCCTCGCGGCCGAAGAGTATAAACTCGAACTCCCCTCCAAAAATTACCCAAGACGCAAGCTGCTCCCCCGATTAGAGGAGGAAGCATACATACCTTTATCACCAGTGCAAGACATGGCTGACCGACCACCACGTGGTCGCGACAGAGAGGCATTCAAGGCCCCAGCCAAGACCGTACCCCGACATCGATCCAGGAGTACGAAGCCAAAAGGGAATGCGCCGGACTTGCGAGACATTTTGGAGGACAAAGCAAGACAATCCAGATCCATCTATGGATCACGGGGGCGCCCTACGACCCACGACGAATACCGTCGCGCCGGACATAACACCGACCGGGCCGAACACAGCAGATAGCGCTCCCTCGAGCTGCATCGCGATATCGCTCAATCTGAGCGCCGCACCCGTTATGCTTCATCGGCGGCGTAATGGATCATCGGATCCCGAAGGGTTCAAACCCGTGAACATCGAATCTTACGATGGTACAACAGACCCAGCGGTGTGGATCGAAGATTATCTTCTCCACATCCATATGGCCCGCGCGGCAATCTCCACGCCATCAAATATCTCCCACTCAAGCTTAAAGGACCAGCTCGGCATTGGCTTAACAGCCTGCCCGCAGAGTGGATTGGGTGTTGGGAAGACACGGAGGCGCGTTCCTTGATAACTTTCAAGGTACATACGTGCGACCACCGACCCGATGACCTAAGCCACATTATTCAGCAGCCGACGAATCGGCGGACAATTACGGACACGGTTCTTGACGAAGAAAAATCAAATCATCGACCGTCCGGATGCGGAGGCCCTTGCAGCCTTCAAACATAACATCCGGGACGAATGGCTAGCCCGCACACAGGGCAGGAGAAGCGAAATCCATGGCAGCCCTCACATCGTTCATGACCCGCTTTTGCGGGGAGAGGATAGCTGGCTAGCCCGCAGCAACAATCTCCGCAAAAATTCGGCGGTCCGGACATCAAGGACAACCACGGCAGTCACGTCGAATCAAAACAAGCGCCGTACTAACGGCGGCGATAAGAGGATCTGACGGTCAATGCGGATTCGAGGCTCCAAACCGGTCAACGGAAGAAGCCATTTAAAGAACAACTCCGGGCCCGTCCAATCTGGACGAAATACTCGACCGCTCATGCGGATACATGGCACCCCGAAAAGCCAGCTAATCACACCAATAGAGATTGTTGGGTGTTCAGGCAGGCTGGCAAGTTAATTGCCGAACACAATGACAAGGGGCTAAATAGCGACGATGAGGAAGAGACCCGGCCGCCGAACAACAAAGGACTGAAGGGTTTCCCCCCACAAGTGCGAACGGTGAATATGATTTACGCGACCCATATACCCAAGAGGGAGAGGAAGCGCGCACTACGGACGTCTATGCGATGGAGCGATCGCGCCGAAGTTCAATCCATGGTCCTCTGTCCGATCACTTTTGATCGACGAGACCATCCGACTAGCATACGCCATGGCGGATTCGCGCATTGGTCCTAGACCCAATCGTCGATGGATTTCACCTCACAAGAGTCCCGATGGACAGCGGCGGCAACTCAACCTGCTTTATCGGGACACGGTCGCAAAATGGGCATAGACCCATCCAGATCAAACCTACTAAGACAACCTTTAAAGGTGTCATCCCGGAGTAGAAGCCAACCTATGCAGGCTCGGTCACACCGAAGTGGTCTTCGGATCCACGGATAATTTCCGAAGCGAAGAGTTAATCTTCGATATAGTCCCGTTCCGTAGCGGCTACCATGCCCTGCTCGGACGAACCGCGTTTGCCAAATTCAAGGCGGTACAGCATTATGCATACCTAAAACTCAAGATGCCAGGCCCTCGAGGAGTCATTACGGTCAATGGGAATACGGAACGCTCCCTCCGAACGGAGGAACGTATAGCGGCTCTCGCGGCAGAAGTACAGAACAGCCTTCTACGACAATTCTCTAGTCCGGCAATTAAAAAGCCGGACACATTAAAACACGCCCGGAGCAACAACAACCAAGACCACTGGCGCGATCGAGCATCGCAGCGTAATGCGGCCCCAACCCCGCCACAAGCATGATCACTAGAACAACACTCGCGTACATCATGGCGCTTTGGAGATACCATGGGCGCGGGGAGGGCTTAATCACAAGGACCAAAGAGTGCGGCTCGACCACACAAGGGGCTCATCGACGCCCCCCTTGGCTTTGTTTTTATCTTTTCTTCTTTTGCATACACAGGACTCCATTAACCTGAAGCCCTGTCCGATGGCGAACTTGCCGAATTCACGATACAACAGTCAGGGATTAAAGAAGGCTGCGACGAACACTCGGGTGGTCTCCGTTCACGAGCATTAAATTCGATTACATACACCAAGTCTGCAGCTTATCCTCGGAGGGGGACATGTTAATTTAGTCCTAATCCCTTGCTTACACGCTATTTGTATCGATCCGCTCTATTAGCGACCTTCTTTCATAAATAACGCAACATTTCCTTCTTGCAAGTACATTACCTTTTCATTGCAATTCGTTATCTTTTACATATGTTCATTATATGACATCTTGCACCAGTATACTTTAGTGCGGCCGAATACACCAGGGCTTCGTTCCCCATATTATGGTGTGATTAAGTCCTAACACTTTCACAAGTCGGCACCCGAACTTATAGCATTATATGAATCAGCTCGAATCATGTCTTGGGTCAATAGTTGGGTTTGCCCGGCTCCTATGTTTTGGTACCTTACGTTCCATTCCGTCGGCTAAGGTAGACTGGAGAACCATCGCGATTGCGCCCGGTTGAGCAGGTTAACGCCTCGATGGAAAGCTAAAACGACGGCATGATAAGGTGAGAGACTGGTCATTGTTCGAGAGGTTCTTTCGGTCCTTAAAGGCTCATGCCGCTTGAGCGAAGTTCGGATGATGTCCGAGCGAAGGCGTGGATAGCGCCCCAGATTCGGTCTTCCGAATACCAGGGGCTTCGCCAAAATTTAAAATTATAGAATTCTATGGCTAAGTGAGAGTGTTCAAGCATTATAAGTCCGGTCGCCTTGTTTGTCGTGTTGAGCGCCTCCCTAGATGGACCCAATAATGGGAACAAGAGTGCTCAAGTTTATCACCGAACACCCCAGCCTTTGTAGCCTGGGGGCTGAAGCCAACGACTTGCCATCTCTCAGATTTTACAAACGGCCGCACAGAAGGTAATATTTTAAATTCAACAAGCGTTGCTCATGGCGCATATAAACGAAATTCTCAGCGCACAGGATAAATATACAGCAAGTTCACTCAAGGATTACATTAAGGGGGCATTCATCCGCAATATCGCGGGCTCCCTTCAGGACAACTTTATAATATCGCTCCGGCGTACGGTGCTCCTTGCCCGGCGGCGGCGGATCCGTGAGAAGCTTCTCCGCATCCAGCTTGCCCCATTGCACCGTAATGCGGGAAAGAGCCCGACGAGCACCTTCAATACAGGCGGAGCGCTTGATCACATCCAACCTCGGGCATGCATCCACTAGCCGCCGCACTAGGCCAAAGTAGCTGCGAGCATGGCTGCCCAGCCCACAACCGGACTGTGAGGCCCTCATGGCCTCCTCGGCTACCTTGTGGAGTTCGACCAGCTGCTTCACTGGTCGCTTGGGGGCACGGATGGCGGCCTCGGCGTCTTGAGACCAAAAGACCTTCTCCGTTGAGCTCCCTCCTCGCCACGATAGAATCTGGCGGCATCGGGCGCTCTCTGGCAGATCTGCAAATGCCCCTGGAGAACTCCGAATTCGGGTAAGTATCCGGTAATTTACATTAACATGCTTGCTCTGCATGAAAAACGCCTTACCCGCCGCTATCTTCTTCATGTCCTCTACTTCCTCACGGGCCCTTTGGGCCTCGGCCTTGGCGGATTTGGCACTTTTGAGAGCCGAGGCAAGCTCGGACTCTCGAGCCTTGGAGTCATGCTCCAAACTCTCATGCTTTTTCATGAGAGCCAGGAGCTCTTGCCGAACTTCCGCCACCAGCGCCGCTTGCTTTTCTCGCTCAGTCCGCTCTGTGGCCGCATTGCGTTCGGCCACGGACACGGCATCCTTCAGGGCTGCCACCTCGTTAGTGGCCCCTGCATTACATATATTATCCTTGTTAAATCTTGTTTGCAACCAAAACCCTTTTTGTAAGGTACTTATTTTAAGTGGTGTTATTCACCTTCTTTTTCCTTGAGCTGCCTCTTGGCATGGCCGAGCTCTTGCTCCGACCGCTCAAGATCTTTCTTCAGCGCCTCGACCTCCGCACGCGGCGGAGGTCAACAGCGCAACCTGCAAACCCATATCGACATATTTTTAAACAACCCTGCATATATCTTGTTAGATCCTTAGTCCGGCTTTTCTTTCCAACACCGACTAAGCATCGAGGGCTCTTGTCTATGCGGTACTATATTACTTAATTTTAACCTTCTTACCTCAAAGCTGTTAGAAGGCTGTTGCGAGCTTCGGTCAGCCCGCCCTTGGCAAGCTGGACCTTCTCAATCACCGCACTCATGAGAGTGCGGTGTTCTTCGATGGAGGCGCTTTGGCGCCTCCGGAAGTTATCCGCGCCTCCGTTGGGCCGAGGCCCACGGCGCCAATCTGCCCTTCTTTGAAGGGCGCTTGCGGACTCGGAACCGCTGCGGGTTCGAGGTGGAGTCCGGCACAAAGTCGAGGGGCTGCTGGACGGCGCCTCGGGAGCCTCCTCCTTGCGCGCCCTCCTGTGGGATTCCGCCTCGTCGTCCTCGGCACGTGGGGTAGAGGCAGTCGGGATGGAATTTACATCCGACGGCGCCAACGACCCGCTCATTGAGTTGGGAAAGTCGTCGACGGCCGGACTAAAGGAACAATGCGGCATTAGAAGGACATTACGTGACATACAATATACGACATATGAATGATCCGGATACTTATGATCCTGCTGGACGCCGGACCCTTGGAGGCCACTCGTCCTCGCCAACGTTGATGTTGGCAAAACTGTCCGGGGGGATAGTTCTCCCCCTCTTGGACCCTTCGGCCGCCCCGATTGGGGAGGCCTTCCTCTTCTTCTCTCCCTCCTCCGGGAGAGAGTACTCCTCCTCCTCCTCCTCGTCTTCGGGGGAGGAGTCGTCGTCGTCGTCATCAGACGCCTGATTGCGGGAACTCTTTCGAGTCCCCGCGGCCACCTTCTTGGCCTTCTTCTCCGGTACCACGTATGGTGCCGGAACCAGCAGCCTTGCTAAATGGGCATCCACTGGTTCTTCTGGCATGGGAGCCGGGCTGATGAGCAGCTCGGCCTTCTCCATCCATTCCTGTCAAAGGAAGAGGCAGATTAAAAAACCTCGCTAGAGTCAATCTAATTACTACAAGTGTCCCGTAAATGGGGTCGAATCACTTACCCCGTCCGTCGGAGACTGCAAGCTGAATCCGCGGTCTTCGGTCGCGGATGCGGCGCGTCGGCCTTCGTGAACAGCACCCTCGAGCACCTTCATCGTTGTATCGAAGAGCCCGCTCAACGTCTGGTGCTGTTCCGGATTAAACTCCCACAGATTAAATGCCCTTTCTTGGCATGGGAGAATCCGCCGGAGGAGCATGACCTGGAACACGTCGACGAGCCGGAGCCCATTGCTCACCAGCTTCTTGATGCAGGCTCGAAGTCCCGTCACCTCCACCGGATCACCCCACTGCAAGCCCTTATTTTTCCAGGAGGTGAGCTGCGTAGGGATTCCAGATCTAAATTCGGGGGCCGCCGCCCATGTGGGCTGGCGCGGCTCGGTGATATAGAACCACCCGATTGCCACCCCTTGGCGGAGTCCACGAAGGTCCCTTCTAGCCAAGGGGCGTTGGGCGGCTGCCCAACATGGCGCCTCCGCATTCGCTTGCATCCGCTTCACAATCTTGACAGCGTTGAAGGTCTTGAGCCATAGGCGAAGTGGGGCGGATGCGAGAAAGGCCTCCCACACGACGATAAACGCCGAGATGTTGAGGGCGAAGTTGGCGCCAGATCATGGAAATCCGTGCCATAGTAAAACATGAGCCCCGGACGAATGGATGGAGCGGAAAGCCCGATCCGCGGAGGAAGTGGGGAAGGAAGACGACCCTTTCATGAGGCCACAGGGGTGGGGATGAGCTGCCCGCGTCGGGCGGCCGATCTGCGATGTCGCCGAAAGGTATCCGCGTCGCGCAGCTTGGTGATGTCCTCCTCCTTAGCGGTGGAGGCCATCCATTTGCCTCCCCCTCCGGACATATTCAGAGAAGGGTTGAGGTGAGATGCGCGAGCTTGGGCGTTGGAGCTCGAGTTCGCAGGGATGGATAAGCAAAGGAGGAAGAAGGCGTAGGTGAGAAGGTAAATCCTTATCCCTTATATATAGGCAGACAAAACTATGCGTCCCTCACCGGCCTGGTAAAACTCGCTTATCTCCCAAGCGCCACCATCAATGGCGCGGTTGGGTTACCCACACACATATTGATGAGAATCCCGGAATAAGGGGAACACGATCTCTGCTTCGACAGGACGTGCCAAGGAAACCGCTTCGCTAAACGTGCTGAGGCGGAATAATAAAAAACGTTCCAAACGAGGGCTTGGCTGTGGTGTGATATCACGTTGTGTAATACGTCAGCAGATTGAACTAAGTGTGTATTTTATTCTCTCTACGTTGGAATGTGGAATTTATTTTGCAGAGCCGGACACTATCCTGGTGTTCATTGTTTTCTCCGGATTATTCAAGGGAGGAACCCGCCTTGCAATGCCGAACATTATGCACGCCGGACTTATCGCCATTGAAGACTGGTTCAGGCTACTCTTGAGGAGTCTGGACTAGGGGTGTCCGGATAGCGGACTATCAATATCCGCGGACTCCCATACTACGAAGATAGAAGATTGAAGACTCGGCTCGTGTCCGGAAGGTACTTTCCTTGGCGTGGAAGGCAAGCTTGGCGTCTGGATATGTAGATCTCCTACCATTGTAACCGACTCTGTGTAACCCTAGCCTCTCCGGTGTCTATATAAACCGGAGGGCTTTAGTCCGTAGTACACAACATTACACCTCAACAATCATACCATAGGCTAGCTTCTAGGGTTTAGCCTCCTTGATCTCGTGGTAGATCTACTCTTGTACTACCCATATCATCAATATTAATCAAGCGGGGCGAGGGTATTACCTCCATCGAGAGGGCTGAACCTGGTTAAAAACATTGTGTCCTCGTCTCCTGTTACCATCCGCCTAGGCGCACGTTCGGGACCCCCTACTCGAGATCCGCCGGTTTTGACACCGACACTGTATTTACAAGAAAGTGAGTGGGAGCACTACAACATTTCGATAAGTATATGTGAATGACATATTGTTCATCGGAAATAATGTAGAATTATACGTAAAGCATAAAGGAGTATTTGAAAGGAGTTTTTCAAAGAAAGACCTCGATAAAAGCTACTTACATATTGAGCATCAAGATCTATTGAGATAGATCAAGGCGGCTTGATAAGTTTTTCAATGAGTACATACCTTGGCAAGATTTTGAAATAGTTCAAGATGGAGCAGTCAAAGAAAGAGTTCTTGCTCGTGTTGCAAAGGTGTGAAATTGAGTAAGACTCAAATCCCGACCACGGCAGAAAATAGAAAAGATAATGAAAGTCATTCCCTATGCCTCAGTCATAGGTTCTATAAAGTATGCTATGTTATGTACCAGACCTATTGTATACCTTGCTCTGTATTTTGCAAGGGAGTACAATAGTGGTCTAAGAGTAGATCACTGGACATTGGTCAAGAATATCCTTAGTGAGGACTAAGGAAATATTTCTCGATTATGGAGGTGATAGAAGAGCCCGTCGTAAAGAGTTACATCGGTACAAACTTTCACACCAATCCAGATGACTCTAAGTCTCAATCTGGATACATATTGAAAGTGGGAGCAATTAGCTAGAGTAGCTCCGCGCAGAGCATTGTAGACATGGAATATTTGCAAAGTACATACGGCTCTGAATGTGATAGACCCATTGACTAAACTCCTCTCACGAGCAAAACATGATCATACCTTAGTACTCTCTGGGTATTAATCACATAACGATGTGAACTAGATTATTGACTCTAGTAAACCCTTTGGGTGTTGGTCACATAACGATGTGAACAATGGGTGTTAATCATATACAGATATGAATATTGATGTTAAATCACATAGCGATGTGAACTAGATTATTGACTCTAGTGCAAGTGGGAGACTGAAGGAAATATGCCCTAGAGGCAATAATAAAGTTATTATTTATTTCCTTATTTCATGATAAATGTTTATTATTCATGCTAGAATTGTATTAACCGGAAACATAATACATGTGTGAATACATAGACAAACATAGTGTCACTAGTATGCCTCTACTTGACTAGCTCGTTTATCAGAGATGGTTATGTTTCCTAGCCATGGACAAAAGAGTTGTCATTTGATTAATGGGGTCACATCATTAGGAGAATGATGTGATTGACTTGACCCATTCCGTTAGCCTAGCACTTGATCGTTTAGTATGTTGCTATTGCTTTCTTCATGACTTATACATGTTCCTGTAACTATGAGATTATGCAACTCCCGTTTACCAGAAGAACACTTTGTGTGCTACCAAACGTCACAACGTAATCGGGTGATTATAAAGGTGCTCTCTGTGTTTCCAAGGTACATGTTGGGTTGGCATTATTCGAGATTAGGATTTGTCACTCCGATTGTCGGAGAGGTATCTCTGGGCCCTCTCGGTAATACTCATCACCTAAGCCTTGCAAGCATGTAACTAATGAGTTAGTTATGAGATGACGTATTCTGAGCGAGTAAAGAGACTTGCGTAACGAGATTGAACTAGGTATTGGATACCGACGATCAAATCTCGGGCAAGTAACATACCGATGACAAAGGGAACAAAGTATGTTGTTATGCGGTTTGACCGATAAAGATCTTCGTAGAATATTTAGGAACCAATATGGGCATCCATGTCCCGCTATTGGTTATTGACCAGAGATGTGTCTCGGTCATGTCTACATTGTTCTCGAACCGTAGGGTCCGCACGCTTAAGGTTTCGATGACAGTTATATTATGAGTTTATGTATTTTGATGTACCGAAGGTTGTTCAGAGTCCCGGATATGATCACGGACATGAAGAGGAGTCTCGAAATGGTCGAGACATAAAGATTGATATATTGGACGGATATATTTGGACACCGGAAAGGTTCCTGAAGAGTTTGGGAATATACCAAGCTCCGGAGGTTACCGAACCCCTGGAGGTATATGGGCCTTATTGGGCCCATGTAGGAGGAAGGAGAAAGAGCAAGGGAGGCGCCCCAAGCCCAATCCGACTGGGGAGGGGCCGCCCCCTTTCCTTTCTCCTTCCCCTCTTCTTTCCTATTACTAGTACTACTTCCTAATACTAGTACTCCTTCCTTCCCCCTCCAAATAAGATAAGGAAGAGAGGAAACCTACTTGGAGTAGGTTTCCCCCCCTATGGCGCCCCCCTTGGGCCGCCACCTCCTCCCTCCCTCCTTTATATCTGGGGTAGGGGCACCCTAGAACACACAAGTTGATCATTGATCGTTCCTTAGCCGTGTCGGTGCCCCCTCCACGATATTACACATCGGTCATATTGTAGCGGTGCTTAGGCGAAGCCACTGCAACAGAGAACATCAAGATCGTCACCACGCCGTCGTCTTGTGGAACTCCCCTCGGAACCTCTCTTGGATTGGAGATCGAGGTGTGTCATCGAGCTGTCGTGTGTCTAGAACTCGGAGGTGCCGAATGCGGTGCTTGGATCGGTCGGGCGGGAGGACGTCGACTACTTCCTCTATGTTGCGTCAGCGCTTCGCTTGGTCTCACGAGGCGTACGACAACACTCTCCCCTCGTTGCTATATCATCACCATGATCTTGCGTGTGCATAGGATTTTTTTTGAAATTACTACGTTCCCCAACAGTAATAATGAGTGGGGTTGTACATGCCCCGGAGTCTCTGGAGAGCTGCCCTCGGGCCTCGGGGGCTCCCGCCCATGCCCAGTGGCAGCACTTATCTCCGCGCTGGTGAGAAGACGTCGAAGACTAGACTAGGTGCGAGACGCGGCTTTTTCTGCTTTTTCTGCTTTTCCCCTTGGTTGTTGCTTTTCCCTGTTTGGATTTAAGTTGGATTTGAGCTTAAAACTTGCGTGTGTCCGGGGAAGGGGTGTTTAGTCTCGTTCATGCAATCTCTTGCATTCTGGTTGCCGCTTTGCGTCCGTCCGAGCTTCAGCTGCCTCCCCTCGCGAGCCCCTCACGAGCCGGGCCAGGCCCAGCATGAACGCAGCCCAGACTGCCATGGGCATGCCCTCTCAGGAGGATCTACTTGCAGGTTCAACAGGCTCGTTCAGGAGACACTCAGGACACCACGACCCTCCGCGGGCTGGCTCAGGGCCCACGCAGGTCAAAGGTAAACAAGCCAGTCGGCTCGCCATGAACCAGTCGCCCGGCGCAGGCACACGGGTGATGTCATGTCTACAACACGCTAATCGCAAGTTTTTACGAGGCTCCCCTCCCAAAATGCTCTTACAACCTCCTGGGCCAAGCCCGAACTCTCTCTGCGCAGGGTAAAAACAGGAACAACACACGGTCAATCGGATAAATCCCCCAATGCATCCTCGGGGACACCTCCGGAGCCGCCGCTGGCGTCGCTGGCCTCGCCGTTGCCTCCTACGTCACCGCCGACAGCACCTGGGTCATTCATCACTCCACCCTCACCAGCGCCCGGGCCATTCACCACTCTGCCCTCGTCAGCGGCTACGACCACACCGTCGTCGTCAGTGGTGAAGGCCCGAACCAGGGCGTCCACATTGTCTTCCACCCAGCCCGCCAGATTGTCCCGGACAGCCAAGGGCACCGGTGTGATGGCGGCATCGAAGTCGGAGTGGGGATCCATGTTCTGAAGGTGACTGAAGACGCGAGAGAAAGCACGCCCAAGTAGGGCACGACTCCTCTCCTCCACCAACCTGTCGGCTCTACCCGAACAGGCCTCCAGCTGCGTCACCACGTCGGTGAAGAACTGAAGGTTACCAGCATAGTTGACCACATGAGGTTCCCCAGTAGCTGCCTCGTAGATGATACCCAAGGCCGTGTTGGCTCTTTCCCGGAGCTCACGGAGCATGGGGCTGTGCACGTGCTCCAAGGTCTGCCGCTGGCGTATCTCGTCCTCGTTCCGCCACGCAACGGCCTCGGCCGCATCCACCCTTCGGTGGAGAAGAAGCACCTCGGCTCGGGAGGAAGCCAGTTCCGCCTGTGCCGCGCCAAGGGCGGCCCCGGTAGTGTCCGCATGCTGCATCACTTCATCCAGCTTGGCCTTCAGGGCGGCGGTCCTGCCCTCTGCTTCGACCTAGATCAGCTCAAGCCTTTCCTCGAACTCGCGCTCGAGGTTCGAGCGAGCCGCCGCCACCCAGCGATCAACTTCTTCTAAGGCTCGGGCTTGCCTCGCGGAGACATCATCCTCTGCCTGCGCCACCATGCGCTCCCTCGTCTCTAATCGCTCAATTTCTAGGGCGCGCTCGGTGGCCTCCAGCCTCAGTGCCTCTTCACGTTTCTGAAGCTCTGCCCGATCGACCCAGGCCCCCTCCATCGACGCAAGGGCCACCTCATGCAACTCCACCTGTTACTCCAGGAAGCTACTCCGGGCCCGGAGCTCCCACGCCCGCTCTTCTGTGGCCCTGCGCCGCTGGTTGGCCTCCTGAGCCTCCTCGACGGCCTGGGAGCAGGCCTCCCGAGAAGCTGCCAGCGACGCCTCGGCCTTCTCGTTGTTGAGGTCACGTTGGTGGCGCGCAAGGGCAACGGCCACCTTCAGCTTGCGCCTCTCCTCAGCTAGGCGCGCGTCCTCGTCGGCAAGCTCTGCACCAAGCTAGCTCACCGCGTCCGCCGCCCTTCGGAGGAACCCTTGGCGGAGGACGCGGCGCTCCTGAGCGCGCTCAAGCACGTCTTCCGCATCACCTTCCGCCTCGGACGCGCGAGGAGGGCCACGGATCAGCACTCCCCCGCTGGGCGGGGGGCTGGGGGCTGGCGCCCTCGCGATGGCCGGACGTGCCTCGCCAGAAGCCTGGCCCAGAGCCAATTCGCCCTCCAAGGAAGATCGCAAGGCCGACCTCAGGCAGTCGCCGTCCACAACCAGTCGAAGAGCCCAGGGCAGGCTGGCTATGCCCCGGGAGGGCTCGCGAAGGATGGTCGAGAGGGGTGCAAAACCAAGACGCACCACAGGATGGCTCGCCTCTCCAACCGGCCTCACCGCAAGGGCAGTGCTGGAGCCCGGGACGCTTGGGGAAGGTGGAGAGGGTGAGGCCTAGAGGGATGGCTCCTCAGCCACCTCCGTGAACTCGGCAGGAAGGGCCCTGCAGGGTAATGATCAGCTGAAGCAGCAGGAGAGTAAGGAACAGAGGAAGGGAAAGGCTTACTCATCGATGGTGAAGTACTTCCTGCGCTTCAATAGGCGGCAAGGGTAATCATCACCCAAGGCCTCCCTTCTCTTTCTGAGAGCCTCGAAGTCCACACGGAAGCGACCCAGAAGCTCGGCGCAGGGGTCAGCTTGCGACGAGGAAGAAGCGCCAAGGTGCCCGGCGTCGGGGGCCTCGCCCAGAGACACGTCGCCAAACGCCACGCCAAGGAGGGTGGCCGGGGCCTCAGGGGCCCCTGCCACGGGAGCCGCAGGCCGTGGCTCGGTACCTTCAGCCGCTGCAGGGCGGGCCTCAGGAGCTGCCGCCTCAGGAGTACCGCGTGGCGTCATCATCTCGAAGGCGGGCCCCTCAGCCCCCGGCGCCTCTTGCCTCCCAACTCCACCACTCGAGGAGGGACCGTCCTGGGCAACCGGAAGGGCAACCACCACAACTGGGTTCTCGCGTGTGAAGGAAATATGCCCTAGAGGCATTAATAAAGTTATTATTTATTTCCTTATTTCATGATAAATGTTTATTATTCATGCTAGAATTGTATTAACCGGAAACATAATACATGTGTGAATACATAGACAAAACTATAGTCACTAGTATGCCTCTACTTGACTAGCTCATTAATCAAAGATGGTTATGTTTCCTGACCATAGACATGTGTTGTCATTTGATTAGTGGGATCACATCATTAGAAGAATGATGTGATTGACATGACCCATTCTCGTTAGCCTAGCACTTGATCGTTTAGTATCTTGCTATTGGTTTCTTCATGACTTATACAAAGTTCCTACAACTATGAGATTGTGCAGCTCCGTGTACCGGAAGAACACTTTGTGTGCTACCAAACGTCTAACGTATCGGGTGATTATAAAGGTGCTCTATAGGTGTTTCCAAGGTTCATGTTGAGTTGGCATAATTCGAGATTAGGATTTGTCACTCCGATTGTCGGAGAGGTATCTCTGGGCCCTCTCGGTAATACTCATCACTTAAGCCTTGCAAGCATATAACTAATGAGTTAGTTATGAGATGACGTATTCTGAGCGAGTAAAGAGACTTGCGTAACGAGATTGGACTAGGTATTGGATACCAACGATCAAATCTCGGGCAAGTAACATACCGATGACAAAGGAACAACGTATGTTGTTGTGCGGTTTGACCGATAAAGATCTTCGTAGAATATGTAGGAACCAATATGGGCATCCAGGTCCCGCTATTGGTTATTGACCGAGACGTGTCTCGATCATGTCTACATCGTTCTCGAACCGTAGGGTCCGCACGCTTAAGGTTTCGATGACAATTATATTATGAGTTTATGTATTTTGATGTACGAAGTTTGTTGAGTCCGGATATGATCACGGACATGACGAGGAGTCTCGAAATGGTCGAGACGTAAAGATTGATATATTGGACGGATATATTTGGACACCGAAAGGTTCCGGAGAAGTTTGGAGCTCCGGAGGTTACGGAACCCCGGGAGGTATATGGGCCTTATTGGGCCCATGTAGGAGGAAGAGAGAAGGAGCAAGGGAGGCGCGCCCCAAGCCCAATCCGATCGGGGAAGGGGCGGCCCCCTTTCCTTTCTCCTTCCCCTCTCTTCCTTCCTACTACTAGTACTACTTCCTAATACTAGTACTCCTTCCTTCCCTCCAAATAAGATAAGGAAAGAGGGAAACCTACTTGGAGTAGGTTTCCCCCTCCCTATGGCGTGCCCCTTTGGGCCGCCACCTCCTCCCTCCCTCCTTTATATACGGGGTAGGGGCACCCTAGGACACAAAAGTTGATCATTGATCCTTCCTTAGCCGTGTGGTGCCCCCTCCACGATATTACACCTCGGTCATATTGTAGCGGTGCTTAGGCGAAGCCTGCGACAGAGAACATCAAGATCGTCACCACGCCGTCATCTTGTGGAACTCCCCTCGGAACCTCTCTTGGATTGGAGATCGAGGTGCGTCATCGAGCTGTCGTGTGTCAAGAACTCGGAGGTGCCGAGTAATGGTGCTTGGATCGGTCGGGCCGGAGGACGTCAACTACTTCCTCTATGTTGCGTCAACGCTTCGCTTTGGTCTACGAGGGCGTGACAACACTCTCCCTCGTTGCTATATCATCACCATGATCTTGCGTGTGCGTAGGAAATTTTTGAAATTACTCGTTCCCCAACAAAGGCATCCGAGCCTAGGTTTTATGCGTTGATGTTATATGCATGAGTAGAACACAAGTGAGTTGTGGACGATATAAGTCATACTGCCTACCAAAGATGTCATACTTTGGTTCAGCGGTATTGTTGGATGAAGCGGCCGGACCGACATTACGCGTGACGCTTACGCGAGACTGGTTTTACCGCCGTGCTTTGCACACGGTGACTAGCGGTGTCTGTTTCTCCAACTTTAGTTGAACCGAGTATAGCTACGCCCGGTCCTTGTGAAGGTTAAAACGAGTCTATTTGACAAACTATCGTTGTGGTTTTGATGCGTAGGTAAGAACGGTTCTTGCTAAGCCCGTAGCAGCCACGTAAAATTTGCAACAACAAAGTAGAGGACGTCTAACTTGTTTTTGCAGGCATGTTGTGATGTGATATGGCCAAGGCGTGATGCTATATTTTATTGTATGAGATGATCATGTTTTGTAACCGGTTATCGGCAATGGCGAGAGCCATATGGTTGTCGCTTTATTGTATGAAATGCAAGCATACATAATTGCTTTACTTTATCACTAAGCGGTAGCGATAGTCGTAGAAGCAATAGATGGCGTAACGACAACGATGCTACGATGGAGATCAAGGTGTCGCGCCGGTGGCGATGGTGATCACGACGGTGCTTGGAGATGGAGATCACAAGCACAAAATGATGATGGCCATATCATATCACTTATATTGATTGCATGTGATGTTTATCCTTTATGCATCTTATCTTGCTTTGATTGACGGTAGCATTTTAAGATGATCTCTCACTAAAATTATCAAGAAGTGTTCTCCCTAAGTATGCACCGTTGCCAAAGTTAAATCGTCTTTGAGGCACCACGTGATGATCGGGTGTGATAAGCTCTCGTCCATCTACAACGGTGCAAGCCAGTTTTGCACACGCAGAATACTCGAGTTAAACTTGACGAGCCTAGCATATGCGATATGGCCTCGGAACACGGAGACCGAAATGTCGGCGTGAATCATATAGTAGATATGATCAACATAATGATGTTCACCATTGAAAACTACTCCATCTCACGTGATGATCGGTTATGGTTTAGTTGATTTGGATCACGTGATCACTTAGATGACTAGAGAGATGTCTGTCTAAGTGGGAGTTCTTAAGTAATATGATTAATTGAACTTTAATTTATCATGAACTTAGTCCTGGTAGTATTTTGCAAATTATGTTGTAGATCAGTAGCTCGCGTTGTTGCTTTCATATGTTTATTCCTAGAGAAAATTATGTTGAAAAATGTTAGTAGCAATGATGCGGATTGGATCCGTGATCTGAGGTTTATCCTCATTGCTGCACAGAAAAATTATGTCCTTAATGCACCGCTAGGTGACAGACCTATTGCAGGAGCAGATGCAGACGTTATGAATGTTTGGCTAGCTCAATATGATGACTACTTGATAGTTTTGTGCACCATGCTTTATGGCTTAGAATCGGGACTTCAAAGACGTTTTGAAACGTCATGGACCATATGAGATGTTCCAAGAATTGAAGTTAATATTTCAAGCAAATACCCGAGTTGAGAGATATGAAGTCTCCAACAAGTTCTATAGCTAAAAGATGGAGGAGAATCGCTCAACTAGTGAGCATGTACTTGGATTGTCTAGGTACTTCAATCGCTTGAATCAAGTGGGAGTTAATCTTCCAGATAAGATAGTGATTGACAGAATTCTCTAGTCACCATCACCAAGTTAGTAGAACTTCGTGATGAACTATAGTATGCAAGGGATGACGAAAACGATTCCCGAGCTCTTCATGACGTTGAAATCGATGAAGGTAGAAATCAAGAAAGAGCATCAAGTGTTGATGATTGACAAGACCACTAGTTTCAAGAAAAGGGCAAAGGAAAAGAAAGGGAACTTCAAGTAGAATGGCAAGCAAGTTGTCACTCCCTGAAGAAGACCAAAGCTGGACCAAAGCCTGAAACCGAGTGCTTATACCGCAAAGGAAATGGTCCTTTGGGCGGAAATGCCTGTATATTTGGTGGATAAGAAGGATGGCAAAGTGAACAAGGGTATATTTGATACATAGGTAATTGATGTGTACCTTACTAGTGTTTATAGTAGCCCCTGAGTATTTGATACTTGTTTGGTTGCTAAGATTAGTAACTCGAAACGGGAGTTGCAGAATAAACAGAGACTAGTTAAGGGTGAAGTGACGATGTGTGTTGGAAGTGGTTCCAAGATTGATATGATCATCATCGCACACTCCCTATACTTTCGGGATTAGTGTTAAACCTAAATAAATGTTATTTGGCGTTTGCGTTGAGCATGAATATGATTTGATCGTGTTTATTGCAATACGTTTATTCATTTGAGAATAATTGTTGTTCTGTTTACATGAATAAAACCTTCAATGGTCATACACCCAATGAAAATAGTTTGTTGGATCTCGATCGCAGTGATACACATATTCATAATATTGATGCCAAAAGACGCAAAGTTAATAATGATAGTGCAACTTATTTGTGGCACTGCCATTTGGGTCATATCGGTGTAAAGCGCATGAAGAAACTCCATAAAGATGGATTTTTGGAATCATTTGGTTATGAATCATTTGATGCTTGCAAACCGTGCCTTTTGGGCAAGATGACTAAAACTCCGTTCTCCGGAACAATGGAGCGAGCAACTGACTTATTGGAAATAATACATACTGATGTATGCGATCCGATGAGTGTTGAGGCTCGTGGCAAGTATCATTATTTTCTGACCTTCACAAGATGATTTGAGCAGATATGGGTATATCTACTTGATGAAACATAAGTCTGAAATAGTTGAAAGGTTCAAAGAATTTCAGAGTGAAGTGGAAAAATCATCGTAACAAGAAAATAAAGTTTCTGCGATCTGATCGCGGAGACGAATATTTGAGTTATGAGTTTGGTATTCAACTAAAACAATGTGAAATAGTTTCACAGTTCACGCCAATGGAACACCACAACATTATGGTGTGTCCGAATGTCGTAATCGTACTCTATTGGATATGGTGCGATCTATGATGTCTCTTACTGATTTACCAATATCGTTTTGGGGTTATGCATTAGAGACAGCTGCATTCACATTAAATAGGGCACCATCTAAATCCGTTGAGACGACACCGTATGAACTATGGTTTAGCAATAAACCTAAGCTGTCGTTTCTAAAATTTTCGAGTTGCGATGCTTATGTGAAAAAAGTTTCATCCTGATAAGCTCGAACCCAAATTGGAGAAGTGCGTCTTCATAGAATACCCAAAGGAAATTGTTGGGTACACCTTCTATCACAGATCCGAAGGCAAGATATTCATTGCTAAAAAAGGATCCTTTCTAAAGAAGGAGTTTCTCTCGAAAGAAGTGAATGGGAGGAAAGTAGAGCTTGAAAAGGTAATTTGTACGTTCTCCAGAATTGGAAAGTAGTTCATCACGGAAATCAGTTCCAGCGATTCCTACACCAATTAGTAAGGAAGCTAATGATGATGATCATGAAACTTCAGATCAAGTTACCACAGAACCTCGTAGGTCTTCCAGAGTAAGATCCACACCAAAGTGGTGTAGTAATCATGTTCTGGAAGTCATGTTACTAGACCATGATGAACCTACGAACTATGAGGAAGCGATGATGAGCCCAGATTCCGCGAAATGGCTCTAGGCCATAAAATCTGAGATATGATCCATGTGTGAGAACAAAGTATGGACTTTGATTAACTTGCTCGATGATCAGCAAGCCATGTTAAATGAATGGATCTTCAAGAGGAAGACGGACACTGATAGTAGTATTACTATCTACCAAGCTCGACTTGTTGCGAAAAGTTTTCAACAAGTTCAAGGTGTTGAATACGATCAGATTTTCTCACTCGTATCGATGCTTAAGTCTGTCTGAATCATGTTAGCAATTGCCACATTTTATGAAATCTGGCAAATGGATGTCAAAACTGCATTCCTTAATGGATTTATAAAAGAAGAGTTGTATATGATGCAACCAGAAGGTTTTGTCAATCCTAAAGGTGCTAATAAAATGTGCAAGCTCCAGCGATCCATCTATGGACTGGTGCAAGCATCTCGGAGTTGGAATATACGCTTTGATGAGTTGATCAAAGCATATGATTTAATACAGATTTTTTGAAAGGCCTGTATTTACAAGAAAGTGAGTGGGAGCACTACAATATTTCTGATAAGTATATGTGAATGACATATTGTTCATCGGAAATAATGTAGAATTATTCTGTAAAGCATAAAAGAGTATTTGAAAGGAGTTTTTCAAAGAAAGACCTCAGTAAAAGCTACTTACATATTGAGCATCAAGATCTATTGAGATAGATCAAGACGCTTGATAAGTTTTTCAATGAGTACATACCTTGGCAAGATTTTGAAATAGTTCAAGATGGAACAGTCAAAGAAAGAGTTCTTGCCTGTGTTGCAAAGGTGTGAAATTGAGTAAGACTCAAATCCGGACCATGGCAGAAAATAGAAAAGATAATGAAAGTCATTCCCTATGCCTCAGTCATTCCCTATGCCTCAGTCATAGGTTCTATAAAGTATGCTATGTTATGTACCAGACCTATTGTATACCTTACTCTGTATTTTGCAAGGGAGTACAATAGTGATCTAAGAGTAGATCACTGGACATTGGTCAAGAATATCCTTAGTGAGGACTAAGGAAATATTTCTCGATTATGGAGGTGATAAAAGAGCCCGTCCTAAAGAGTTACATCGGTACAAGCTTTCACACCGATCCAGATGACTCTAAGTCTCAATCTGGATACATATTGAAAGTGGGAGCAATTAGCTAGAGTAGCTCCTCGCAGAGCATTGTAGACATAGAATATTTGCAAAGTACATACGGCTCTGAATGTGACAGACCCGTTGACTAAACTCCTCTCACGAGCAAAACATGATCATACCTTAGTACTCTCTGGGTATTAATCACATAAAGATGTGAACTAGATTATTGACTCTAGTAAACCCTTTGGGTGTTAGTCACATAACGATGTGAACAATGGGTGTTAATCATATACAGATATGAATATTGATGTTAAATCACATAGCGATGTGAACTAGATTATTGACACTAGTGCAAGTGGGAGACTGAAGGAAATATGCCCTAGAGGCAATAATAAAGTTATTATTTATTTCCTTATTTCATGATAAATGTTTATTCTTCATGCTAGAATTGTATTAACCGGAAACATAATACATGTGTGAATACATAGACAAAACTATAGTCACTAGTATGCCTCTACTTGACTAGCTCATTAATCAAAGATGGTTATGTTTCCTGACCATAGACATGTGTTGTCATTTGATTAGTGGGATCACATCATTAGAAGAATGATGTGATTGACATGACCCATTCTGTTAGCCTAGCACTTGATCGTTTAGTATACTGCTATTGCTTTCTTCATGACTTATACAAAGTTCCTACAACTATGAGATTGTGCAGCTCCCGTGTACCGGAAGAACACTTTGTGTGCTACCAAACGTCACATCGTGAATCGGGTGATTATAAAGGTGCTCTCAGGTGTTTCCGAAGGTTCATGTTGAGTTGGCATAATTCGAGATTAGGATTTGTCACTCCGATTGTCGGAGAGGTATCTCTAGGCCCTCTCGGTAATACTCATCACTTAAGCCTTGCAAGCATATAACTAATGAGTTAGTTATGAGATGACGTATTACAGAGCGAGTAAAGAGACTTGCGGTAACGAGATTGGACTAGGTATTGGATACCGACGATCAAATCTCGGGCAAGTAACATACCGATGACAAAGGAACAACGTATGTTGTTGTGCGGTTTGACCGATAAAGATCTTCGTAGAATATGTAGGAACCAATATGGGCATCCAGGTCCCACTATTGGTTATTGACCGAGAGACGTGTCTCGATCATGTCTACATCGTTCTCGAACCGTAGGGTCCGCACGCTTAAGGTTTCGATGACAATTATATTATGAGTTTATGTATTTTGATGTACCGAAGTTTGTTCGGAGTCCCGGATATGATCACGGACATGACGAGGAGTCTCAAAATGGTCGAGACGTAAAGATTGATATATTGGACGGATATATTTGGACACCGGAAAGGTTCCGGAGAAGTTTGGAGCTCCGGGAGGTTACCGGAACCCCCCGGGAGGTATATGGGCCTTATTGGGCCCATGTAGGAGGAAGAGAGAAGGAGCAAGGGAGGGGGGCGCGCCCCCCAAGCCCAATCCGAATTGGGGAAGGGGGCCGGCCCCCCCCTTTCCTTTCTCCTTCCCCCTCTCTTCCTTCCTACTACTAGTACTACTTCCTAATACTAGTACTCCTTCCTTCCCCTCCAAATAAGATAAGGAAAAGAGAGGGAAACCTACTTGGAGTAGGTTTCCCCCTCCCTATGGCGCGCCCCCTTTGGGCCGGCCACCTCCTCCCTCCCTCCTTTATATACGGGGGTAGGGGGGCACCCTAGGACACACAAGTTGATCATTGACCGTTCCTTAGCCGTGTGCGGTGCCCCCCTCCACGATATTACACCTCGGTCATATTGTAGCGGTGCTTAGGCAAAGCCATGCGACAGGAGAACATCAAGATCGTCACCACGCCGTCGTGCTGACGGAACTCCTCCTCGGAACCTCTACTGGATTGGAGATCGAGGGTGCGTCATCGAGCTGTACGTGTGTCAAGAACTCGGAGGTGCCGGAGTAACGGTGCTTGGATCGGTCGGGCCGGGAGGACGTACGACTACTTCCTCTACGTTGCGTCAACGCTTCCGCTTCGGTCTACGAGGGTACGTAGACAACACTCTCCCCTCGTTGCTATATCATCACCATGATCTTGCGTGTGCGTAGGAATTTTTTTGAAATTACTACGTTCCCCAACAGCGGGGTCCCCTAAGGCCTGCAGGACGCAGCCCCCATTCATCGAAGATGGGCATCTGCTTCACGAAATCACCCCTGTTTGAGCAAAGGTACAGCAGGGCGCCCCCATGCCGGATGCTGCCAGGAGAAGGGTCCCCAGTCAGGATCATGAGAACCTTCCTCAGCACTTCGGACGTCGGATCTTCCTCTTGGAGCCTCATGCGGTCTTCACGTCCCTCGAAGGCCCACATTCGCCGGGAATGACGCTGGAGAGGGGCAATGCGGCACAGAAGGAACTCCTTCACCACCTTGGGTGCCATCACATCGAGCGACCTCAAGTACGTGAAGCGATGCCAAACGAAGACGAGCCGGGGGCTCGTGAGCATCTCCTGGACCCAGCCCGTTTTGGGGATAGCGGGCACGGTTGGCTCCGAAAGCAAGGGGCTGGGCACCCCAGCGTCCACGTACAGCCACCGCTGACGGAACCCAGTTGCGGGCGGAGGAAGGCTGAAATCAATTCCCGAAGCCGCTGTTTCTGGTGCGTCAAGGAATCTCACACACCCCGAGCATTGGGTAGGATCGCTGAGATGCAGAGAGAAGAAGTGGCGCAGCAAGGCAACTGAAGGAGGGATGCCCATCATCGCCTCGCAGACAAAAGCGAAAACGGCAAGAAGAGTAATGGATTCGGGACCCAAATGCATCATGTGGATATGGTAATGAGAAAGCACAGCGTGGAAGAAATCAGAAAAGGGGGGAACCAGACCCGCCCACAGAGCATCGGTGAAGTACCGGACGTCGGTGACTGTTCTATCAATGGAGAAGTGAGACGCGGGCCAGACCGTCGTCCTCCCGCACTCGTTGAAGATGGTGGCGATAGCGGAATTGACCTTGTTCGAGCCTTCCCGGTTGAGTATGATCGAGCGGTCAATAGCGGGAGCCACCGACGGCGACGGGCGGGGCGAGGGCACAGGCTTTGGCCCTGTCCTCATCTTCGTCGGGGCCATAGCGAAAGGAAGGGGGAGGATGCGAGATTGGACTCGAAGCAGAGGCTGGAGCTCGAGAGAAGGAAGAGCAGAAGGCGCGCGAGCGGCGAGAAGAGGGGATATTGTGTACAACGGCGGGTCCCCTAGCTGGGGCGCAAAATAAGGAGGCGTGGGGGAACAGGGATGCCCACGTCCAATCAACCGCCACGTGGCACCCGAGGCCGCAGGCTATTGGGGCCCGCGGTGCTTTGCACTTGCCTCTTCGCTTCTCTGCTAAGTCAAGTCCAAGCGCGCCTTGGGCCAAGGGGCTACTGTCGGCGTTCTGGGAACGGGGGTACCCAGACTTGCCTGCCTGCGGCCCACGGCGTGGCTCAAGGGTGGCCTAGTACGGCCCATCTTCATCAACACATGCTCAAGACCCTCGCGAGGGGCCAAGCCTCGCGGGGCGGATGGCAGGAGGCTTCCTCAGGCGCGGCCTCGTCAGGCTGGCTCGCGAGGAGGCGGAGAGATCAGGGCGGGGTACCTCACGAGGTGCCCATGACGCAAGCCATGACGACCAAGGCCAGGCAGGCGCCAGGCGGGCGCCGGCCTGCGCAGAGTCCTTGTTTCCCCTTTGGTGCAAAGGGGGCAAGCGCAGGCAAGGGTATCAAGCAAAGGTAACCATTTCAGTGCAACAAGACCAAGACCAGCAGGACGACAGAGCGGAGGTCATCGTGGAGCCCAAGCCAGCGTCATCGTCAGGGTCTTTTGCAGGCAAGGACCAACTTTAGTCAGGATAAGTGTACTAGATGTTCCCCTTCAAAATGGCCAATTGTTGGCGCCCTTCCCGCTCAATATTTGGGAAGAGGCCCGGGGCCTTCGCCTATAAATAGGACTAGCCACCCACAGAGTAGGGGAGATATCTGATCGGATCCGCATCCAAGACACCGAGAGAGAGAGGCGACTGAACTCCCCTAGCAGTTCATCGCCTCAACCAAGAACAGACCCTTGCGAGTCTGTTCTTCCCTTGTACTGTTCCTCATCAGCCCCAGAGGCAATCCATAGACCACAAACTGGAGTAGGGTATTACACCAGAATGGTGGCCTGAACTAGTATAAATCTTGTGTCCCTAGTGTTGTTCTTCATGTAGTTTAGATCCTAGCGAGGCGGTGAGACATGGGTAGGCTGAGGGTGTGATCTCCGCGTGCACCCCACTGTTTGAACCTCAAGGGTCTGCCGGAACCCGAAATCCGACAGTTTGTAAGGGCAAGGAGATCGCCTACTTCGTGAAGATCTACCGCTAGTGAGGCAAGTCCTTCGTGGGCGACGGCCATGGTGGGATAGACAAGGTTGCTTCTTCATGGACCTTTCGTGGGTGGAGCCCTCCGTGGACTCGCGCAACCGTTACCCTTCATGGGTTGAAGCCTCCATCAACGTGGATGTACGATAGCACCACCTATCGGAATCACGACAAAAACATCCGTGTCTCCAATTGCGTTTGAATCCTCCAAACCCTTCCCTTTACATTCTTGCAAGTTGCATGCTTTAATTTCCGCTGCTCATATACTCTTTGCATGCTTGCTTGAATTGTGTGAAGATTGCCTGACTTGTCCAAAGATAGCTAAAATCTGCCAAAGTCTAAAATTGGGAAAAGGTTAAGTTTTAATTGGTCAAGTAGTCTAATCACCCCCCTCTAGACATACTTCAAGGTCCTACATCCTCCCGTCTTCCTCCTCCCCCCTCCTCCTCGGCCGCCGACGTGTTTCCGCCCAGGTCGTTGGCGTCTGCACATCTCGGTGCACCAAGCGCGGTGGCACTGGGAGTACAGGCAGCCGCTGCCCTACCCCGACATCACGCTGCCGCACCACTGGCACCTGGATCCGCACCGGATCTTGGTGCCGGCGGTTCTGAGGACCCAGTAGGTGCACGACGAGGAGGTGCGCAGGTGCCGGGCACAGCTCACGCCGGAGTAGCGACGGATGCCCGAGTACATCGCCGACTCTCCCAAGTGGGAGGCTTGGTTTACCCTCGAACAAGAGGAGCAACGGTGGGTAAGCGTCGACGCCATCCCACTGCCGCCCCGCGGGTAGAGCCGCATGAAATGGAGGCGGAGGCGGAGTATCAAGCCGCCCTCGAGGAGGCCCTGCAGCACGAGCTGGAGGCTAGCCGGCTCGAGGAGGACGCACACTAGGATGGGCTGGAGAAAGCCATTGCCTTGTCGGCGGCTGGGGACTCCGTCCACACCCCGCTCTTTGTCCTGCCTCCGCCACCGCCACCGCTCGTCATCGAGCCCAAGCCGGAGCCAACGCGGAAGCGCTCCTTGCCTCCACCCACTTGGCCGGAGGAGTCCTACACGTGGACCGGTCAGTACCGCGAGTGGCTGAGCGCACCTCGTGTCCACTACACCGCGAAACCGGAGGAGGAGGCGGCCCACCTTGAGCGCTGGAAGGCGCACATGCTTGCCCAGGAGGAGGCCGACGATGAGCGGCAGATGCGCTACGAGCAACTGCTGCAATGCGACGCAGTGGCGCTGCGGCTTGAGGAGGAGCAGGAGGAGCATGCACGGCGAGCCACAATGCCGCCGCCCCAGCAGACGCCGGAGGAGGCTACCCTGGCAGTGTACCAAGCGGCATTCGGGTGGGCTGGCCCTACTCCCGTCTTCATCGACCTCACTGGCGGCGATGGCGACGTCAAGGGTAAGGCCGATGAAGCCTAGGGCAGCATGCAGGCGCAGATTTTTTATGTTTTAATTAATGTTTAATTAGGTTTAAGTTGACTTTGGCCGGCGGTTGATCGGGCACTTATGTTTAATTATGTTTATTTCTGTGAGCTTTTTTTTCCTACGCCGGTAGATTTGGGTCCGTCTCCCGTTGGACGGTCAAGCCAACCCATTTGAAAATGCGTACGCGCATGTCCGCCTGGCCGACCCAAACAGACGAAAAGCAGACAAAGCGCGCGTCCGTTTGGGTCACCCCGTTGGAGTTGCTCTAACCTTCGTGATTTTGTAGATCGAGCTTGATGCGTGCATCTAGTATATGGCTGCTATATTTAGGTCGTGTGGGTTCACAAGTTTGGTTTTGGTTTGTGCTGTGTTTCGTTCTTTCTTTTTATACCCACAAACCGACATAGAGCAATTGTTCACCATAATTTTTCAGATGTTAATAGTATGTACAAAGCGGACAAGTAAAACAAGAAAAATAAAAACAAATGGTATATATATAGTACAATGACCAATTTGAAGTATAAAACAAGGTAGGATAAGATCCTACGCTATCCTATTTTTTCTAATAATCATAACAAACAATGTCTCCGTGGTCACAACGGTAGAAACGCAGATGGTGAGACTGGAGAAAAATCTGAAGGTAAGCCGACAGACATCCCCCCACAGTCATAATGATTGATGCATCGCGGAAGCTATGGCTGGAGTGGAAACCAATGATGTTGCTCAAGCGAGGCGGTAGCCTTTTGTGCTGATGTCGATGTAGACTAGAGTGTAGGGTGGTGTAGCCGTTGTCGAGGTAGCCGTGCGAGGGATGTCGTGGTCTATGTCGAGTTGGGGTGGCCGGTGTCGAGGTAGTCATCGTGGAGCCACGCGCGCAAGGAGGCGCCGTGTTAGTCATGGACGCAGTGATGCGAGGTAGTGGTGCACCGGGAAGAAGACGGTGTTGACGAGGCATCGCGCCGGGTTTGCCAAGCCCAGTGACATGTCGTGGACGAAGGCACACATAGGTGTTGGCAGAACTGGGCATGCGTAGACGGATAAAGTCGATGTTCACGATGCGTCGCACCAGACTTGCCAGGCCTAGAGATACATGTAGGCAAAGGCACGCGTCGGTGTTGTCAGCAGGGAGAACCATGGGGCAGCGGCGCTGCGGCCCGATGAGGTGACGCAGCGGCAGCCCATTGCTCGATCGATGGAGGGGCACTCACTCGATGATGATCGTCATGGGACCCGCGGAGGCACACGCAAACGAATTATCAGGTCGGTCGTGCAGCTATCATGTTGGATTGATGAAATCGATGTTTATTACTTGAGCCTCGTTAAGCAATGCCAGCTCTGCTCTAGGGGAAGGATAACTCATCCTGACATATTACTATTTGCTACTCCCTCCGTTCCATAATGTAGTGCCTATAGATTTTTTTTGAAAAGTCAAACCTCACAAACTTTGACCAAATTGGTGGAGAAAAATATTTACATCTAGAGTGTGAAACATATATCACTAGATTCACCATAAGATGTAGTTTCACATTATATATTTTTGCTATTGTAGATATAAATATTTTTTCTACAAACTTGATCAAAGTTTGTAAAGTTTGACTTCTCAAAAAATCTATAGGCACTACATTATGGAACGGAGGGAGTACCAAATGCTCTACACGCGCTTTGGGTGCTCCAGAGAAAGGGAACTCATCATGACATGCTCTCTCCGTCTAGGTGTATAAGTCACTTCATGAAAACCAAATATTCCCAAAAGTCTTAGGTGCAATACATTAAATTTCTTCCTCGTTTCCCTCTTAGCCTCGTACTACTGCCCACGAAAATCAGGAAGAGGAGGTGTTGGAAATATGAGCAAATTACTACGAGATTTAATCCAAATAAACAGAAGATAGATCATGACAGCAATAGCAGAGATTAAACTAATCATGTGAACTAGCATAGTAGATGAACGTATCACATCTAGGGCACATACTAGAAACATGAATTCTACCACGATCTCGAACAAGAAGGATAGAATCACATACGATGCAGCACCGCCGGCGTTGACATTGTCGCCCATGTCATCGAGGATGAGATTGCCGAGGTCGGGGAAGAAGTCGTCGTTGGCGAAGTCATCGCTGCCAGCAGTCGCGCGAGTGCGCTCCCCAAAAACCTGATTGCCCCTCTCCCATACAGGATCATGAGAGGCGGGGTTCCGGAGGCCTGTTGTTCCTTCTTGTGATGCACGCCTAAAGGAGGGATGGAGAAGACTTGCATGGCGGCGCAATGATCTGGAATGGTGGTGCAAAACCATATGATACAGCGGCGGCTAGGGTAGACGTCTGCCTGACTATATAGTGCGGGCCGGGTAGGTCGTGGGAGTAAACCCCACGTCCGAGTCACGATCCAAAAGAATCGGAAACGGTTCAGTAATTAACGCGTCCGTTAATTATTAATTAATGAATCATTAATTTTTCCCGAGCAGTAAAAATATAGACAACGTGCATAGCTCTGTCCTCGGCTCGGCTCAATCCCGCAACCCGCGGTGCGTCGCGACGAGGCATGGCGAGGCGAGTGAGGAGGAGGAGCGCGCGTGTAGGTCTCCTCTTCTCATGCTCATACAAGTGGTAGAAGAGCTCACCTTATAAAGAGGTCCAAGTCTCACTCTACTTCCATGGTGGGACTAAACTTTAGTCTCACTCACTCCACTCACTTGTGTGCATGAATGGGCCAAGAGAATTTCAGAATTTTAGTTGCGCTTTGGGCCAAAGGCCTACTAGCAAAATTCCAATAATCCCCCTCAAATACTCATTGGCACATCTCATCATTTAGTTCCAAAGAATTTGTTTATATACCGATGCTTAGTGGAGACTGTGAAGTTGAACTTCCACTTAGAATTTTATGCTACACTAGATCACAACTTGAATAGTGGACTATGCCTTGAACTACAAGTTTTCTGTGAGACTAGTTTCACACAAATTCTTGAGCGACACTAGGCTGCCGCAAGACTTCCCCGCAGGTGGAGCGTATACGTCATACTCCAGGGCCTTTCATGTATTTATTAAAGAACACCCAGTTCTCACAAACTGCGACATTAACAGACATTCATATAGGTGTGTTCCTGAGGAGATGCTCTGCAGGACAACATCTCTGCTTACTCAAATAAGCCACTTGGAACACATTAAGATAAATATCAACCTGCCATGCAGATCAGGAGAGTATTGCATCTTCATGGAGTGGGATAATTAAAATAGGGATACTCTCCTCTCAGCTGACCAACAGCTTGTCTCCCAATTCTACTTCACGGGATCTCCGATCACATAGAGTGTGTTACCACTATGGACAACTCATGCGGTGGGTCTCAAACCCATCTCCATCGATACATTATCTATCACATTACGTGATAAACCCTATGTGAAGGGATCTGCCAAGTTTTTCGACGTTTGGATATAATCCAACGTAATAACTCCGGAGTTCCTCAATTTCCTGACAGATTTTAGTCTCCTCTTCACATGCCTTGAGGATTTCATATTGTCCTTAGAACTGTTTATCTTGATGATCACAATTTGATTATCACTGTTCATCAGGATAGGGGTATTGGTTTTTCAACCATAGGTAAGTCCATCAAGAGCTCACGAAGCCACTCTGCTTCAATAGTGGCAGTGTCTAATGCTGTGAGTTCTGCTTCCATAGTTGATCTCGTTAAGATGGTCTGCTTGCAAGACTTCTAGGAAACAGCGCCACCACCAAGTGTAAAAACATAACCACTTGTGGCCTTAATATCATCAGCATCAGATATCCAGTTCGAGTCACTATAACCCTCGAGTACCCTTGGATACCCAGTGTAGTGAATCCCATAGCTCGCAGTGCCTTTCAAGTAGCGCATAACTCTCTCAAGCGCACGCCAATGATCATCTCCCGGTTTTGACACAAACCGACTCAGCTTGCTCAGAGCAAAAGAGATGTCAGGCCTCGTGGCACTCGCCAAATACATAAGCGAGCCGATAATCTGGGAATACCTCAGTTGATCTCTAGCAATCCGTCGATTCTTTCGAAGCAACACACTAGCATCATATGGAGTTGGAGAAGGCGTGCAGTCGCTATACCCAAAACGACTCAAGATCTTTTCCACATAGTGAGACTGAAGCAGTGTAATCCCACCATTCTCATCTCTCAACAGCTTGATGTTTAAGATAACATTAGCTACTCCTAGATCCTTCATATCAAAGCAACGAGATAAGAAATCCTTAACCTCCTTGATTAAATCAAGTTTGGTTCCAAAGATCAGTATGTCGTCAACATACAAACAAAGAATAGCTCCTTTGCCCCCACCATGGCGATAATACACACACTTGTCACCATCGTTTACTACAAAGCCGGCAGCAGTTAATGGTTTTTCGAACTTCTCATGCCACTCTTTAGGAGCTTGTTTAAGGCCATATAAAGACTTTAATAACTTGCAGACCTTTCCTTCCTGACCAAGTACTACAAAACCATCTGGCTGATCCATGTAAATTTCCTCCTTCAACTCTACATTGATGAAAGCCGCCTTAATGTCCATTTGATGAACGAGAGGACCATGTGAGGCAGCCAGTGATAGTAGCACCCGAATTGTGGTCAGTCTAGCCACAGGTGAGTAAGTGATAACCCACAAGTATAGGGGATCAATTGTAGCCTCTTTTGATAAGTAAGAGTGTCGAACCCAACGAGGAGCTAAAGGTAGAACAAATATCCCCTCAAGTTCTATCGACCACCGATACAACTCTACGCATGCTTGACGTTCGCTTTACCTAGAACAAGTATGAAACTAGAAGTACTTTGTAGGTGTTGTTGGATAGAATTGCAAGATAATAAAGAGCACGTAAATAAAAAGTAGGGGCTGTTTAGATAAAGAAGCAATAAAGTTAGTATAGCGAGTGTGGAAAAGTGGTGGTAGGAGTTGTGAAATTGTACCTAGGGAATTGACTACTTTACTAGACCGATAGCAAGTTTTATGTGGGAGAGGCCACTACTAGCATGTCATCCCTGACTAGGAATTCTATGCACTTATGATTGGAACTATTAGCAAGCATCTACAACTACTAATGTTCATTAAGGTAATACCCAACCATAGCATTAAGATATATTGGTCCCCCTTCAATCCCGTATGCATCAATTTCTATGCTAGGTTGAAGCTTCTGTCACTCTTGCCCTCCAATACATAGTCCTATCAACATACAACTAAACCTATGGTGTGATCCACGCGTGCGCTCATATGATGGGCACCAAAGGACAGCAACATAACCACAAGCAAATTAAACCAATCATAGCAATTCACCAATTACCGATAGGACAACGAAAATCTACTCAGACATCACAGGATGGCAACACATCATTGGATAATAGTATGAAGCATAAAGCGCCATGTTCAAGTAGAGGGTACAGCGGGTTGCGGGAGAGTGGACCGCTGAATATAGATGGGGGAAGGTGATGGAGACGTTGGTGAAGATGACGGAGGTGTTGGTGTAGATCGCGGTGATGATGATGGCCCCCGACGGTGCTCCGGCGCCACCGAAAGCTAGGGGGAGAGAGCCCCCCTTCTTCTTCTTCTTCCTTGACCTTCTCCCATATGGTCCATGGTCTCCATGGCATGGGAGGGGTGAGAGCCCCTCCGAGATTGGATCTTTCTCTCTCTGTTTCTGCGTTTCCAGATTCTGCCCTTTCACCGTTTCTTATATTCCCGGAGATCCGTAGCTCCGATTGGATTGAAACCTTCACCACGATTCGTTTCCGGATATTAGCTTTCCTGCGGCAAAAGAAGAGCAGCAACTGCCTTACGGGGTGTCCACGAGGGTCAAGGACGCGCTCACCCTGCCTCGTGGGCCCCTCGAGCATCGTCTCACGTTAATTCTTCTTCCCAAAAATCATAAATATTCCAAAAATATTCTCCGTTTGTTTTTATCCCGTTTGGACTACGTTTGATATGTGTTTTTTTGCAAAACATAAAACATGCAACAAACAGGAACTGGCACTGGGCACTGGATCAATATGTTAGTCCCAAAAATAGTACCTGAAGTTGCCAAAAGTATATGAAAGTTGTATAATATTGGCATGGAACAATCAAAAATTATAGATACGACGGAGACATATCAGCATCCCCAAGCTTAATTCCTGCTCGTCCTCGAGTAGGTAAATGATAAAAAAGATAATTTTTGATGTGGAATGCTACCTAGCATAAACCTGATCATGTAATCTAATCATGGCATGCATATTAAGACATGAGTGATTCAAGGCAATAGTCTATCATTTGACATAAAAACAATAATAATTCTGGTATCCCAACAAGCAATCATTTCTTTTAAAGTATCAATGCTAAAGAACGCCATCTTTACAAAATCATATAGTCTTGTATGCTTCCTTTTCTTAACACAAGGTACCCCTCATGCTCATCCCGGTGTCAGCCAAGCAATTGGTTCATACTTTTTAACGCCCTTCAGCCTTTTCAACCCTCACGCAATACATGAGCGCAAGCCATGGATATAACACTACAGGTCGAATTGAGTATGATAGTGGAGGTTGTGTGGAGAAGACAAAAAGGGAGAAAGTCTCACATCTACGCGGCTAATCAACGGGCTATGGAGATGCCCTTCAATTGATGTCAATGCGAGGAGTAGGGATTGCCATGCAACGGATGCACTAGAGCTATAAGTGTATGAAAGCTCAAACTGAAACTAAGTGGGTGTGCATCCAACTTGCTTGCTCATGAAGACCTCGTGCATTTGAGGAAGCCCATCATCGGAATATACAAGCCAAGTTCTATAATGAAAATTCCCACTAGTATATGAAAGTGATAACTCAAGAGACTTTAACATCCCAAATTTTCAATTTGGAAAGTTATACATTAGATCATCATTGCATATCATATTTTTATTGTATTTTGGTTGATCCTAGAAATTCTACGCAACTCAAGGACCCACGGAGAGAGTTGGGGATTTCATTATTTTCATATTTGAGTTTTCTCAAATTTAGAAAAGAGGACCGTTTGATTTTAATTTTTCCCTTCGAATATTTCTTATATGAAAAATAAAGGAGGGGATAAAATGACTTCCCCAAAATAAAGAAATATTGGAGGTTAAATATTAAAATCAAATAAGTATTTAATTCGGAGTTTTATAGCTATTTATTTGAATTAGGAAAAAATGCGTTTTTCAAAATTGCATTAGAGGCCCAAATAAATGTTCACTTTGTCCGCTATATTTTTAGAGGACGGGGAAAATTTATTTCAGAATTTTTTGGAGTCCGTTTAGTATTTCTTTTCTTTGTTTTTCTGCGCGTCGGAATATTTTTAAAAAGAAAAAAAATCCCAATGACCTAGCCGGGCCGTGCCCGACTAGGACTCGACCCGGCCGACCTTTGTAACCCACGAGGCTCGAGCCGCCGAAGCCACCAGCCCACCCTGCCGAAACACTAACCCTAACCCGCCGCCGCCGCTGCCGCCAACACCGCTGGACATCGCCGCCGCCCGCCGCCACGCGCCCGCCGCCGCCACCCGCCTCGCCACCACCGCCGGACGCCGCCCTCGCCGCCGACCGCCACCGCCACCGAACCCGCCGTCGCCGGAGTTTCCGCCGCCGCCATCGTCCCGAGGTAGCCGCCGATTTTCGCCGAAAAACCGTTCAATTTTTAGAAACCCTCGGTTATTTTATTTTAGATCGGTTTTTTCCCGGTCTAGTTATTTAGCGAACGCCCGTTCATACGTTTGTTTTAACAAATGAAGCTCACCCGTTAGCTGCAGATAGCGAACATTCATTCGTTAGCCTGTTCGTTAGATTTCTTTTTTCAGGGTTTTTCCGCGATTATTTTCGATCACGGTTTCTGCCCTGATTTTCGTTTTAGTTATCTTTTCGCTCGTTTGTCGGAATCAGGTGATTCAAGCGCCCAGGTCTTTGTCTCGAAGCTTTCTTTCTATTTGATCAACTTGAACAAGATTTTGATACTGTAAAATTTGACTTAAGTCCATATTAGTAAACGGATCTTGTTTCTTTTGCAGTTTGAGTTTCGTTGCTTCATTTGATTTGATTCTTTTTGCAAACCGGAGTTCTTAAGTTGAACTTTCTAGTTATATCTTTTATTTGAGTTTTACCCATGCTTCTAGTTGAGTGCTTATTGTATGCTTTTTTGTTTGCGATAGAGTACCCGGAGTGCGAAGCGTGCTACTATGAGTCTCTAGGTTTCACGGATCTTCAGCAAGGCAAGTAACACTTTGATCATACCTCTTTACTACCCAGTTTTATTGCATTAGTTCAACACTCAAACAATTGCATGGTTAGGATCTAATTAACATGTGGGTTTTGGAAAGTAGATGAGGTAGTACCTATTGACCTGTTTATTATCAAACCTTTGGGAGTTACTGTTACGTTATGCTTTTATTGCTATGTTATGCTCGTAGACGTGGTTTGGGTGAGTGAATCTATGAAAGATGTGAGTATTGTTAATTAATGGTTAAATTAAGGTGGCTACTTAAATACACATCTGGGTGGATTGCTTGAGGCACGCTGGAGTACCCAGTGGTTGTCAGGGCACCTGGAGAATCCAGTGTTGTCCTAGGATATCCCGGAGTACCCATGTGATCATCCTACGGTCCGCCACCCAGGCTCAGAGGGATCATAAGATTATTCATGCTAGAAACTTCCGTGTGCAGCCACAAGCCAATATGGGCTCTGTCCTAGTTGAGTAAGTTGCGTGAAGCTCTCGAAGAGGTAGACTAGCAGATGTAGTGGGTTGTAGGTGGTACTGTCTATCCGGAGTAGAGAGTGAATGCTTTAGATAGACTGTGTCCCAATTCTCCGACAATGGATGTATTCGAGTCTTGTGGGGAAAAGTGCACAAACCTATGCAGAGTGTACAAACTAATCATCGTTAGTCGTGTCCCCGGTTATGGACGTTTTGAGTATCTAGTTCTTGGATTATCATGTTGATCTCATCACTCTAAATATAATTTGATTGGGTTAATGATGATGTTTAATTGGGATTGAGTTGGAGGAACCTTCTCAATGTTTAACAACCACCATAATAGTTAAATAAAATTTATTCCTTTGTTGTAGGAAAAAATTGGCTTTATGCAAAACTGTAAACCATAAAGCTTTCCACCAGCCATATATGCATGTAGTGATAGCATTTATTCTGTTGGAGGAACTTATTACTCCATGTGTTACATTGCCAGCATATTCCTTGTGCTGACCCGTTTCGGGCTGCAACGTTTATGCTGCAGACTTTTCAGACGACGAGTAAGGTGCCATAGGTCGTTTTCTTTCACTCAGTGATGCCGTTGGAGTTGATGGACTCACTTTATCTTCCAAGCCTTCCGCTGTTATCGATTTTAGATGGCCTTAAGGCATATTATTGTAATAAGTTCTCTTTTGAGATATTCGATGTAATAAGTGTGTGACTGAAACTCTGTTATAAATCCTCAAGCATCTTGTGCGTGTCAAGACATTCGATCGAGGATGACACTGATGCACAGAGACTAGACTGTTTGAGGTCTGGTCGCTACAAGATGGTATGAGAGCACACGTTGAATGTAGGACACGACCACTAAGCCAAAGCCCTAGATCACTACTCTCTTCTCACTTCTGACTCCTCTCCCTTTTCTACTCTATAGGATGGCGGATGCAAGGAACTGAAGGAAATATGCCCTAGAGGCAATAATAAAGTTATTATTTATTTCCTCACATCATGATAAATGTTTATTATTCATGCTAGAATTGTATTAACCGGAAACATGATACATGTGTGAATACATAGACAAACATATAGTCACTAGTATGCCTCTACTTGACTAGCTCATTAATCAAAGATGGTCATGTTTCCTGACCATAGACATGTGTTGTCATTTGATTAGTGGGATCACATCATTAGAAGAATGATGTGATTGACATGACCCATTTTGTTAGCCTAGTACTTGATCGTTTAGTATCTGCTATTGCTTTCTTCATGACTTATACAAAGTTCCCGCAACTATGAGATTGTGCAGCTCCGTGTACGGAAGAACACTTTGTGTGCTACCAAACGTCACAACGTGATCGGGTGATTATAAAGGTGCTCTCAGGTGTTTCCGAAGGTTCATGTTGAGTTGGCATAATCTGAGATTAGGATTTGTCACTCCGATTGTCGGAGAGGTATCTCTGGGCCATCTCGGTAATACTCATCACTTAAGCCTTGCAAGCATATAACTAATGAGTTAGTTATGAGATGATGTATTCTGAGCGAGTAAAGAGACTTGCGGTAACGAGATTGGACTAGGTATTGGATACCGACGATCAAATCTCGGGCAAGTAACATACCGATGACAAAGGAACAACGTATGTTGTTGTGCGGTTTGACCGATAAAGATCTTCGTAGAATATGTAGGAACCAATATGGGCATCCGGTCCCGCTATTGGTTATTGACCGAGAGGCGTGTCTCGATCATGTCTACATCGTTCTCGAACCGTAGGGTCCGCACGCTTAAGGTTTCGATGACAATTATATTATGAGTTTATGTATTTTGATGTACCGAAGTTTCTTTGGAGTCCCGGATATGATCACGGACATGACGAGGAGTCTCGAAATGGTCGAGATGTAAAGATTGATATATTGGACGGATATATTTGGACACCGGAAAGGTTCCGGAGAAGTTTGGAGCTCCGGGAGGTTACCGGAACCCCGGGAGGTATATGGGCCTTATTGGGCCCATGTAGGAGGAAGAGAGAGGACCAAGGGAGGCGCCCCCAAGCCCAATCCGACTGGGGGGGGGCAGCCCCTTCCTTTCTCCTTCCCCTCTCTTCCTTCCTACTACTAGTACTACTTCCTAATACTAGTACTCCTTCCTTCCCCTCCAAATAAGATAAGGAAAGAGAGGAAACCTACTTGGAGTAGGTTTCCCCCTCCTATGGCGCCCCCCTTGGGCCACACCTCCTCCCTCCCTCCTTTATATACGGGGTAGGGGGCACCCTAGAACAGCACAAGGTTATCATTGATCGTTCCTTAGCCGTGTGCGGTGCCCCCTCCACGATATTACACCTCGGTCATATTGTGGCGGTGCTTAGGCGAAGCCTGCGCGAGAGAACATCAAGATCGTCACTGCGCCGTCGTCTTGTGGAACTCCCCTCGGAACCTCTCTTGGATTGGAGATCGAGGTGCGTCATCGAGCTGTCGTGTGTCAAGAACTTCGGAGGTGCCGAGTATGCGGTGCTTGGATCGGTCGGGCGGGAGGATGTCGACTACTTCCTCTACGTTGCGTCAACGCTTCGCTTGGTCTCGAGGGTGCGTAGACAACACTCTCCCCTCGTTGCTATATCATCACCATGATCTTGCGTGTGCGTAGGAATTTTTTTGAAATTACTACGTTCCCCAAATGTGGCATCAGAGCCTAGGTTTGATGCGTTGATGTTATATGCACGAGTAGAACACAAGTGAGTTGTGGACGATATAAGTCATCTTGCCTACCAAAGATGTCATACTTTGGTTCAGCGGTATTGTGAGATGAAGCAGCCGGACCGACATTACGCCGTGCGCTTACGCGAGACTGGTTTCACCGTTACAAGCACTCGTGCTTAAAGGTGGCTGGCGGGTGTCTGTCTCTCTCACTTTAGTTGAACCGAGTGTGGCTACGCCCGGTCCTTGTGAAGGTTAACGGAGTCTATTTGACAAACTATCGTTGTGGTTTTGATGCGTAGGTAAGAACGGTTCTTGCTAAGCCCGCAGCAGCCACGTAAAATTTGCAACAACAAAGTAGAGGATGTCTAACTTGTTTTTGCAGGGCATGTTGTGATGTGATATGGTCAAGACATGATGCTATATTTTATTGTATGAGATGATCATGTTTTGTAACCGAAGTTATCGGCAACTGGCTGGAGCCATATGGTTGTCGCTTTATTGTATGAAATGCAAACGCCCTGTAATTGCTTTACTTTATCACTAAGCGGTAGCGATAGTCGTAGAAGCAATAGATGGCGTAAACGAAAACGATGCTACGATGGAGATCAAGGTGTCGCACCGGTGACGACGGTGGTCATGACGGTGCTTCGAAGATGGAGATCACAAGCACAAGATGATGATGGCCATATCATATCACTTATATTGATTGCATGTGATGTTTATCCTTTATGCATCTTATCTTGCTTTGATTGACGGTAGCATTTTAAGATGATCTCTCACTAAAATTATCAAGAAGTGTTCTCCCGAGTATGCACCGTTGCCAAAGTTAAATCGTGCCGAGACACCACGTGATGATCGGGTGTGATAAGCTCTACGTCCATCTACAGCGGGTGCAAGCCAGTTTTGCACACGCAGAATACTCAGGTTATACTTGACGAGCCTAGCATATGCAGATATGGCCTCGGAACACGGAGACCGAAAGGTCGAGCGTGAATCATATAGTAGATATGATCAACATTGTGATGTTCACCATTGAAAACTACTCCATCTCACGTGATGATCGGTCATGGTTTAGTTGATTTGGATCACGTAATCACTTAGATGACTAGAGAGATGTCTGTCTAAGTGGGAGTTCTTAAGTAATATGATTAATTGAACTTAAATTTATCATGAATTTAGTCCTGGTAGTATTTTGCAAATTATGTTGTAAGATCAATAGCTTGCGTTGTTCCTTTCATATGTTTATTTTGATATGTTCCTAGAGAAAAATTGTGTTGAAAAATGTTAGTAGCAATGATGCGGATTGGATCCGCGATCTGAGGTTTACCCTCATTGCTGCACAGAAGAATTATGTCCTTAATGCACCGCTAGGTGATGGACCTATTGCAGAGGCGGATGCAAGCGTTATGAGCGTTTGGCTAGCTCAATATGATGACTACTTGATAGTTTTGTGCACCATGCTTTATGGCTTAGAATCGGGACTTCAAAGATGTTTTGAACATCATGGACCATATGAGATGTTCCAGAATTGAAGTTAATATTTCAAGCAAATACCGAGTTGAGAGATATGAAGTCTCCAACAAGTTCTATAGCTAAAAGATGGAGGAGAATCGCTCAACTAGTGAGCATGTGCTCAGATTATCCGGATACTTCAATCGCTTGAATCAAGTGGGAGTTAATCTTCCGGATAAGATAGTGATTGATAGAATTCTCTAGTCAACATCACTAAGTTACTAGAACTTCGAGATGAACTATAGTATGCAAGGGATGACGAAAACGATTCCCGAGCTCTTCGTGATGTTGAAATCAACGAAGGTAGAAATCAAGAAAGAGCATCAAGTGTTGATGATTGACAAAACCACTAGTTTCAAGAAAAGGGCAAAGGGAAAGAAAGGGAAACTTCAAGTAGAATGGCAAACAAGTTGTCACTCCCGTGAAGAATACCAAAGCTGGACCAAAAGCCTGAAACTGAGTGCTTACACTACAAAGTAAATGGTCACTGGAAGCTGAAATGCCCTGAATATTTGGTGGATAAGAAGGATGGCAAAGTGAACAAGGGTATATTTGATATACAGGTTATGGATGTATGCTTTACTAGTGTTTATAGTAGCCCCTGAGTATTTGATACTTGTTCGGTTGCTAAGATTAGTAACTCGAAACAGGAGTTATAGAATAAACAAAGACTAGTTGAAGGGGAAGTGACGATGAGTGTTGGAAGTAGTTCCAAGATTGATATGATCATCATCGCACACTCCCTATACTTTTGGGATTAGTGTTAAACCTAAATAAATGTTATTTGGCGTTTGCATGAATATGATTTGATCATGTTTATTGCAATATGGTTATTCATTTAAAATCAGAGAATAATTGTTGTTCTGTTTACATGAATAAAACCTTCAATGGTCATACACCCAATGAAAATAGTTTGTTGGATCTCGATCGTAGTGATACACATATTCATAATATTGATGCCAAAAGATGCAAAGTTAATAATGATAGTGCAACTTATTTGTGGCAATCGCCGTGTGGGTCATATCGATGTAAAGCGCATGAAGAAACTCCATAAAGATGGATTTTGGAATCACTTGGTTATGAATCATTTGATGCTTGCGAACCGTGCCTTTTGGGCAAGATGACTAAAACTCCGTTCTCGAACAATGGAACAAGCTCTTGACTTATTGGAAATAATACATACCGATGTATGCGATCCAATGAGTGTTGATGCTTGTGGCAAGTATCATTATTTTCGACCTTCACAAAGATGATTTGAGCAGATATGGGTATATCTACTTGATGAAACATAAGTCCTAAATAGTTGAAAGGTTCAAAGAATTTCAGAGTGAAGTGAAAAATCATCGTAACAAGAAAATAAAGTTTCTGCGATCTGATAGCGGAGACGAATATTTGAGTTACGAGTTTGGTCTTCAATTAAAACAATGTGGAATAGTTTCACAACTCACGCCACCTGGAACACCACAACGTTATGGTGTGTCCGAACATCGTAACTACACTTTATTGGATATGGTGCGATCTATGATGTTTCTTACTGATTTACCATTGTCGTTTTGGGGTTATGCATTAGAGACAGCTGCATTCACGTTAAAAGGGCACCATCTAAATCCGTTGAGAGGACAACATATGAACTATGGTTTAGCAAGAAACCCAAATTGTCGTTTCTTAAAGTATGGGGCTGCGATGCTTATATGAAAAAGTTTCATCCTGATAAGCTCAAACCCAAATTGGAGAAGTGTGTCTTCATAGAATACCCAAAGGTAACTATTGGGTACTCCTTCTATCACAGATCCGAAGGCAAGATATTCGTTGCTAAAAATGGATCCTTTCTAGAGAAGGAGTTTCTCTCGAAAGAAGTGAGTGGGAGGAAAGTAGAGCTTGATAAGGTAATTTGTATCTTCTCCCGAATTGGAAAGTAGTTCATCACAGAAATCAGCTCCAGTGATTCCTACACCAATTAGTGAGGAAGCTAATGATGATGATCATGAAACTTCAGATCAAGTTACTACAGAACCTCGTAGGTCTTCCAGAATACGGTCCGCACCAGAGTGGTACGGTAATCCTGTTCTGAAAGTCATATTACTAGACCATGATAAACCTACGAACTATGAGGAAGCGATGATGAGCCCAGATTCCGCAAAATGGCTGGAGGCTATGAAATCTGAGACAGGATCCATGTATAAGAACAAAGTGTGGACTTTGGTGGACTTGCCCGATGATTGGCAAACCATAGAAAAATAAATGGATCTTCAAGAGGAAGACGGACGTTGATAGTAGTGTTACTATCTACAAAGCTCGACTTGTCACAAAAAGGTTTTTGACAAGTTCAAGGTGTTGACTACAATGAGATCTTCTCAACTGTATCGATGCTTATGTCTGTCCGAATCATGTTAGCAATTGCCACATTTTATGAAATCGGGCAAATGGATGTCAAAACTGCATTCCTTAATGGATTTATTAAAGAAGAGTTGTATATGATGCAACCAGAAGGTTTTGTCAATCCTAAAGATGCTAACAAAGTGTGCAAGCTCCAGCAATCCATAAATGGACTGGTGCAAGCATCTTGGAGTTGGAATATACGCTTTGATGAGTTGATCAAAGCATATGGTTTTATCTGAGACTTTTGGAAAGACACAGATTTACAAGAAATTGAGTGGGAGCACTACAAAGATTTCGATAAGTATATGTGAATGACATATTGTTGATTGGAAATAATGTAGAATTATTCTGCAAAGCATAAAGGATACTTGAAAAAGAGTTTCTCAAAGCAAGACCTCGGTGATGCTGCTTACACATTGAGCATTAAGATCTATATAGATAGATCAAGACGCTTGATAAGATTTTTTCAAATGAATACATACCTTGATAAATTTTTAAAATAGTTCAAAATGGAACAGTCAAAGAAGGAGTTCTTGCCTGTGTTGCAAGGTGTGAAATTGAGTAAGACTCAAGACCCGACCATGGCAGAAAATAGAAAGAGAATGAAAAGTCATTCCCTATGCCTCGGTCATAGGTTCTATAAAGTATGATATGCTGTGAACCAGACATATTGTATACCTTGCTCTGAGTTTGGCAAAGGAATACAATTTTGATCTAATAGTAGATCACTGGAAAACGGTCAAAAATATCCTTAGTGAGGACTAAGGAGATATTTCTCGATTATGGAGGTGATAAAAGAGCCCATCGTAAGAAGTTACAATGATGCAAGCTTTTACACCGATCCAGAAGACTCTAAGTCTCAATCTGGATACATATTGAAAGTGGGAGCAATTAGCTAGAATAGCTCCGTGCAGAGCATTCTAGACATAGAATATTTGCAAAATACATGCGGCTCTGAATGTGACGGAACCGTTGACTAAGCTTCTCTCACGAGCAAAACATGATCACACCTTTCTACTCTTTGGGTGTTAATCACATAGCAATGTGAGCTAGATTATTGACTCTAGTAAACCCTTTGGGTGTTGGTCACATGACGATGTGAACTATGGGTGTTAATCATATACATATATGATTATTGGTGTTAAATCACATGGTGATGTGAACTAGATTATTGACTCTAGTGCAAGTGGGAGACTGAAGGAAATATGCCCTAGAGGCAATAATAAAGTTATTATTTATTTCCTCACATCATGATAAATGTTTATTATTCATGCTAGAATTGTATTAACCGGAAACATGATACATGTGTGAATACATAGACAAACATATAGTCACTAGTATGCCTCTACTTGACTAGCTCATTAATCAAAGATGGTCATGTTTCCTGACCATAGACATGTGTTGTCATTTGATTAGTGGGATCACATCATTAGAAGAATGATGTGATTGACATGACCCGTTTTGTTAACCTAGCATTTGATCATAAAGTATACTGCTATTGCTTTCTTCATGACTTATACAAAGTTCCTGCAACTATGAGATTGTGCAGCTCCCGTGTACCGGAAGAACACTTTGTGTGCTACCAAACGTCACAATGTGACTGGGTGATTATAAAGGTGCTCTCTGGTGTTTCGAAGGTTCATGTTGAGTTGGCATAATTGAGATTAGGATTTGTCACCCGATTGTCGGAGAGGTATCTCCGGGCCCTCTCGGTAATACTCATCACTTAAGCCTTGCAAACATATAACAAATGAGTTAGTTATGAGATGACGTATTGAGCGAGTAAAGAGACTTGCGATAACGAGATTGGACTAGGTATTGGATACCGACGATCAAATCTCGCAAGTAACATACCGATGACAAAGGGAACAATGTATGTTGTTGTGCGGTTTGACCGATAAAGATCTTCGTAGAATATGTAGGAACCAATATGGGCATCCAGTCCCGCTATTGGTTATTGACGAAGACATGTCTCGATCATGTCTACATCGTTCTCGAACTGTAGGGTCCGCACGCTTAAGGTTTCGATGACAATTATATTATGAGTTTATGTATTTTGATGTACCGAAGTTTGTTCGAGTCCGGATATGATCACGGACATGACGAGGAGTCTCGAAATGGTCGAGACGTAAAGATTGATATATTGGACGGATATATTTGGACACCGGAAGGCTCGGAGAAGTTTGGAGCTCGGGAGGTTACCGAACCCCGGGAGGTATATGGGCCTTATTGGGCCCATGTAGGAGGAAGAGAGAAGGAGCAAGGGAGGGGCACGCCCCAAGCCCAATCCGAATTGGGAGGGGCGGCCCCCTTTCCTTTCTCCTTCCCCTCTCTTCCTTCCTACTACTAGTACTACTTCCTAATACTAGTACTCCTTCCTTCCCCTCCAAATAAGATAAGGAAAGAGAGGAAACCTACTTGGAGTAGGTTTCCCCTCCCTATGGCGCCCCCCTTGGGCGGCCACCTCCTCCCTCCCTCCTTTATATCTGGGGTAGGGGGCACCCTAGAACAGACAAGTTGATCATTGATCATTCCTTAGCCGTGTGCGGTGATGGTTTCATATACCTAGGGTAGGGTCATAGGCCTGACCTAAACGTCCTACCCAAGGACACTCTCAAAAGAGATCATCTTCCAGTCGACCAAAGAGGAACCCACTCGACTAACTGGAAGGACTCGACCATGGAAGACTCACTCGACCATGAAGACTCACTCGATCACCAGAAGGTCAGAAGGCACTCCGCAGCACAACGGCTTGCTATTGAATAGACTTAATGATAGTTAAGACACTTTATGAGGGGCGTTACCAGTAACGCCCCAGACTTAATGTACTTTAACCTCTCCAATACGTGGGCTGGCTGGGGTCCTGGCGCACTCTATATAAGCCACCCTCCTCCACAGGTAGAGGGGTTCGCATTCTTGTAATACTCATATCTATAATTCACTCGACCGCCTCAGGGCTCCGAGACGTAGGGCTGTTACTTCCTCCGAGAAGGGCCTGAACTCGTACATCACTTGTCTTCACAACTACTCCATAGCTAGGACATCGCCTCCCCTTACCTACCCCTACTTCTACTGTCAGACTTAGAACCACGACATGCGGTGCCCCCCTCCACGATATTACACCTCGATCATATTGTAGTGGTGCTTAGGCGAAGCCCTGCGACAGGAGAACATCAAGATCGTCACCACACCATCGTCTTGTGGAACTCCCCTCGGAACCTCTCTTTGGATTGGAGATCGAGGTGCGTCATCGAGCTGTCGTGTGTCAAGAACTTCGGAGGTGCCGAGTAACGGTGCTTGGATCGGTCGGGCCGAGGACGTCGTCTACTTCCTCTATGTTGCGTCAACGCTTCCACTTCGGTCTACGAGGGTACGTAGACAACACTCTCCCCTCGTTGCTATATCATCACCATGATCTTGCGTGTGTGAGGAAATTTTTTGAAATTACTATGTTCCCCAACAGGAACAAGTTCACCCAACCGGATGAAGATACACCTTTCGGACAACACTTGAAGGAAGTCACTAGATACCTGAACATCGGAATACCAAGCTTCACCGGGACCTACATTGCCACTTTACCAGAAGAGGAGTGTTGGATGATTCGAGTTCATGTTCCAGGAAGGACGTTCATGCCAGTCACTGAGCCCATAGAGTTTTCCTTTGATGCACCAACCTGGAGTCTAGGAAAGAGCATGGCAGCCCACATCACCATGGGACGTATTGGAGAAGTTTACCACAAGGATCTCAAGGATACTATCTACCAGATTTGTGGGCGCCGAGATGAGCAATGGGAGATGATCAGCACCAGAAAGGATAGATCCATTGCAGCATTCATCCAGGAGTTAAACTAGCACATTCGTCGCCAGGAGAACCATATGTGCGCAGGCATGATAGATCTGAAGAAGGCAATGACCAGGATCACGGAGCTGGAGGAAGAACTCAAGTCTACACGTGATGGATATGAGGAGGAAATGACGATACTCGTGGAGAAGAATGACAATTTGACGAAAAAGCTAGGAATATTCATGGGAGACCCCACGCCTGGAGGAGAAGACGATGATTCCACTTGCCCGGAGAACTACATCATCATCGATGACACCGACTCAGACCCCGATGATAGCGATGATGACTATGTTGATGAAGCTGGAGCAGATATCATGGAGTCTTCCACCGATCAAGTTTTCTAGTCGACCACCATATCAGTAGTAGTATTCCCCCATGTATATAGTATATATAGTCCAAGCACTTTTGTAACGATAGTTAGACTGATTGTATGCCCTTGTTTGAATTGATTGAAGTGATATGTTTGTGTTTGTCTCATGTGCATATGGGTAGTGTTTTCCCTCTAGACCTCATTCTATTCTGTTTTCTCATCTTTTCTAAACCCATTAGATGCCTCCGAGATGCGACTATGGATTTGCTTTCCCACCGGAGCTCACCCAGTTGATCCAGCAGCAGAATGCTTTGATGCAGATACTAGTCCAGAATCAGAACCAGGGGAACAACAACAACAACCCCCACCACCACCACCTATTGATCACCTAGACCGTTTTCTAAGGCTGAATCCACCGGTGTTCTCCAGTAGCACCGAGCCGATAGTTGCAGATGATTGGCTCCACGAGATTGGAAGGGAGTTGACCACCGCAGGATGCACATATGCCGAGAGAGTGCGTTTTGCCGCACATCAGATTGATGGACCCGCATCATCTTGGTGGGGGAATTTCACAGCCACTTACCCCATCGACACTGTCACATGGGACCAGTTTCAGCAGGCTTTTCGCACCGCCCATGTTTTAGCAGGAGCTATGGCAATGAAGAAGCGCGAGTTTTGCAACTGGCGCCAAGGAGGACGCATAGTGGGCCAGTATGTGGATGATTTTAGTAAGTTAGTAGGTTATGCCCCAGATGACGTCGCTACAGATGCAACTAAGCAGGAGAAGTTTCTGGAAGGACTGAATGATCAGCTGAGCATGCAGTTGATGGTGGCAACCTTCAACAACTACCAGGAGTTGGTAGACAGAGATCTCATGATTGAAGGGAAGCAGCAGAGATTGACAGCCGCAAGAGGAAGTATGGACAAGGGAAGTACAATTCTGGAGCTCAATAGAGACCCCATTTTACCCCGAACTCGGGAGGACACCTTCACCATAACCATGGAGGCCATAATTCCAATGGAGGGAGTTCTCACAACCGTAGTGGCCCCAAGAATGGATATGGTAATGGAGGAAGCAACGGCCAGAACCGTTCCAACCCAGCAACGCCCGCCAAGAAGTATCTAAGTCACATTACTTGTTTCAAGTGCGGGAAGAATGGACATTATGCCACGGAGTGTTCTGAAGCAAAGAATGGAAATGGAAATGGAAGCTCTCGGAAGAAGCCCAACCCTTTCAATAGGGGACAAGTGAACCACATTAGCGTGGAGGAGGTTGAAGCACATCCAGATGCAGTAATAGGTAAGTTTTTGTTTAAGTCATTTACTACAATCGTTCTTTTTGATACTGGTGCTTCGCATTCATACATATCAAGGGGATTTGTGGATAAATTTAAAATGCCAACCCAAGCCCTTAGGTCAACCATGTTAGTAACCTTGCTAGGAGCAGAGTATATGGCTAGCCTATGGTGTGATCGGTTACCATTAAGGATTGGTAACTATGTGTTCCCCTCAGACCTAATAGTATTGGAGTCACAAGGACTGGATGTTATATTAGGCATGGATTGGTTATCGAAGTATGGAGGGAACATTGATTGTGCCAGTAAGTCGATTTTGCTCACCACCCAGAAGGAAGAAGGATCAAGTATGTATCCCGGCATGTGCCGTAGAGGACTCAAGTGAATTCCTTACTAGGAGTTGTACAGGAGGAAGTACCAGTGGTGAAGGATTTCCCTGATGTATTTCCAGAAGAGTTGTCAGGCATGCCACCCGATAGAGACATAGAGTTTTTGATTGAGCTTTTGTTTGCACAGGGCCAATATCTAAGAGACCATACAGGATGCCCGCAAAGGATTTGGAGGAAATTAAGAAGCAGATTAAGGAGTTACTGGATAAAGGCTATATCCGCCCAAGTTCGTCACCTTGGGGGTCACCAGTGCTTCTAGTGGAGAAGAAAGATGGATCATTAAGGATGGTTGTTGATTATCGTGGATTGAATGAGGTGACGATCAAGAACAAGTACCCACTACCAATGATCAATGATTTGTTTGACCAGTTGCAAGGAGCTAAAGTATTTTCCAAGATCGATCTGCGATCAGGATACCACCAGCTGAAGATCCGAGAGCAGGATATACCTAAGTCAGCTTTTACCACCAAGTACGGGCTATATGAGTATACCGTTATGTCATTTGGTCTGACTAACGCACCTACCTATTTCATGAACATGATGAACAAGGTGTTTATCGAGTTTTTGGATAAGTTCGTCGTGGTGTTCATTGATGACATATTGGTCTACTCGAAGAATGAAGAGGAGCATAAGGAGCATTTGTGCTTGGTACTTGGGAAGCTCAGAGAACATCAATTATATGCCAAGTTCAGCAAATGTGAGTTTTCGTTGAAGGAAGTTGGATTCCTCGGACATGTTATATCCGGAGAAGGAATATCAGTAGACCCCACCAAGGTTGTTACTGTGACAAATTGGGAAGCACCCACGTCAGTTGGAGAGATCCGGAGTTTTCTTGGACTCGCAGGATACTATCGAAGGTTGATTGAGAATTTCTCTAAGATTGCAAAGCCCATGACGGAGTTGTTGAAGAAGGACACCAAGTTCAAATGGACTGAGGAATGTGAGGCCAGTTTTCAGGAGTTAAAGAAACGTTTGGTTACGGCCCCAGTGTTGATTCTTCCAGATCAACGCAAGGATTATCAAGTGTATTACGATGCTTCTCGTCAAGGACTTGGAGTAGTTCTTATGCAGGAGGGAAGAGTTGTTTCATATGCCTCACGATAGCTTAAACCCCACGAGTTGAATTATGCTACACACGATTTGGAGTTAGCAGCCGTAGTGCATGCTTTGAAGACATGGAGACATTTTCTAATTGAAAACCAATGTGAGGTGTACACGAATCACAAGAGTTTGAAGTATATCTTCATGCAGAAGGAGTTGAATCTCAGGCAGAGGAGATGGTTGGAGCTCATTAAGGATTATAATATGAGATTGCATTATCACCCCGGAAAGGCTAATGTAGTAGCTGATGCGTTGAGTCGCAAGAGCCATGTCAATACACTCATGACCGGAGAGTTACCCAAGGAGTTAGCAGAGGATCTCCGCGAGCTATGTTTGGAAATAGTTCCGAGAGGCTATGTAGCAGCATTGGAAATTCAGTCTACTTTGATGGATAAGATCTTAGAAGCTCAGAAGACGGACAAGGAGATTGCCGAGATAAAGGAAAGGATGAGCAAAGGAAAGGCCAAAGGATTTCGTGAGGATGAGAACGATACCTTATGGTTTGAGGACCACTTATATGTACCTAATGACCCGGAGATCAGGAAGTTGATTTTGTAGGAGGCCCATGATTCGTCGTATTCGATTCACCCAAGAAATACCAAGATGTATCTGGATATGAAGGACAGTTTCTGGTGGACCAGAATGAAGAAGGATATTGCTGAGTATGTAGCAGTTTGTGATGTATGTCAGAGAGTGAAGGCAGAGCATCAGAAGCCAGCAGGTTTGCTACAGCCATTGCCAATACCCGAATGGAAGTGGGATAAGATAGGCATGGATTTTATCATGGGATTGCCCAGGACTCGTTCAGGCTATGACTCGATATGGGTTGTAGTCGATCGGTTGACGAAGGTAGCACATTTCATCCAAGTGAAGACCACTTACACCAGTGCTAAGTTGGCAAAGATATACATGACCAGGATCATATGTCTGCATGGAGTTCCGAGGACCATTGTATCAGATAGAGGAACCCAGTTTACCTCAAAAGTTCTGGAATCAGTTGCATGAAACTTTGGGTACCAGGCTAGAATTCAGTACAGCCTTTCATCCATAGACCGATGGACAGACCAAGAGAATCAATCAGATTTTGGAGGACATGTTGAGAGCTTGTGCGCTAGATTATCGATCTAGTTGGGACGACAATTTGCCATATGCAGAGTTCTCTTATAATAACAGTAATCAAGCCAGTTTGAAGATGTTATGGGATGAAGTTGGAGACCGTCAGTTGTTTGGGCCAGATTTGATTAAAGAGTCTGAAGAGAAGGTTAAACTGATTCGCGATAGACTCAAGGTAGCCCAGTCCAGGTAGAAGAGCTATGCGGATTTGAAACGCAAGGAGACAGTTTACAAAGTCGGAGACAGAGTTTATCTTCGTGTGTCCCCGCTTCGAGGAGTTAAACGTTTTGGAGTCAAGGGAAAGTTAGCACCATATTTTGTGGGACCATACAAAGTTTTGGAACGTATGGGAGAAGTTGCTTGCAAGTTGGAATTGCCAGAAGGATTGTCAGGAGTTCATGATGTGTTCCACGTTTCCCAGTTGAAGAAGTGCCACGCAGAGATGGCCGATATCCCTCTGAGAGATATAGTGCCATTGGAAGCGATTCAGTTGGATAGCAATTTGACCTACGAGGAGAAACCCGTCAAGATTCTCGAGTTTGCCAGTCGAGTCACACGCAACAAGGTTATCAAGTTCTGCAAAGTTCAGTGGAGCCACCATACAGAGGATGAAGCCACCTAGAACGAGAGGAAGACCTACGGAAGGACCACCCCCACCTATTTTCTAGCCAACCGGAATCTCGAGGGCGAGATTCATCTTAAGGGGGGTAGGCTTGTAACATCCCAAATTTTCAATTTGGAATGTTATACATTAGATCATCATTGCATATCATATTTTTTATTGCATTTTGGTTGATCCTAGAAATTCTACGCAACTCAAGGACCCACGGAGAGAGTTGGGGATTTCGTTATTTTCATATTTGAGTTTTCTCAAATTTAGAAAAGAGGATTGTTTGATTTTAATTATTTTTTCCCTTCAAATATTTCTTATACAAAAATAAAGGAGAGGGGATAAAATGACTTCCCCAAAATAAAGAAATATTGGAGGTTAAATATTAAAATCAAATAAGTATTTTATCCGGCGTTTTATCGCTGTTTTATTTGAATTAGGAAAAAATGCATTTTTCAAAATTGCATTAGAGGCCCAAGTAAATGTTCACTTTGTCCGATATATTTTTAGAGGACAGGGAAAATTTATTTCAGGATTTTTGAAGTCCCTTTAGTATTTCTTTTCTTCTTTTTTCTGCGCGTATGAATATTTTTAAAAAGAAAAAAAATCCCACCGCCGTAGACTCGACCTGACCGGCCTTTATAACCCGCGAGGCCCGAGTCGCCGAAGCCACCAGCCCACCCTACTGAAACCCTAACCCTAACACACCGCCATCTCTTGCCGCGCCATGAACGCCGCCATGCGGACATCGCCGCCGCCACGCTGCGCCACCGTCCGCCGCCTCGCCTCATCGCCCACTTGCCGCCCAGACCACCGCCGCCACGGACGCTGCCCTCACTGATCACCGACCCGCCCTCGCCGCCGCCGCCGACCCGCCCTCGCCAGAGTTGCCGCCGCCGCCGCCGTCCCGAGTTAGCCGCCGGTTTTCGCCGAGAAACCGTTCGTTTTTTAGAAACCCTCGGTTATTTTATTTTAGATTGGTTTTTATTTTTTTGCCGGTTTAGTTATTTAGCGAACGCCCGTTCGTACGTTCATTTTAACGAATGAAGCTCACCCGTTAGTTGCAGACAGCGAACGTTCGTTCGTTAGCCTGTTCGTCAGATTTCTTTTTCCATCGTTTTTCCGCGATTATTTTCGATCGCGATTTTTGCCCTGATTTTCGTTTTAGTTTATCTTTTCGCCCGTTTGTTGGAATCAGGTGATTCAAGCGCCTAGATCTTCGTCTCGAAGCCCTCTTTCCGTTTAATCAACTTGAACAAGATTTTGGTATTGTAAAATTTGACTTAAGTCCAGATTAGTAAACAGATCTTGCTTCTTTCGCAGTTCGAGTTTCGTTGCTTCGTTTGATTTGATTCTTTTTGCAAACCGGAGTTCTTAAGTTGAACTTTCTGGTTAGATCTCTTATTTGAGTTTTACCCGTGCTTCTAGTTGAGTGCTTATTGTATGCTTGTTTGTTTGCGATAGAGTACCCGGAGTGCGAAGCGTGCTACTACGACTCTCTAGGTTTGACAGATCATCAACAAGGCAAGTAACACTTTGATCATACCTCTTGACTACCCAGTTTTATTGCATTAGTTCAACCCTCAAACAATTGCATGGTTAGGATCTGATTAACATGTGGGTTTTGGGAAGTAGATGAGGTACTACCTATTGACCTGTTTATTATCAAACCTTTGGGAGTTACTGTTACGTTATGCTTTTATTGCTATGCTATGTTCGTAGACGTGGTTTGGGTGAGTGAATCCATGACAGATGTGAGTATTGTTAATTAATGGTTAACTTAAGGTGGCTACTTAAATACACATCTGGGTGGATTGCTTGAGGCACGCTGGAGTACCCAGTGGTTGTCAGGGCACTTGGAGAATCCAGTGTTTTCCTAGGATATCCCGGAGTACCCGTGCGATCATCCTACGGTCCGCCACCCAGGCTCAAAGGGATCATAAGATTATTCATGCTAGAAACTTCCGTGTGCAGCCACAAGCCAATATGGGCTCTGGCCTAGTTGAGTAAGTTGCGTGAAGCTCTCGAAGAGGTAGACTAGCAGATGTAGTGGGTTGTAGGTGGTACTGTCTATCCAGAGTAGAGAGTTAATGCTTCAGAAATACTGTGTCTCGATTCTCCAACCATGGATGTATTCGAGTCTTGTGGGGAAAAGTGTGCAAACCTCTGTAGAGTGTACACACTAATCATGGTTAGTCGTGTCCCCGGTTATGGACATTTAGAGTATCTAGTTCTTGGATTATAATGTTGATCTCATCACTCTAAATATAATTTGATTGGGTTAATGATGATGTTTAATTTGGATTGAGTTGGAGGAACCTTCTCAATGTTTAACTACCACCATGATAGTTAAATAAAATTTATTCCTTTGTTGTAGGGAAAAATTGGCTTTATGCAAAACTGTAAACCATAGAGCTTTCCACCAGCCACATATGCATGTAGTGATAGCATTTATTCTGTTCATTACTCCATGTGTTACATTGCCAGCATATTCCATGTGCTGACCCATTCTGGGCTGCAACGTTCATGTTGCAGACTTTTCAGACGACGAGTAAGGTGCCATAGGTCGTTGTCTTTCACCCAGTGATGCCGTTGGAGTTGATAGACTCACTTTATCTTCCAAGCCTTCCGTTGTTATCGATTTTAGATGGCCTTAAGCCATATTATTGTAATAAGTTCTCCTTTGAGACATTTGGTGTAATAAGTGTGTGATTGAAACTCTATTATAAATCCTCAAGTACTGTGCGTGTCAGCATTACCGATCCAGGGATGACACTGATGCACAGAGACTAGACTGTTTGAGGTGTGGTCGTTACAGAGACTCTCTATATGAAGAGCATGGTGCTATTTTGAAGCACAAGTGTGGTAAAAGGATAGTAGCACTGCCCCTTCTCTTTTCTATCTTTTTTTATTTTCTCTTTTTTATTTTTATTTTATTTTTTGGTGGGCTTCTTTGGCCTCTTTTTTTATTTGGGCTTCTTTGGCCTCTTTTTTTTTCATAAAGTCCGGAGACTCATCCCGGGGAATCATAGTCTCCATCATCCTTTCCTTGCTGGGGCAGTGCTCTAATAATGATGATCATCACGCTTTTATTTACTTACAACTCAATATTACAACTCGATACTAGAACAAAATATGACTCTATATGAATGCCTCTGGCAGTGTACCAGGATGTGCAATGGTCTAGCATAGCAAAGATATCAAAAAAAGAACAATCCATGAAAACATCATGCTAGCTGTCTTACGATCATGCAAAGCAATATGACAATGAATGCTCAAGTCATGTATATGATGATGATGGAAGTTGCATGGAAATATATCTCGGAATGGCTATGGAAATGCCATAATAGGTAGGTATTGTGGCTGTTTTGAGGAAGATATAAGGAGGCTTATGTGTGATAGAGTGTATCGTATCACGGGGTTTGGATGCACCGGCGAAGTTTGCACCAACTCTTGAGGTGAGAAAGGGCAATGCACGGTATTGAAGAGGCTAGCAATGATGGAAGGGTAAGAGTGCGTATAATCCATGGACTCACATTAGTCATAAAGAACTCATATACTTATTGCAAAAGTTTATTGGCCCTCGAAGCAAAGTAATACTATGCATGCTCCTAGGGGGGAGGTTGTGTAACGCCCCGAATACAACTTTCCATATTCGTAACTCCAACTCTTGCCTTTTCCGGAGATGCGATATTTTATTTCCTCCGTGGTTGGGTTTTGTATTTAGTTTTGCATTTTGTTCTTGGCGTGCATCTCATCTCATAGCATCATGCACATTGCATTTGCATGTTTTCTTAAAAACTCGTAGCCGTTCGCAGTTGCCTTTTCTCTCTTTGCCTCCGGTGTCATTTTGTCAGGACCTTGTCTTCGTTGACCTCTCTCAGACCCCTCGCGTGCGTCCGAAACTTCCACCGAACTCGATCCGTTCCGATAATGCACGCTTCAAAGGTATATCCCCGAGACGATGCCCGTAAATGGATGCATGTTGTATGAGATGCACCCTTGTTCGATAACGTCGCCCCTCGACATGTGGGAACTCGGTATTCGAGAGCACCCCGCATTCTATCGCATGTCACGCTCTCGTCGCATTTTCTTTTGCACCGGGATCTCAATCGAGTTACCGGAACCGATATGTTGCCGTGGCATCATCTTCGGATTCGTTGCCGTGGCACCCCTTTTCTTTCCACCACGGTGGCAAATGCTTCATAATATGCTCTTATCAACATTTTCTTAAAAACTTGCATAAACTTGTTCATGTCATCCGCATCATGATAACAACAATTAAAATGTTTAAATTGTTGTTGCTTTAAACTACTAAAAGACATATGGGGATTTTCCGGAATTTGTTGTTTGTTCTTCCGGCCTCATTTAAACTTGCCTAGTTAGGTAGTTTTCTTATGCTTCACCCCTTGCCATGTTAATCAACATTTAATATTGTTGGGTACATAAACGAGATCAAACTAAATAACTTGTCGTGGTGTTTTGTCAATATGCAACTCGTTGCATATTGAGCTCCACTTAACTTGTAGTATTGTTTGTTGCACTTTGCCATGCCATGCCTCATTAAACCGGACATGCATCATACTTGTTTGTGCATCATGCCATGTTTATGCTTGTGCATTTACCATGTTGTTTGTTTCTTTCCGGTGTTGCTTCTTAGTTCCGGTAATGTTGCGATTGTGAGGATTCGTTCGACTACTCCCGTTCGTCTTCTTCATGGACTCGTTCTTCTTCCTAGCGGGATTTCGTGCAAGATGATCGCTACCTCGGATCTCACTACTATCATTGCTATGCTAGTTGCTTCGTTCTATCGCTATGCTGCGTTACCTATCATTTGCTCTTCAAGCCTCCCAAATTGCCATGAACCTCTAACCTTTGACACCATTCCTAGCAAACCATTGCTTGGCTATGTTACCGCTTTTGCTCAGCCCCTCTTATAGCGTTGCTAGTTGCAGGTGAAGTTGAAGATTTCTCCATGGTGGACAGGATTTTGGTTGGGATATCACAATATCTCTTATATTATTAATGCATCTATATATTTGGTAAAGGGTGGAAGGCTCGGCCTTATGCCTGGTGTTTTGTTCCACTCTTGCCGCCCTAGTTTCCGTCATACCGGTGTTATGTTCCCGGATTTTGCGTTCCAAACGCGGTCGGGTGATTTATGGGACCCCCCTGACAGTTCGCTTTGAATAAAACTTGTCCAGCAAGGCCCAACATTGACTTTTACCATTTGCCTCACCACCACCTACTTTTTCCCTTGGGAGTCGCTCTCTCGAGGGTCATCTTTATTATAGCCCCCCCCCCCCCGGGCCAATGCTTGTCTAAGTGTTGGTCCAAACCAGAGCCACTTGCGGTGCTGCCCCTAGGCAACTTGGGGTATCGTCGGTTGCCGTCGTCTCGCTCATCCGGTCGTGGCACGAGGCGAGATCTGTGCTGCTACTATCGGGATGTCGGCACGCCGGAGGTCTTGCTGGTCTTGTTTTACCATTGTCGAAATGTCTTGTAAACCGGATTCCGAGACTGATCGGGTCTTCTGGGAGAAGGTCTATTCCTTCGTTGATCGCGAGAGCTTGTCATGGGCTAAGTTGGGACACCCTGCAGGGTTTAAACTTTCGAGAGCCGTGCCCGCGGTTATGTGGCAGATGGAAATTTGTTAATGTCGGTTGTAGATAACTTGACACGATCCGAATTAAAACGCATCAACCGTGTGTGTACGTGATGGTCTCTTCTCGTGAGTCCGGAAGTGAACACGGTTTCTGTGTTATGATTGACGTAAGTAGGTGTTCAGGATCACCTCTTTCTCATTGCTAGCTTTATGACCGTTCCGCTTGTTTCTCTTCTCGCTCTCATTTGCGTATGTTAGCCACCATATATGCTCAGCCGCTGCTGCAACCTCACCATTTTACCCCTTCCTTTCCCTATAAGCTTTGCTAGTCTTGATACCCATGGTAATGGGATTGCTGAGTCCTCGTGGCTCACGGATACTTCAAAACCAGTTTGCGGTGCCTATGTTACCGAAAGGTGGCGCAACCAAGCTCAAGGAGGAGCTCGTTGAAGATCTTGCCCTTTGTGTTGTTTCGTTCTAGTTGATCGATAGTGGAGCCCGGTTAGGGTCGATCGGGGACCTTTATCGCATTTGGGGTTCTTCTTTTATTTTGGTTCCGTAGTCGGACTTTGATTGTATCTGGATGATGTAATGCTTTATTCATGTAATCTGTGTGAAGTGGCGATTGTAAGCCAACTATGTATCTCTTTCCTTATGTATTACATGGGTTGTGTGAAGATTACCTCATCGGCGACATTGCTTTCAATGCGGTTATGCCTCTAAGTCGTGCTTCGACACGTGGGAGATATAGCCGCATCGAGGGCGTTACAAGTTGGTAATCGAGCCTTCCCGACCTTAGGAGCCCCACCGCTTGATCGTTTTTAGCGGCGAGTTGTGTCTAGAAAAATGTTTTGAGTCATTTAGGATTATATATATCGGAGAGTTAGGAATTCTTTTTACTCCCGGTCTCTTCATCGCTCTGGTAAGGCATCTGGCGTAGAGTTTTGACTCTTCTCTTCTCAAATTTCACTAAAAAATTTAGGATCACGCGGGTATCTTGGAATCGTTCGATGGTTTTATGATGAGAACATTGTCTTGGTGCCTCTGTCGGGGTTTAGTGGAAGTGTCCCGGAGTTGAGCTCGAGGTGTTGTCGTCATAATTTTATCGTTGCAGTTCGGAATACCTGAGTTTAGTATGCCGACATCGAAAATCTCTTTTATGCGATTCGTTGGTGAGATAACCCGCTAACCCAATCTTGAGGTGAGTACGGGAGTATTGCCATGACTTCGATATCGGATGTTTTTGAAGGTTGAGGTACACGATTTCGAAGGTTTCTTGGTTATGTGTTGATGGATGGATACAGCTTGGATGTAGGTATTGTTAGTTTGGGTGAGATATATTGCTTCCTGTATCCCCAACACCAGATTGCATAACCGAAAGTTTCGGAGTTTTATAGGTGGGAATTCAAGTAGCTCCTAGAATATCTTTCCGACGGATGCATGATATGGGATTGGGTAAATCTCTATCATATGTATTTGTTCCGCTTATTCGCAAGCCAAATCCTTTGTTTTGTTTTATTTGTGGTATTCGAGTTGCTTGAAGTCAAATGTTGAATCCATACCTTTCCTAAGCGGTGTTCTCATATTGCTATGTGAATACTAATCCTTTTGATCATTGATTTTGTCATGTCAACTCCTTTCCAACCGGTGTGCTTCTCTTCAAGTGGATCCCATCATTTTTCCCATCCGCAAGATCAAATCTAAGTTTTCTCAACGGTGTTTGTTTCATCCGTCCCAAGTTGCCTTTGTTTTCCGCCCTCCACCCTTTTTCTTCAAGGACACAGATTTCTTAATCAAGTATCCATTTATTCATGTGAAGTCTCTTCATTCTTTTCAATCAATGTTCTTATCCGGTGATTTCCCATGAAGATGCTCAACAGCTTCAAGTTCATCATCCTTCGTTCTTTTTCTTCTCCGGTGGATCCAATTCAACCTTTCAGTGTTGATCATATTCCTTTCCTCGTGTCAAATGATTTCTCATGCCGATGCACCTCTTAATTGTTCACCTATCTCTATTCTTATCCGGAGTGCTCAAGATATCTCACAAGTTTGTGTTTCCATTCTTAATCCGTTTAAGCCATTTCGAGATTGGTATCTCATTCAAGTCATTTAATTCAACCGGTGCAATCTCTCTTCAAAATTGTTCAACGGTGTTTTCTTTTGAGTGGGCCCTAACCCACAGGTCTTTTCCCAGGATCTTACCTGACTCTTCTATTTTCCCAGAGCAATCCTAAATTCTTCTCCAAGTTTGACGTAAGAATGAATTTTCATCAGTCAAATGCTTTTCTCCAAGATCTTTCAAATTCTTTTCATAGTTGGCTCAAACCTCTTCGTTTTTTATTCTTCCGGTGTGCCTCAATAATTCTTGGTGATGTTTCTCGTTGTCATTCTCATCATTTGAAGACCGAAGAAGAGTTTCTCTTTAATCTTGCTCTATTCTCTTCAAGATTCATGGTGCTAGCTTGTTGCCATCCTCTCATAATTGTTTTCGAATGTGAGAATCTTTTTCACCCATCCGGAGCATTTTAGAAGTCTTTTCAGTTTCATTCTTTGAAGCCCATCATCTCAGTATTATTCATTCTCAGCTTTCAGCTCTCGTTCTCAAATTCTTTTGGTGCATCGTTCAAATACCCTCTAATCAGTTCATGATCTCTTCATTCTCATGTATCTAAATCCCTTCAAGTATCTTCATTCATTTTCAAACTCTTTCCGGTGAATTGTGCCCTTGCTACTCTCTTTTTCAATTCTTACAGTGGTTTGTTCAAGATTTCACTTCCTTTGTTATCATTTTAATTCACTCGTTGTTTCCAAATCCCACCGGTGGTTCCTTCAGATTCTTTTCCTTTGTTATCATATCAATTCATTCGTTCTTTTCAATCCTACCGATGGTTCATGAAGACTTTCTCAAGTTTTGTGCTATTCTCTCCTTAATCCTTTTCAAGAAGAATAAGTAGTATGCAAAATCCGTTGCTTGTCGTCAATTTAATTTGATGAAGGATAAGCATATAATAAATCTTATTCTTATTTCCTCGAGGTGATTCAATTATTTTCTTTCGGAGATTATTCATGATGAATAAATTCTTGTTTACAAGTGATTCATCTTTGTTTCCGGAGTTGGTCATCATATCACATTCTCGGTTCGAGATGCTTCATCTTTTCTTTTCCGAAGTTCCAAGTTTTCCGCTTTATCTCGTCGTGAAGCTCTATCTAAATCATCGCAAGGCTTCACCTTGCGTTCTCAACTTCCCTTTCTTTTTATCATCCTTTTATTACCGGAGTTCTTCATGGAGGCTCTACATGGTGGTTCGTCAATGATTCTTTCATTGTTCAATTGTTCTTCAAGATTTCTCTTGAAGTTTTGACCCGCCAAGCTATACTCAAAATTAAACATGGTGCTCAACACATGTTTTGTTTTCAGGCGTTCAAGTATTCTTCATCTTGCATTCCAAAGTGCAATTCTTTCTATCTTATCTTCTGAGGTGGTGTCATGTCATTCTTGACAATTTGAGTTCGTGTTTCATGATTCACATGTTGTCAAGATTGAGACATTTTAAATCCACCAATCTCTTCATTGGAGTTATCTTGGTATAGATTTCACCTAAAAGCCTTCCCTAAGGAATATTGCTATTTTGGTGCTTATTAATGACCCAAGTTATCTCTTTTCCATCTTGATGGAACAAGCTTTCATCTCTTCGTTAATCTCAAGCAAGCAATTGTTTCCGTTAGTGGCCGGTTGTCACCTCATAATGTTGAGATGTTTCCATAAGCCCACTACAAACTTATTCTTTTCGTTGTTGGTCTTCCAACAACTCTATTCTAACCTTCTTGCAAGGATGCCTTCCAAATTCAATTGTGGTAGAAGTTGTCATTTTCTTCTCCGTCCCTTTATCCCAACGGTGTAGCTTCTATTCTTTCGTTCCGGAGGCATTTTGATGTTGTGCTCTTCACCCATCACCTCATTTTGTCAATATCATGTTCTTTTCCTTACTTATCCGTTTAACCGGAGTGTTGTGTTCTCACTCAAGCTCTTTCATCTTATCAAGTTTTGCCTCTCTTTTCAACCTTAGTGCTGTCTGAAATCCTTCTTACCCATTGTGCCATTCTTTCAATAGTTCCGGAGGCAGTGTGTTGTTGATTTCATCAAGTATCATCCCATCTTCCAAAGTTCATGTTCAATTCCTTCCATGTTCAACCGGAGTGCTGCCCGAATTCTTCCCCTCTCATCTTGTTTTAACCGGAGTGGTTTCGAATTCTATCTTGTCCATTAAACTCTTGATTCATGTCTTTGCAACCTTCAAGTTCCCATAATGGTCGTTGTTCCTTTTTTCAAACGGATTGTTTGCAATCTCGTTCATCTCTGTTATACTCTTTCTTTTAAATTGCTCAACCTCTCAAGGTTCGTGGTTTCACACGTTCGTCAAAGAAGCAACTTAGTTTTACCTCTCCTCTTCCTCTTCCTTTTCCCTCCGGTGCCATCCTAGATCTCGGGACGAGATCCTCTCATAGTGGTGGAGTGTTGTAACGCCCCGGATACAACTTTCCATATTCGTAACTCCAACTCTTGCCTTTTCCGGAGATGCGATATTTTATTTCCTTCGTGGTTGGGTTTTTGTATTTTGTTTTGCATTTTGTTCTTGGCGTGCATCTCATCTCATAGCATCATGCACATTGCATTTGCATGTTTTCTTAAAAACTCGTAGCCGTTCGCAGTTGCCTTTTCTCTCTTTGCCTCCGGTGTCATTTTGTCAGCCCTTGTCTTCGTTGACCTCTCTCAGACCCCTCGCGTGTGTCCGAAACTTCCACCGAACTCGATCCGTTCCGATAATGCACGCTTCAAAGGTATATCCCCGAGATGATGCCCGTAAATGGATGCATGTTGTATGAGATGCACCCTTGTTCGATAACGTCGCCCCTCTTTTTCCTTGCCACCGACATGTGGGAACTCGGTATTCGAGAGCACCCCGCATTCTATCGCATGTCACGCTCTCGTCGCATTTTCTTTTGCACCGGGATCTCAATCGAGTTACCGGAACCGATATGTTGCCGTGGCATCATCTTCGGATTCGTTGCCGTGGCACCCATTTTCTTTCCACCACGGTGGCAAATGCTTCATAATATGCTCTTATCAACATTTTCTTAAAAACTTGCATAAACTTGTTCATGTCATCCGCATCATGATAACAACAATTAAAATGTTTAAATTGTTGTTGCTTTAAACTACTAAAAGACATATGGGGATTTTCCGTAATTTGTTGTTTGTTCTTCCGGCCTCATTTAAACTTGCCTAGTTAGGTAGTTTTCTTATGCTTCACCCCTTGCCATGTTAATCAACATTTAATATTGTTGGGTACATAAACGAGATCGAACTAAATAACTTGTCGTGGTGTTTTGTCAATATGCAACTCGTTGCATATTGAGCTCCACTTAACTTGTAGTATTGTTTGTTGCACTTTGCCATGCCATGCCTCATTAAACCGGACATGCATCATACTTGTTTGTGCATCATGCCATGTTTATGCTTGTGCATTTACCATGTTGTTTGTTTCTTTCGGTGTTGCTTCTTAGTTCGGTAATGTTGCGATTGTGAGGATTCGTTCGACTACTCCGTTCGTCTTCTTCATGGACTCGTTCTTCTTCCTAGCGGGATTTCGAGCAAGATGACCGCTACCTGGATCTCACTACTATCATTGCTATGCTAGTTGCTTCGTTCTATCGCTATGCTGCGTTACCTATCATTTGCTCTTCAAGCCTCCCAAATTGCCATGAACCTCTAACCTTTGACACCATTCCTAGCAAACCATTGCTTGGCTATGTTACCGCTTTTGCTCAGCCCCTCTTATAGCGTTGCTAGTTGCAAGTGAAGTTGAAGATTTCTCCATGGTGGACAGGATTTTGGTTGGGATATCACAATATCTCTTATATTATTAATGCATCTATATATTTGGTAAAGGGTGGAAGGCTCGGCCTTATGCACAGTGTTTTGTTCCACTCTTGCCGCCCTAGTTTCCGTCATACCGGTGTTATGTTCCCGGATTTTGCGTTCCTAACGCGGTCGGGTGATTTATAGGACCCCCGACAGTTTGCTTTGAATAAAATTTGTCCAGAAAGGCCCAACATTGACTTTTACCATTTGCCTCACCACCACCTACTTTTTCCCTTGGGAGTCGCTCTCTCGGGTCATCTTTATTATAGCCCCCGGCCAATGCTTGTCTAAGTGTTGGTCCAAACCAGAACCACTTGCGGTGCCGCCCTAGGCAACTTGGGGTATCGTCGGTTCCGTCGTCTTGCTCATCCGATCGTGGCTTTGAGGCGAGATCTGTGGCTACTATCGGGATGTCGGCACGCCGGAGGTCTTGCTGGTCTTGTTTTACCATTGTCAAAATGTCTTGTAAACCGGATTCCGAGACTGATCGGGTCTTCTGGGAGAAGGTCTATTCGCCGTTGATCGCGAGAGCTTGTCATGGGCTAAGTTGGGACACCCTGCAGGGTTTAAACTTTCGAGAGCCGTGCCGCGGTTATGTGGCAGATGGGAATTTGTTAATGTCGGTTGTAGATAACTTGACACGATCCGAATTAAAACGCATCAACCGTGTGTGTACCCGTGATGGTCTCTTCTCGTGGTCCGGAAGTGAACACGATTTCGTGTTATGATTGACGTAAGTAGGTGTTCAGGATCACCTCTTTCTCATTGCTAGCTTTATGACCGTTCCGCTTGTTTCTCTTCTCGCTCTCATTTGCGTATGTTAGCCACCATATATGCTTAGCATTTGCAACCTCACCATTTACCCCTTCCTTTCCCTATAAGCTTTGCTAGTCTTGATACCCATGGTAATGGGATTCTTTGAGTCCTCGTGGCTCACGGATACTTCAAAACCAGTTTGCGGTGCCTATGTTACCGAAAGGTGGCGCAACCAAGCTCAAGGAGGAGCTCGTTGAAGATCTTGCCCTTTGTGTTGTTTCGTTCTAGTTGATCAGTAGTGGAGCCTAGTTGGGGTCGATCGGGGACCTTTGTCGCATTTGGGGTTCTTCTTTTATTTTGGTTCCGTAGTCGGACTTTGATTGTATCTGGATGATGTAATGCTTTATTCATGTAACTGTGTGAAGTGGCGATTGTAAGCCAACTATGTATCTCTTTCCCTTATGTATTACATGGGTTGTGTGAAGATTACCTCACTGGCGACATTGCTTTCAATGCGGTTATGCCTCTAAGTTGTGCTTCGAGACGTGGGAGATATAGCCGCATCGAGGGCGTTACAGGTTGGTAGGAGTTAACCAGCGCGCGCCCCCGACCTTCACGCAAAGATAAACAATCAAAATACAATGCGCGCCAATTTGGTTACATAGTTAGGAGACCATACGTGCATGCTTCGGGAATCACAAACCTTAACACCAATATCCTTATTAAACACAACCATTTACTAGAACCTCCCACATATTATCATCTCTATATCGCAAAACTATTGCAAGGAATCAAACATATCATATTCAGTGATCTACAAGTTTTATGTAGGATTTTATGACTAACCATGTGAATGACCAATTCCTGCCATCTCTCTAAATAGATATAAGTGAAGCAAGAGAGTTTTAATTCTTTCTAAAAAAGATATGCCCACGCTCTAACAAATATAAGTGAAGCAAAAGAGCATTCTACAAATGGCGGTTTTCTATGTGAAGAGAAACAGGTAATCCAAACTTCAAATGATATAAGTGAAGCACATGAAGCATTCTATAAAGCCATACTCAAAAGATTTAAGTGAAGTGCAATGAGCATTCTATAGATCAACTGTGGACTATCTCATACCAGCATGCTGCATAAAAGAAAAGTGAAAACAAAACGCAAAAGACGCTCCAAGATTTGCACATATCACATGAATGAAACGAATCCGAAAACATACCGATACTTGTTGAAGAAAGATGGGATGCCTTCTGGGGAATCCCCAAGCTTAGACGCTTGAGTCTCCTTGAATATTTACTTGGGGTGTCTTGGGCATCCCCAAGCTTGAGCTCTTGCCTCTCCTCCTTTTCCTCATATCGAGACGTCCTTGATCTTCGAACACTTCATCCACACAAAACTTCAACAGAAAACTCGGTAAGATCTATAAGTACTGTTGTAAACCAATTCATATTTTATTTTTTCATTGTAGCTACTGTAATATAACTTTTACATGGCTTAATCCACTGATAGAAATTGATAGTTTCATCAAAACAAGCAAACTATGCATCAAAAACAAAATCTGCCTTAAACAGGACAGTCTATAGTAATTTGAACATTCACCATACTTCTGGTTCCCCAAAAATTCTTCCAAAATTAGGAAAAATAAAAATATTGTATAGAAAGACAGTGCAAAAAGTTTCAGAACCGTTTGACATTCCAGTAAAAGATGTAAAATCGCGCACTATAGCCAAAGTTTTTGTCCTGCACCACACAAACCAACAAGCATTGTAAACATCCTAAAGGCAAACCTTGGCACATTATTTTTATAATACAATGGAATTGTACAAGGGGATAATTATTTTTGTTGAAAAGTTTCTGTAATCAATATTCACAAAGTTTCCGTGAGCATGGACAAAGTTCAAGGCTAGCTCCCACTTTAACAATGCTTATCTCTCTCACTTTCACTTTCCTTTTTGAAAAGTTTTGGGTTCCCCTCTTTATTTTTTTTGTTTTTAAGCTTTATGAAAGCACACAACAGAAATAAATGACTCTCTAAAACTTTCGGGTTGTCTTCCTGGCAGCGCTTTCTTTAAAGCCATTAAGCTAGGCATATAGTGCTCAAGTAATGGATCCACCCGGATCCCAAGGTATATCAAAGCCAATTGTAATTAACAATGATTTGTAATTTAGTAGTGAGCAAAAGTAATATATATTAAGCAATAACGAAGTCTAACTCTCTTCCTATGCATAGGCATGTCATAAAAGAACAATTCAAGCACACAAAGTAAAGGTCAGTGCATAGTATAAGCAGTTTCTTGCAATTTTATCATATTGGAAACATAGAGAGGTGGAGATATAGTTCCTCTCTCATAATAATTGCAAGTAGGAGCAAAAAGCACATGCATATTATATCTATCAAAATCATCATGTGTAGTAGTAAAATGCAACCCATCAATATAATCCTTAATAAGTGCAAACTTCTCCGATATAGTGTAGTTGGGAGAATTCAAAAAGATAATAGGACTACATGTGTGGGTGTAATAGCAACAATTTCATGTTTAACATAAGGAACTATAGCAAGTTCATCTCCATAAGCATCATTCATATTGGCATCTTGGCCACAAGCATAGCAAGCATCATCAAAAAGGGGTATTTCAAGAGAATCAACGGGATCATAACAATCACCATAGCAATCATCCTTCGGTAAGCACGAAAGGAAATTAAACAATGTATGAGTTGAAGAGTTACTCTCATTAGAAGGTGCGCACGAGTGATCAATCCGCTCTTCCTCCTTTTGTTCTTTGCTCTCCTCCTCATCTTTTTCATCCAATGAGCTCACAGTTTCATCAATTTCTTCTTCCTTAGACTCCTGCAAAATATTAGTCTCTTCTTGGACAGCGGGGGAGTCCTCGATATATGGTTTAACATAGGCATTAGAAGCATAATTATCATAACAATATTTAAGTATGGCAAAATTTTCAGATTTGTAAAGAGTAACATCATACTTTCAATCAAAGAACCAATTTCATAAGCACCCTTAAAAGCAACAAATTCTTCAATTTGTTGAACATCATAGTAATTATAAACACCCTTAGCATAGGAAGATACGATTCCATTATCACTAAACTCACATTGATAGGGAAGGTGTTTCTTAGGGTTTTCAAAACAACAAGTAACATCATATATTTCACATAGTCCAAGCATAGCATTGCAAACGATGAATCTACTACCACTATAAAAGAAAGAGAGGGCGGAGAACCAAATCATCCTATCCATCAAAACCTGCAATCTGATGGTCTACATCCCTCCAGCATACTAGACGTGTTTTACGCTTTAAGTACCCACCATGCCATTGCTGACTCTTGATCATTCTGTGTTTAACGCTATCAACCACGCAACAAGCCATGCTCGATCAATCGCTAATCTGCCCGCAGTAAAAAGGAAAGAAAACCGCCCGCCCGCATGACCTCCTCCTTCTCCCGCACGACCTCCTCATCCTCCCGCGCCGTTCGCCTCACGCCGCCGCGCCCTTCACCGCCGCCTTCACCGCCGCCTCACGCCGCCGGAGCCACGGGAAGCGACCGCGGGTCGCCGGCAGCCTCCCCAGACGCGGGAGCCCGCCCCACCGTACCTTCACCGCCGCCTCCTACCGCCGAACTCACGGGAAGCACCAGCGGGTTGCCGGAGCCCGCCCCGCCCTTGGGTCACCAGAGCCGTTGGCGCGGAGCACCACCCTTGGTCGCGGGCCGCCGTTCCTCCCGCTCCTTTAGCCGCGCCCCAGTCTGCCCCGTCACCCGGTCCTCTTCTGCTTCTCGGCGGCAAAGTGCGAGCGTAGAAGCAAGAAAGTAAGCTCAACTATTCCTAATTTGCAGACTACACACTACCTAGCGTTTTGCGTTCAGAATGTTGGCCTCCTAGACTCTGTTTCACATTTGCCAGTGTTTGCGTGTTTCAACCAAAGGGATTGAGCAACTTCACTAGTAAGACGTATAAATTCCCCAACAGAGGTGAATTTTCTGAGTAATACGGTCCTTCTATCAGAGGTGAATTTTCCGAGTCATGCTTCATGATGTCTAATATTTACTCTCTTTGTACCAACTATCTTCAAGAAAGTCATATGGCCCAGATAAAAAATTCCTATTTACCTAGATTTAAATTTGATCAAAGTTATTTCTCACCACAGGCATAAGGGTTTCTACCTAACCTTCTTACCCTTCCTAAGTATCCAGATATAATTTTGTTCTGTGGTTGGCAATGTGCTATCCACAGTATGATAATGGTAAGTTAACCTTGACATTTTGCCAGGATTGATGTACACTTGACCAAATTCGGATATTAATGTTGGTGTTGTTGTGTAGGTTCTAGAAGCATTTCTTGCTCCGGGATCTGAATTGTGGATGTTTAATGAGGTGGCAGAGAAGAAGAGGGAGAAAAACTGGCTGATGATAGTATGGATATTTTTCGACTAACAAACATTAAATTGTACACAAAGAAGGGAATGTTGTCATCAGGTGACACTTAGAAAGCTTGCCTCTTGAGACCTTTGATTCTGTGAGTATATGCTCCATCGTAGAGATAAATAGAGTGCTCTGAACTTTTCTGTGCAAACAATTATTATTTTTATGAATCGGCCAATGTGGTCCAAAATGGCAAGTCAGCATTGCCCTGCATTTCTTCTACTCAAGTTTACCTGTGCTAAAGCTACCAATGCTAACTTTGGAACCACAAATTTTGATTCTTGCAGATGAGTCGGTGGAGGACTCCATTGTACAATTAGATTCATGGTGCTTAGCTACACTTCTTCTAATTCATGATGTTCATGCGAGCAACAAGCAGCCTGGTTGTGACATACTCCCTTTGTCCCATAATATAAGAACGTTTTTCAAGCTAGCATAGCATTAAAAACGTTCTTATATTATGGGACGAAGGGAGTACTATATAACTAACAGTGCACAGGTAACCCAAACGTCTAACGTTGAAGGAGTCAAAATCACATCTACGTCACAGTGGCTTTTTCCACAACTCCTGGATTCGGGAGATGTAGCATGCACTGGAGAAATCGATAACAATTAGTGAAATACTGGACTCGAGAACAATAAACCTTGTATCTGTCTCCAAATTCAGCGATTACGTTCTGTCAAATGGACTTGTTAGTATTTCATTAGCCATGGTGGCAGAAGACAAGCAAATCGACAGTGTTTCTCGAGGAAATCTTTGCTGAGGAGGTACTATGTAAAATCCGACATGCTTTGAATTGTGCTTTAATAGTTCAAAAGCATGCCTTTTCGACAATCTATGTCTACACGCCACACTTCCCAGCTAACAATGACTTCAAGTATCTCTATTTAATGATGCACCATGTGTTAGTTTATAAAGTTAACCACCGACTTGCCTTAGATCTCATCTGACCGTGGTAATCGTATGTTACAGGAAAACAAGGTGTGCATACGGTCTGCTGAGTTTTACCTGTACGGACAAGAGGAGTTGAGCTTCCTTGACATAATGGCCAGGGCTCGTGAGAGAGACGAGATTGTGACCGGCTTCATTAGCCGCCAACCGGGCAGCATGACCTTGCCGCCCCTCGCTCCTCGCCGCCGTCAGCAACACCATGGTTGGACCTGCTGCCCCTCGCTCCTCGCCGCCGGCCGCAGCAACACCACGACCCTGACGCCATGTGGTCCTCCTCGCCGTCCGCAAGCCTACACGGTCCAGCCGCCTCTTGGTGCCGGTCTTGGAGTTCGTTAACTGCATCGCACCGCCCTGCCGCTCTGAAGGTTTGTCGCCCGTAGAAATTTGAGGAAGATTCACTGCTTTATTGCTTCAAAATATGTCAAATTAGGCCATCAATTCAAGTCAGACCAGTGAATACATTGGTGCCATACTGCTGCCTTTATACTAATTTTTGGAGTTGCACATGCCTCACACAACATGCACATGCCTGATGGACTGAAACTTTACACCTCCTGCAGTAATGTGTCTTCTTCACTTAAATTCAAAAAAGTTCGGATTAATCCTTTTTGGAGTTCGCCTCTTAATAAATTTGGATTAAGATGTAGTTAGTTCCGTGCTGTCGGATGTAAACTGTGGATTTTGTAGACTACACCGCTCACCGATCTGTTATTTGCCTCGCACAGCACATCTACAAATTTACTGCCCCTTATTATGTCAAATTAAGGCCCAACAATTGCTTCAAATTAGGCCCCAACAATCCAACCAACCATACCTACAATGAGCACATCGTAATATATCTGAAATTCATACCATGTTGTTTACATACCATGTTGTTTCATATTGATTTCACTTATTACTTTGTGCCATGTTAATGAAAACATAACTCATGATCATCTGATACTGCCCTCAACTATGGTGATAAGCGAATTAGAAAATACAAATCCATCTCAGCCATCATTGCTACCAGGCTCCTAAGCCATTGACCATCTCCTTTGCTTCTCTATCAATTGGTTTATGGTGCTGCTGAGGAGCTTTCATGATTCTGTGATATTCTTCGCAAGTAGATCAGGTGCAATGCTTTGGTTTCAAATGACCCTTCCCAATTTAGCAAGTTATTCATTACTTTGGTTCCGTACTGCTAAATAGTTTTCAAGTGTTGTAGGATCGTTGAAGGCAAGAGTGTCTAGAGGGGGGGTGATTAGACAACTCGACAAGATAAAAGATTATGCCTTTTGATTAACATAGGTTCATAGTAAATTCACAATGAAGGACAAGTCAAGCATCATGCATACAAGTCGAGCAACATACTAAGCATGCAATTCTAGAGTATAGGGCAGCGGAAAGTAAATTGCATGAATAGTAAGGGAGAGATTGTGAAGAGCAAACGCAATTGGAGACACGGAGATTTTTTTCTCGTGGTTCCGATAGGTGGTGCTATCGTCAATCCACGTTGATGGAGACTTCAACCCACGGAGGGTAACAGGCCGCGAGTCCACGGAGGCTCCACCCACGAAGGGTCCACGAAGAAGCAACCTTGTCTATGCCATCATGGCTTCGTCCACGGAGGACTAGCCTTACTCGGGTAGATCTTCACGAAGTAGGCGATCTCCTTGCCCTTACAAACTCCTTGGTTCAACTCCACATCATGACGGAGGCTCCCAAGCGACACCTAACCAATCTAGGAGGCACCACCCTCCAAAAGGTAATAGATGGGGTTGGTGATGATGAACTCCTTGCTCTTGTGCTTCAAATGATAATCTCCCCAACACTCAACTCTCCTCACTGATTTGGCTGTGGTGGAGGAAGGGATTGAGTGGAAAGCAACTTGGAAAGACTAGAAATCAAGTGTCATATGGTGGGAGTGGAGCAACTTGATCTCAACACAAGGGTAGGTAGTTTTCTTCTCGAAATGTAAGGTAGGAGTGGTAGTTCTTTACGATGGCTCTCTCCACGAATGAAGAGGAGGTGGAGGGTATTTATAGCCTCCACACAAAATCCAACCGTTACACACATTTGAGCAATCTCGGTCGGACCGAAGTTGACAACTCGGTCGGACCGAAAGTTCAAATCTTGTGAGCGTTGGGATTTTCGTGGGACCGAAAATACAATCTCGGTTAGTCCGATTCTTCCAAAGTCTAGGGTTTGCCAATCTCGGTGGGACCGACTTTCTCATCTCGGTGACACCGATTTGAGTCTGAAGGTTCTGAAGCTTGGCAACACCAATTTCGAATGACCGAGTTTGGAATCGGAAAATCCGAGATTCTTAGGGTTTGGCTATATGGTGAGGTGGTTCATCTCGGTGTGGTGAGTTTGGAATCGGTGGGACCGAGATTACTTATGAGTTTATGTTGGAATGAAAGATTGCTGATTGTTTGAGAGATAAATCACTAAGCACCTTAGAGCAACCAGATCATCATCATAACCTCACCCCCTTTTAATAGTATTGGCTTTCCTATGGACTCAATGTGATCTTGGATCACTAAACCAAAAATGGAGTCTTGAGCTTTTGCCAATCCTTTCCTTAGCATCCTAGGGGTCCACCCTTCTAGTTCTTTTGCCATTGCCAGAGTGATTGACTTTCCTGAGACATACTTGATAAAAGCATTAGTCCAACCACAAAGTATGTTGTCATTAATTACCAAAACCACCTAGGGAGCAAGTGTGCTTTCAATCTCCCCCTTTTTGGTAATTGATGGCAACACACAGAAAAGGATATCAAAGCTTACTAAAAGAAAGACATGGTTAACATTAAAGCTTTGACAGACATGTAGTACACAAGCTCCCCCTACAAGTGTGCAAGATTTTAGATTTTGGTTTTGGACTACCACAAGCACACATGAGAGAAAAGCAAGATGTGTTGCATGCAGCTTGGCTATATGCATCAGAGCAGATAAGGTAAATGAGATATGATGCATATGTGCATGATGATTTCTTGCAAACAAGTATTCACAAGCAGGTTACCATCATGCACATCCTGCAAGATGCATATACTTACCTTGAAGTTCCTTGGTGATGTACCTGAAGGAATAAACTTGGGAAAACACGGTTAGATAACACAAGAGTAGTTCTTCAACCAACAGCAAGAACATCAAGAGTACCAAGCCAGGTATGACATGTATAAAGAGTGTCTCATGATGAGCACTAGCTTGAATCAGCCAACATGTCTCCCAAGACTAAAAGATTTTCAATGAGCTCTGAGAGATTTTGCTTTTCATAAAATACCAATTGTGATCTTTTAAGATACCAATTGTATAAGATACCAATTGTACATTACAGAATATACCAATGGTGAGAGCAAGACAAACAAAATCAAGAGAAATAATGCCAACAGTGTTATCACAGTGAAATATATGGCAAAGCTTTTGATGTGATCCTCTCCCCCTTAAGGTAAGGATGTTTTTCTTCCTTTAAGATATCTTTTCTCCTCTTATCCTCCAATCTTCCCTGTAAGTTCTCCAGCTCCCCCTAAATCTTCTCCCCCTTTGACATCAAGTGCCGAAAAGGACAGGTGACCAGGAAGGGCAGGAAAGATGGAAGGAAAGAAGCGGGTTCATTAAGAATCACAACTGAGCAACTTTAGTATGTAGAATGGAAATCAATTAGGTGAGCTGTAGAAGATGATATCCTAGTGAATGTAAATCGGTGACACCGAATTGATATGGATCGGTGAGTCCGAAAGTCTGAGACTTAGGGCAGATCCCTTTTTCGGTCAGACCGAAATGATTGAATCGGTGACGCCGAGTTTAATTCCAAGGAAATGAAAAAGAAAAAAAAATTCAGCTCACTTTGCAAGAAATGTTTCAGAAGATTTGCAATGAATTTGTAAATGATTTTCAGGGAATTTATCAGAGCGAAAGGATATTCACAAGAACTAAAGAAACAGAAATGAAAAGAGTGCTAGATGAAGTTTTTTTTTTTTTTTGAAAAACAAGGAAACTCAATGAGAGAGCATAAGAGAAAAACAGAAAACTCCAAAACATATGTACTTCATCTAGACAGGGGTCGGCGACAAAGTCACCTATGTTTGAGTATATTGACTTAGGAGTCAAATGAGAACATTTGATCATAGGTCATACTCATCGTTTAAGCTCAAAATGGGGTTACCATTTTTCGATTAAGCATTTGATGTGATCACATCCTTTGAAGCTGCTTGTACTCATGTCTTTGAGCAAAGCTTTTTCAAGATGTGAAAGACATACCTTGGGTTTGTTGTTGCTTGTTCTCATGTAGGTGAACTTGTTATTGATGCTCATAGGATGTGAGGTTAGAGCACCATTTTCAAGTGTGTAGTTCATCTTCCTACATGGGTTAGGCAAGCAAGGAAATTCTTCAAGAATATCCAATATGACATGAGTGAAGTACTAGAAGTATGTGGTGTCAAAAAGGATATGTGGAATTTTGTTCCTTGAACTCAACATCCCAAGAGCTAGATACTTGGTCAATGACAAGATTACTCATGATTTGAGTGAGTGTGATAATCTTGTGGAATGTAGACCATCCAAGTACCTGCAAGGAGTTAGATGCAATACAAGGGGGCAAATGTGTCCAAGACATATGATCATCATCATAAGAGAAATATCAAGGATTAGTCAAATAGGTTCATGCCTTGCATGCATCAATGGAGTTTTCACTCCAAGTTTGAAGCATCAATGATGTTCAACTCACTCCTTAGGCGACAAAACACTTTCTCATCAAGTGGTTTTGTGAAGATATCTGCAAGCTGTTTGTCAGTACGAACATGCTTAAGATCAATGTCACCTTTAGCAATATGATCACGAATAAAATGGTGACGAACTTCAATGTGTTTCGTGCGAGAGTGTTGCACAGGATTGTGTCCAATCTTAATTGCACTCTCGTTGTCACAAAGCAAAGGAACATGTCTTGCATGTATCCCATAGTCCTTAAGCATTTGTTTCATCCATAGCAACTGAGCACAACACGAACCAGCAGCAATATATTCTGCTTCTGCAGTCGATAATGATATTGAGTTTTGTTTCTTGGATGACCAGGACACAAGGGATCGACCAAGAAATTGACATGTACCCGAAGTTGACTTTCTATCTATCTTGTCTCCGGCATAGTCCGAGTCGGAATAGCCAACAAGATCGAAAGAGGCCCTCTTAGGATACCAAATGCCAAAGTTAGGTGTGTGTATCAAATATCTCACAATTCTTTTAACAGCTTTAAGATGACATTCTTTAGGAGCAGCTTGATATCGAGCACACATGCATACACTCAAAGATAATATCGGACGAGAAGCACAAAGATATAGTAGAGAACCAATCATGGATCGATAAACCTTTTGATCAACAGGTTCTCCATCTTTAGTCAAGTCATTATGTCCATTAGTAGGCATGGGGGTTCTCATACCTTTGCTCTCTTGCATGTTGAACTTCTTGAAGAGATCCTTAGTGTACTTAGTTTGTGAAACAAAAGTACCCTCCTTAGATTGCTTGATTTGCAACCCAAGGAAGAACTTGAGTTCACTCATCATGGACATCTCATACTTCTCTGACATAAGCTTCCCAAACTTCTCACTAAAATCAGGGTTAGTTGATCCAAAGATAATATCATCGACATATATTTGGCACACAAATAGTTCTCCGTCAACCCTTTTTGTGAATAGCGTTGAGTCAATTTTACCAATTTCAAATCCTTTTTCAAGAAGAAAGCTAGTCAAGCATTTGTACCAAGCTCTAGGGGCTTGTTTAAGACCATAAAGAGCTTTGTGCAATTTATAAACATGATTAGGCTTTTTAGGATTCACAAACCTGGGAGGTTGTTTCACAAATACTTCCTCCTCAATTTCACCATTCGAAAAGCACTTTTAATGTCCATTTGATAGAGAGTAATGTTATGGTGGTTGGCATAAGCAAGAAGAATGCGAATGGACTCAAGTCTAGCAACGGGGGCATAGGTCTCACCATAGTCCATACCTTCGACTTGTGTGTAACCTTGTGCTACGAGTCGAGCCTTGTTGCGGATGACTTGTCCATCTTCATCTTGCTTGTTCCGAAACACCCATTTGGTTCCAATGACGTTTTGGTCATCATTGGGCTTCTCTACCAAAGACCAAACGTTGTTCCTCTCGAAGTTGTGCAGCTCTTCATGCATAGCGTTCACCCAGTCCGGGTCTTCAAGCGCTTCTTCTACCTTCATAGGTTCAAGACTAGAAATAAATGAGTAATGCTCACAAAAGTTAGCTAAACGAGTTTTAGAGCGAGTGATTCTCCCAGAGTCGATATCATTCATCATTTGTTCCACGGGATGGTCTTTCTTGACTCTTTCTCGAACTCGGGATAGCTTTTGTCGTGGTCGTGGCTGAGCTTCCTCATCATCCTCATCTTCTTCTTCATCTGTGTTGTTGGTGTTGTCTTGAGGTGGTGGAGAAGGAGGTTGTGGTGGATCTTCTTGTCGCACTTCCTCATCTTGGTGAGTTCCACTTGTGGAAGCCTCCATGTTGCCTTGAGGTTCACCTTGCCGTGAGGTAGGGGCTCCACATATGTAGATGAGGTACTCTCCTTCACTTCCATGGGACGAATCTTTCCAATGGATAAGTCTTGAATGGCTTCGATGGGTCCTTGTCTCCTACATCAATAGGCATTTGCTCTACTTGCGAGCCATTAGATTCATCAAACTTCACATCTACCGTCTCTTCAACCTTTGGGTGAAATTATTGTGAACACGGTAGGTGTGAGAGTTTGATCCATAACCGAGGAAAAACCTTCATGAGTTTTAGGAGCAAATTTAGACCGACGATGCTTATCAAGAATATAGCATTTTGAACCAAAGACACGAAAATATCCCACTTGGGGTTTGTTACCCGTGAGGAGCTCGTATGAAGTCTTGCCGAGAAGCTTGTGAAGATAAAGTCATTGATGGCATGACAAGTCGTCTCAACGGCTTCACCCCAAAAGTGTTTTGGTGTCTTGTATTCATCAAGCATTGTCCTTGCCATCTCAATGAGTGTTCGGTTCTTCCTCTCAACAACCCCGTTTTGTTGAGGTGTGTACGTAGTGAGAACTCATGTAGAATCCCTTCCTCATCGAGGAAAGAGTCCACATGGGCGTTCTTGAACTCCGTTCGTTGTCACTCCGAACCTTCTTGATCTTCACCTCAAATTGATTACGAGCCTTTCTAGCAAAGGTTTTGAAGATTTTCGAACCTGCGATTTGTCATCAAGTAGAAATACCCACGTAAATCTGGAAAAGTCATCTACAATAACTAGACCAAAGGAGTTACCACCAAGACTTTTGTAAGCATTGGGACGAAGAGATCCATATGAAGAAGCTCAAGCGGTCTCCTTGTGGTCATGATATTCTTCACGGATGACTTCCTCCAACCTGTTTTCTGCTTGACATGCCTTTGCAGAGTCTATCTTTGTCAAAGAAAACATCTTTAACACCAAGAATGTGATCTCCTTTGATTAGCTTATCTAAATTTAGCATACCAACATGTCCAAGCCTTCTATGCCAAAGCCAACCTTTAGCAGATTTAGCAATAAAGCAAGTTCTAGGTTGAGCTTTCTTAGTGAAATCGACAATGTATAGGTCACTTCTCGAATGCCAAGAAAGACCATGTTATGATTGTCACTCGAAAAACTTGGCAATCTACTTTGGTGAATAGCACATTGTATCCAAAGTCAGCTAATCTAGACACGGAAAGTAAATTGTATCCAAGTGATTCAACAAGCATGACATTTTAATGGAGCTATCATGAGATATGGCCACCTTACCAAGGCCAAGTACCTTACCCTTGGAGTTGTCTCCAAAAGTCACATACTTGCGTGGACCATCGTTCTTTGCAAGCTCTCGAAACATGTCTTCATCTCCGGTCATGTGATCGGTGCATCCACTATCAAGAATCCATTCTTTGCCACGGATATGTAGTCTCTCATATTTGCCATTAGATGAGACTCTTCATGATCTTGTCTAGCTCGGTGTCCGAATCGTCATCATGCTCATGCTTATCATCATATTGACCCATAGATAAATCATCATCAATACCTAGGTCAATTTGACAATGACTTGCATCAGTTTTATCAACGTGATAATAGTCATCGGAATGCAAAACAAGAGCATTTCTTATTCGAACATTGATAAAACCGGGATCACCCTTCTTTTTCATAAGATCACGAAGCTCAAAGAAGCATTTATCAAAGTTAGGATCTTTGGGGCGCAACATATCAAATTCAACTGTCTTGTATAGAATTTCATCAAGACCTCTCAACGAGTAGTCCGGATAAAGTTCTTCCAAGAACTTCCACATGGCATGGCGCACTCAAAGTTAAGTGACAAGCTCAAGCAAGTTATCGAGCAAACCTCTAATGATAAGATTGACAGTTCTAAGGTTCTGAAGCAAATCAAGCTCTTCATCTACATGGGGTGCAAGGGGTCAAATGGTGGTACATATGGGGTTTCAACATATTTGCGCAAATTGTATATCTTAAAGATAGCAAGCATTTCAATCCTCCACGAGTTATAGGACACTCCATCAAGAATAGGCACTCTATGACTAACACTCCCAAGCGTGAACCGTCCATCTTCCTCCAATGGTGTGCAAACCAAAGCAATGGAAACCAATGCTCTGATACCAATTGTAGGATCGTTGAAGGCAAGAGTGTCTAGAGGGGGGGTGATTAGACAACTCGACAAGATAAAAGATTATGCCTTTTGATTAACATAGGTTCATAGTAAATTCACAATGAAGGACAAGTCAAGCATCATGCATACAAGTCGAGCAACATACTAAGCATGCAATTCTAGAGTATAGGGCAGCGGAAAGTAAATTGCATGAATAGTAAGGAGAGATTGTGAAGAGCAAACGCAATTGGAGACACGGAGATTTTTTCTCGTGGTTCCGATAGGTGGTGCTATCGTCAATCCACGTTGATGGAGACTTCAACCCACGGAGGGTAACGGCTGCTTGAGTCCACGGAGGGCTCCACCCACGAAGGGTCCACGAAGAAGCAACCTTGTCTATGCCATCATGGCTTCGTCCACGGAGGACTAGCCTTACTCGGGTAGATCTTCATGAAGTAGGCGATCTCCTTGCCCTTACAAACTCCTTGGTTCAACTCCACATCATGACGGAGGCTCCCAAGCGACACCTAACCAATCTAGGAGGCACCACCCTCCAAAAGGTAATAGATGGGGTTGGTGATGATGAACTCCTTGCTCTTGTGCTTCAAATGATAATCTCCCCAACACTCAACTCTCCTCACCGATTTGGCTGTGGTGGAGGAAGGGATTGAGTGGAAAGCAACTTGGAAAGACTAGAAATCAAGTGTCATATGGTGGGAGTGGAGCAACTTGATCTCAACACAAGGGTAGGTAGTTTTCTTCTCGAAATGTAAGGTAGGAGTGGTAGTTCTTTCGATGGCTCTCTCCACGAATGAAGAGGAGGTGGAGGGTATTTATAGCCTCCACACAAAATCCAACCGTTACACACATTTGAGCAATCTCGGTCGGACCGAAGTTGACAACTCGGTCGGACCGAAAGTTCAAATCTTGTGAGCGTTGGGATTTTCGGTGGGACCGAAAATACAATCTCGGTTAGTCCGATTCTTCCAAAGTCTAGGGTTTGCCAATCTCGGTGGGACCGACTTTCTCATCTCGGTGACACCGATTTGAGTCTGAAGGTTTCTGAAGCTTGGCAACACCAATTTCGAATGACCGAGTTTGGAATCGGAAAATCCGAGATTCTTAGGGTTTGGCTATATGGTGAGGTGGTTCATCTCGGTGTGGTGAGTTTGGAATCGGTGGGACCGAGATTACTTATGAGTTTATGTTGGAATGAAAGATTGCTGATTGTTTGAGAGATAAATCACTAAGCACCTTAGAGCAACCAGATCATCATCATAACCTCACCCCCTTTTAATAGTATTGGCTTTCCTATGGACTCAATGTGATCTTGGATCACTAAACCAAAAATGGAGTCTTGAGCTTTTGCCAATCCTTTCCTTAGCATCCTAGGGGTCCACCCTTCTAGTTCTTTTGCCATTGCCAGAGTGATTGACTTTCCTGAGACATACTTGATAAAAGCATTAGTCCAACCACAAAGTATGTTGTCATTAATTACCAAAACCACCTAGGGAGCAAGTGTGCTTTCAAGTGTTTATATCTTTCAAGTGTTTATGGTGCTTAGGATGAATGAGGAAATATATCCTTCAAGTGTTTATACGTGCGTTGTACGTACACGTTTACTAGTTTGATCCGGTAAAAGTTTCCCTTTTTCAGATATGCGGTGTCGCACATAACAAGCATGCTCATCTAAAGATTTGCCCTCAACCACGCTAGTTGGGGTTTCAGCGCGAGCACATAGGGATCAAAGATGATCTAAGTAAAAAGCTTCAGTAGTGTGATAGATTTTGAGTGGTTCTTCAACCATTGGTGTAGTAGGTACAACTATTTTTTTTGGTATTTTGCGTTTCCTACCCATAACTAAAGATAGAAAACAACTAATAACAACAAATAACAATTACTTAGTGATAAAGCAAACAAGCACACACGAGAATATTCACCCCACACTATGACTCCCTGGCAACGGCGCTAGAAAAAGGTCTTGATAACCCACAAGTATAGGGGACCAATTGTAGCCTCTTTCGATAAGTAAGAGTGTCGAACCCAACGAGGAGCTAAAGGTAGAACAAAAATTCCCTCAAGTTCTATCGACCACCAATACAACTCTACGCATGCTTGACGTTCGCTTTACCTAGAACAAGTATGAAACTAGAAGTACTTTGTAGGTGTTGTTGGATAGAATTACAAGATAATAAAGATCACGTAAATAAAAAGTAGGGGCTGTTTAGATAAAGAAGCAATAAAGTTAGTATAGCGAGTGTGAAAACATGTTGGTAGGAGTTGTGAAATTGTCCCTAGGAAATTGACTACTTTACTAGACCGATAGCAAGTTTTATGTGGGAGAGGCCACTGCTAGCATGTCATCCCTGACTTGGAATTCTATGCACTTATGATTGGTACTATTAGCAAGCATCCGCAACTACTAACATTCATTAAGGTAATACCCAACCATAGCATTAAGATATATTGGTCCCCCTTCAATCCCGTATGCATCAATTTCTATGCTAGGTTGAAGCTTCTGTCACTCTTGCCCTTCAATACATAGTCCTATCAACATACAACTAACCCTATGGTGTGATCCACACGCGCGCTCATTTGATGGGCACCAAAGGACAGAAACATGATCACAAGAAAATTAAATCAATCATAGCAATTCACCAATTACCAATAGGACAACGAAAATCTACTCAGACATCTTAGGATTGCAACACATCATTGGATATTAATATGAAGCATAAAGCACCATTTTCAAGTAGAGGGTACAACGGGTTGCGGGAGAGTGGACCGCTGAATATAGATGGGTGAAGGTGATGGAGACGTTGGTGAAGATGACAGAGGTGTTGGTGTAGATCGCGGTGATGATGATGGCCCCCGGCGGTGTTCTGGCGCCACCGAAAGCGAGGGGGAGAGAGCCCCCCTTCTTCTTCTTCTTCCTTGACCTTCTCCCTAGATGGGAGAAGGGTTTCCCCTCTGGTCCATGGTCTCCATGGCGTGGGAGGGGCGAGAGCCCCTCCGAGATTGGATCTGTCTCTCTCTGTTTCTGCGTTCCCAGATTCTGCCCTTTCACCGTTTCTTATATTCCTGGAGATCCGTAACTCCGATTGGATTGAAACCTTCACCACGATTCGTTTCCGGATATTAGCTTTCTTGCGGCAAAAGAAGAGCAGCAACCGCCTTATGGGGTTGTTGGTGTTTAGGGAATGGGGGTACCCAGACTTGCCTGCCTGCAGCCTGCGGCATGGCTCAAGGAGTGGCCCAATACGGCCCATCTTCATCAACACATGCTCAAGACCCTCGCGAGGGGCAAGCCTCATGGGCGGACGACAGAGGCTTCCTCGAGCCGCGGCCTCGTCAGGCTGGCTCACGAGGAGGCGGAGAGATCAAGCGGGGTACCTCACGAGGTGCCCATGACGCAAGCCATGACGACCAAAGCGCGGCGGGTGCCAAAGGGCGGCGCTGCTCTGCGCAGAGTCCTTGTTTCCCCTTTGGTGCAAAGGGGGCAAGCGCAGGCAAGGGTATCAAGCAAAGGCAACCATTTCGGTGCAACAAGACCAAGACCAACAGGACGGCAGAGCGGAGGTCATCGTGGAGCCCAAGCTAGCGTCATCGTCAGGGTCTTTTGGCAGGTGAGGACCAACTTCAGTCAGGATAAGTGTACTAGATGTTCCCCTTCAAAATGGCCAATTGTTGGCGCCCTTCCCGCTCAATATTTGGGAAGAGGCCCGGGGCCTTCGCCTATAAATAGGACTAGCAACCCACAAGGTAGGGGCATCTGGATCTTTTTCGGCATCAAGCTAGAGGCAACGAGAGAACAACCAGAGAGAGAGAGAGAGAGAGGCGACTGAACTCCCCTAGCAGTTCGTCGCACCAACCAAGAACAGACCCTCGCAAGGCTGTTCTTCCCTTGTACTGTTCCTCATCAGCCCCAGAGGCAATCCACACACCATAAAATGGAGTAGGGTATTACACCACAATGGTGGCCTGAACCAGTATAAATCTTGTGTCCCTTGCATTGTTCTTCGCGTAGCTTAGATCCTAGTGAGGCAGTGAAACATGGGTAGGCTGAGGGTGTGATCTCCGCGCGCACCCAAGTGTTCGAACCTCAAGGGTCTGCCGGAACCCGAAATCTGACATTTGGCGCGCCAAGTAGGGGTGTGCCGGAATCTGCCCTCCGTCGCCTCGTGTTTCGCCGCCCGTCGCATCATCATCATCATGTACGGCGACCCCACGGGCAACCTATATCCTTGGGCGGCCTGGCCCGCCCACGCAGAGCCGCTTGCCCAGGGCGACCTCGACCCCGTGCCCCAGGCAGCTCGCGGTCTGCAGGGCTGCTGCGGGCTGTGGGCGACGCGGTCAGGCGACACCGGCCCTCACACCGCGGCAGGTCCGAGCGGCAGCAAGGGCGTCGAGCCAAGCCGCGGCCACGGCGTCGTACTCACGGCGAGAGCAGGCGAACTCAAGGGCCGCGCTCACGGTAGCGCGAGAACTACTGCAATGCAGGCTGCTAGAGGGCGGCCGCGACGTACTACTAGAGCGGGTGGCAGAGCTCCTGGCCTCGGGGGCTCCCCCCTTCTGCACCCAGCAGCCGCCTTAGGCCCAAGGTGGACTGCACGGAGGCCTCACGCATGCCCGCATAGCTCCCAGCGGATTCCAGGGCCACTCTAACGCCAAACTGGCCCTCAACGCCTGGCCACCAACGGCGTTGCCTTCACCTCCGACCTATGAAGGGGGATCCACCACGGCCCACGGTCCCGGAGAGCCGCCATGCTATCTCCCCCGGGTGGGCATCGTGAGTAGAACTGCGTGGCACATGGGGCACTATGGCGAGGCATTCGGGGCGGCGGCCCCGAAGGCATATGTGCCCCACATGATGGACCAAGGACACGCGCAGGAGGAAGACCATGGCCAGTTCCTCGGCCCAGGCTGGGGAGAAGAAGCACCCGAGGCTGAGCTCTTTCAAGAACCAAGGGAAGGCCCTGTCGACCGTGCCGGAGGCAGTGACTATTGGGTACCGCTAATCCCTCAGGAACAGGCATACGCTAACCATGGATCGCAGGAGGTACAGGTCATCACAGCAGGTGGCTGCCCCAATCCAACAGCTCCCTACCCCTCAGGAGGAGGGCACTGGGGGCTGCAGGAGAGGGGCCAAGATCCGGCCTCGCCCACACGACGCTCGGAGCAAGGCACCCTGAGGAGGTAGGCCCTCTGCCGGGGAGGTGCCCCAGGGCCTACCCCCGGCAGAGGACCCGTGGTCGTCGGGGGAACCGCTGGCGACCGCTCTATCCCATCGGCGGCGTCCTCGGTCTCCGGCCATCGTCGGTGGCGATAGAGTGTGGCGCAAGGCGGGGCCCTCATCTGGCGATATGAAGCAAGGCCGGTACCTGTGAAGAAGGCCCAGTGCCTGTGAAGCTCGTCATCCCGTGACACTCTCACGTAATAATGAGTGGGGTTGTACACGCCCCAGAGTCTCCGGAGAGCCGCCCTCGGGCCTCGGGGGCTCCCGCCCATGCCCAGTTGCAGCACTTAGCTCCGCGTTGGTGAGAAGACGTCGAAGACTAGACTAGGTGCCGGACGCGGCCTTTTCTGCTTTTCCCCTTGGTTGTTGCTTTTCCCTGTTTGGATTTAAGTTGGATTTGAGCTTAAAACTTGCGTGTGTCCGGGGAAGGGGTGTTTTAGTCTCGTTCGAGCAATCTCTTGCGTTACAGTTTGCCGCTTTGCGTCCGTCAGAAGCTTGACTGCCTCCCTCGTGAGCCCCTCACGAGCCGGGCCAGGCCCAGCATGAACGCAGCCCAGACTGCCATCGGCACGCCCTCTCAGGAGGATCTACTTGCAGGTTCAACAGGCTCGTTCGGGAGACGCTCAGGGCACCAGGGCCCTCCGCAGGCTAGCTCGGGGCCCACGCGGGTCAAAGGTAAACAAGCCGGTCGGCTCGCCATAAACCAGTCGCCCGGCGCAGGCACACGAGTGATATCATGTCTACAAATACGCTAACTGCAAGTTTTTACATGAGGGGCTCCCCCTCCCAAAATGCTCTTACAACCTTTTTGGGCCAAGCCCGAACTCTCTCTGCGCAGGGTAAAAACAGGACATCACACGGTCAGTCGGATAAATCCCCCCAATGCATCCCCGGGGACACCTCCGGAGCCGCCGCTGGCGTCGCTGGCCTCGCCGTCGCCTCCTACGTCGCCACCAACAGCACCTGGGCCATTCACCACTCCGCCCTCGTCGGCGGCTACGACCACACCATCGTTATCAGTGATGAAGGCCCGAACCAGGGCGTCCACGTTGTCTTCCACTCAGCTCGCTAGATTGTCCCGGATAGCCAAGGGCACCGGTGCGATGGCGGCATCGAAGTCGAAGTGGGGATCCATGTTCTGAAGGTGGCTGAAGACGCGAGAGAAAGCACGCCCAAGTAGGGCGCGGCTCCTCTCCTCCACCAACCTGTCGGCTCTACCCGAACGGGCCTCCAGCTGCGTCACCACGTCGGTGAAGAACTGAAGATTACCAGTATAGTTGACCACATGAGGTTCCCCAACGGCTGCCTCGTAGATGATACCCAAGGCCGTGTTGGCTCTTTCCCGGAGCTCGCGGAGCATTGGGCTGTGCACGTGCTCCAAGGTCTGCCGCTGGCGTATCTCGTCCTTGTTCCGCCGAGCGACGGCCTCGGCCGCTTCCACCCATTGGTGGAGAAGAAGCACCTCGGCACGGGAGGAAGCCGGTTCCGCCTGAGCCACGCCAAGGGCGGCCCCGGTAGCGTCCGCACGCCGCATCACTTCATCGAGCTTGGCCCTCAAGGTGGCGGTCCTGCCCTCTTCTTCGACCCGGATCAGCTCAAGCCTTTCCTCGAACTCGCACTCGAGGTTCGAGCGAGCCGCCGCCACCCGGTGATCAACTTCTTCCGAGGCTCGGGCTTCCCTCGCGGCAACATCATCCTCCGCCTGCGCCACCATACGCTCCCTCGTCTCTAATCGCTCGAGTTCCAGGGCGCGCTCGGTGGCCTCGAGCTTCAGTGCCTCCTCACGTTTCTGAAGCTCTGCCCGATCAACCGAGTCCCCCTCCATCGATGCAAGGGCCGCCTCGTGCAACTCCACCTGTTGCTCCAGGGAGCTACTCCGGGCCCGGAGCTCCCACGCTCGCTCTTCTGCGGCCCTGCACCACTGGTCGGCCTCGTGAGCCTCCTCGACGGCCCGGGAGCAGGCCTCCCGAGAAGCTGCCAGCGACGCCTCGGCCTTCTCATTGTTGAGGCCAAGCTGGTGGCGTGCAAGGGCAACGGCCACCTTCAGCTTGTGCCTCTCCTCTGCTAGGCGCAGGCCCTCGGCCTCAAGGCGCGCGTCCTCGTCAGCGAGCTCTGAACCAAGTTGGCTCACCGCGTCCGCCGCCCTCCGGAGGAACCCTTGGCGGAGGGCACGGCGCTCCCGAGCGCGCTCAAGCACGTCTTCCGCATCTCCTTCCTCCTCGGACGCACGAGGAGGGCCACGGGTCAGCACTCCCCCGCTGGGCAGGGGGCTGGGGGCTGGCACCCTCGCGATGGCGGGACGCGCCTCGCCAGAAGCCTGGCCCAGAGCCAATTCGCCCTCCAAGGAAGATCGCAAGGCCGACCTCAGCCAGTCATCGTCCACAACCAGTCGAAGAGCCCAGGGCAGGCTGGCTATGCCCCGGGAGGGCTCGCGAAGGACAATCGGGAGGGGTGCAGAACCAAGACGCACTGCAGGATGGCCTGCCTCTCCAACCGGCCTCACCGCAAGGGCAGTGCTGGAGCCCGAGACGCTTGGAGAAGGCGGAGAGGGCGAGGCCTGGAGGGATGGCTCCTCAACCACCTTCGTGTACTCCGCAGGAAGGGCCCTGCAGGGTAATGATCAGCTGAAGCAGCAGGACAGAAAGGAACAGAGGACGGGAAAGGCTTACTCATCAATGGCGAAGTACTTCCTGCGCTTCAATAGGCGGCAAGGGTAATCGTGTTGGGGAACGTAGTAATTTCAAAAAATTTCCTACGCACACGCAAGATCATGGTGATGTCAAACAGCGAGAGGGGAGAGTGTTGTCTACATACCCTTGTAGACCAAGCGAAGCGATCTGGCGTAGAGGAAGTAGTCGTCGTTCTCCTCGCGATCCGACCGATCCGGTGCCGTTACTCCGGCGCCCGAGTTCTTGACACACGTACAGCTCGATGGCGTCCTCGTACTCGATCCAGCCGAGTGTCGAGGAGAGTTTCGTCGACCTGACGGCGTGGTGGCGATCTTGATGTTTCACCGTGCGCGAGGCTTCGCCTAAGCTTGCGGACAGTATAACGAGGTGGAATATGGTGGAGAGGGCACCGCACACGGCTAAGAGCGATCTCAAGATCAACTTGTGTGTTCCAAGGTGCCCCCCTGCCCCCGTATATAAAGGAGCAAGGGGGGAGGGGACCGGCGGCCAAGGGAGGCGCGCCAAGGGAGTCCTACTCCCTCTGGGAGTAGGATTCCCCCAATCCTAGTTGGACTAGGATTCCGGAGGAAAGAGAGAGAGGGGCGGCCCTTCTCCTAGTCCTAGTAGGACTAGGGAAGGGGGGGAGGCGCGCGCCCACCTAGGGCTGGCCCCTTCTCCTTTCCACTAAGGCCCATCGAGGCCCATTTACCTCCCGGGGGGTTCCGGTAACCTCCGGTACTCGATAAATTCCGTTTTAGCCGGAACCATTCGAACTCCAAACATAGGCTTCCAATATATCAATCTTTATGTCTCGACCATTCCGAGACTCCTCGTCATGTCCGTGATCACATCCGGGACTCGAACTTCTTGGTACATCAAAATACATAAACTCATAATAAGCATCGCCGAAACCTTAAGCGTGCGGACCCTACGGTTCGAGAACAATGTAGACATGACCTAGAACCATTCATGGTCAATAACCAACTACGGGACCTGGATGCCCATATTGGTTCCTACATATTCTCTGAAGATCTTTATCGGTCGGACCGCATAACAACATCGTTGTTCCTTTGTCATCGGTATGTTACTTGCGAGATTCGATCGTCGGTATCCAATACCTAGTTCAATCTCGTTACGGCAAGTCTCTTTACTCGTTCCGTAATACATCATCTCACAACTAACTCATTAGTTGTAGTGCTTGCAAGGCTTGATGATGTGCATTACCGAGAGGGCCCAGAGATACCTCTCCGAGCAATCGGAGTGACAAAACCTAATCTCGAAATCGCCAACCCAACATTTGCCTTTGGAGACACCAGTAGTACTCCTTTATAATCACCCGATTCACGTTGTGGCGTTTGGTAGCACCAAAGTGTTCCTCCGTAAACAGGAGTTGCATAATCTCATAGTTACGAGGAACATGTATATGTCATGGATAAAAGCGGTAGCAACATACTAAGCGATCGTGTGCTAAGCTAAGGGAATGGGTCATGTCAATCGATCATTCAAATAATGATGTGACCTTGTTAATCAAATAACAACTCTTTGTTCATGGTTAGGAAACATAACCATCTTTGATTAACAAGCTAGTCAAATAGAGGCATACTAGTGACACTCTGTTTGTCTATATATTCACACATGTATTATGTTTCCGGTTAATACAATTCTAGCATGAATAATAAACATTTATCATGATATGAGGAAATATATAATAACTTTATTATTGCCTCTAGGGCATATTTCCTTGAGTCTCCCACTTGCACTAGAGTCAATAATCTAGATCACATCACCATGTGATTAACATCGATAGTTCACATCATCATGTGATTAACACCTATAGTTCACATCGCCATGTGACCAACACCCAAAGGGTTTACTAGATTCAGTAATCTAGTTCACATCGCTATGTGATTAACACCCAAAGAGTACTAAGGTGTGATCATGTTTTGCTTGTGAGAGAGTCTTAGTCAGCGGGTCTTTCACATTCGGATCCGTTATGTATTTTGCAATTTTTCTATGTCTACAATGCTCTGCACGAAGCTACTCTAGCTAATTGCTCCCACTTTCAATATGTATCTAGATCGAGACTTAGAGTCATCCAGATCAGTGTCAAAACTTGCATCGACGTAACCCTTTACGATGAACCCTTTTGTCACCTCCATAATCGAGAAACATATCCTTATTCCACTAAGGATAATTTTTGACCGCTGTCCAGTGATCTACTCCTAGATCACTATTGTACTTCCTTGCCTAACTCAATGTAGGGTATACAATAGATCTGGTACACAGCATGGCATACTTTATAGAACCTATGGCCAAGGCATAGGGAATGACTTTCATTCTCTTTCTATCTTCTGCCGTGGTCGGGTTTTGAGTCTTACTCAATTTCACACCTTGCAACACAGGCAAGAACTCTTTCTTTGACTGTTCCATTTTGAACTACTTCAAATTCTTGTCAAGGTATGTACTCATTGAAAAAAACTTATCAAGCGTCTTGATCTATCTCTATAGATCTTAATGCTCAATATGCAAGCAGCTTCACCGAGGTCTTTCTTTGAAAAACTTCTTTCAAACACTCCTTTATGCTTTGCAGAATAATTCTACATTATTTCCGATCTATAATATGTCATTCACATATACTTATCAGAAATGTTGTAGTGCTCCCACTCACTTTCTAGTAAATACAGGCTTCACTGCAAGTCTGTATAAACTATATGCTTTGATCAACTTATCAAAGCGTATATTCCAACTCCGAGATGCTTGCACCAGTCCATAGATGGATCATTTGGAGCTTGCACACTTTGTTAGCTCCTTTGGATCGATAAAACCTTCGGTTGCATCATATACAACTCTTCCTCCCGATACCCATTCAGAATGCAGTTTTACATCCATTTGCCAAATTTCATAAATTGTGGCAATTGCTAACATGATTCGACAGACTTAAGCATCGCTACAGTTGAGAAAATCTCATTGTAGTCAACAACTTGAACTTGTCAAAAACCTTTTTGCGACAAGTCGAGCTTTGTAGATAGTAACACTACTATCGTCGTCCGTCTTCCTCTTGAAGATCCATTTATTTTCTATTGCTTGCCTACCCTCGGGCAAGTCAACCAAAGTCCATACTTTGTTTTCATACATGGATCCCATCTCGATTTCATGGCCTCAAGCCATTTTGCGGAATCTGGGCTCACCATCGCTTCTTCATAGTTAATAGGTTCATCATGATCTAGTAGCATGATTTCCGAGCAGGATTACCGCACCACTCACAGTGCGGATCTTACTCTGGTTGATCTCGAGGTTACGTAGTAACTTGATCGAAGTTACATGATCATCATCATTAGCTTCCTCACTAATTGGTATAGTAGTCACAAGAACAGATTTACGTGATGAACTACTTTCAATAAGGAACAGTCAGATTACCTCATCAAGTTCTACTTTCCTCCCACTCACTTCTTTCGAGAGAAACTCCTTCTCTAGAAAGGATCCATCTTAAGCAACGAATATTTTGCCTTCGGATCTGTGCTAGAAGGTGTACCCAACAATTTCCTTTGGGTATTCTATGAAGACGCACTTCTCTGACTTGGGTTCGAGCTTATCAGGATGAAACTTTTTCACATAAGCATCGCAGCCCCAAACATTAAGAAACGACAACTTTGGTTTCTTGCTAAACCACAGTTCATATAGTGTCGTCTCAGCGGTTTAGATGGTGCCCTATTTAGCGTGAATGCAGCTGTCTCTAATGCATGATCCCAAAACGATATTGGTAAATCGGTAAGAAACATCATAGACTGCACTATATCCAATAAAGTGTGGTTACGATGTTTGGACACACCATAACATTGTGGTGTTCCAGGTGGCGTGAGCTGTGAAACTATTCCACATTGTTTTAATTGAAGACCAAACTCGTAACTCAAATATTCGTCCCCGCGATCGAATCGTAGAAACCTTATTTTCTTGTCACGATGATTTTTCCACTTCACTCTGAAATTCTTTGAACATTTCAACTATTTCAGACTTATGTTTCATCAAGTAGATATACCCATATCTGCTCAAATCATCTTGTGAAGGTCAGAAAATAACGATACTTGCCACGAGCATCAACACTCATTGGATCGCATACATCGGTATGTATTATTTCCAATAAGTCGGTAGCTTGTTCCATTGTTCGGAGAACGGAGTTTTAGTCATCTTGCCCAAAAGGCACGGTTCGCAAGCATCAAGTGATTCATAATCAAGTGATTCCAAAATCCCATCGACATGGAGTTTCTTCATCGCTCTACACCAATATGACCTAAAAGCGGCGATTACCACAAGTAAGTTGCACTATCATCATTAACTTTGTATTTTTGGTTTCAATATTATGAATATGTGTATCACTACGATCGAGATCCAATGAACCATTTTCATTGGGTGTGTAACCATATAAGGTTTTATTCATGTAAGCAGAACAACAGTTTATTCTCTTACTTAAATGAATAACCGTATTGCAATAAACACGATCAAATCATATTCATGCTCAACGTAAACACCAAATAACATTTATTTAGGTTCAACACTAATCCGAAAGTATAGGGAGTGTGCGATGATGATCATATCAATCTTGAAACTACTTTCAACACACATCGTCACTTCACCCTTAACTAGTTTACATATTATACGCAATTCCGTTTGAGTTACTATTCATAGCAACCGAACCAGTACCAAATACCGAGGGTTGCCATAAACACTAGTAAAGCACACATAAAACACCAGATATCAAATATACCCTTTTTCACTTTGCCATCCTTCTTATCCACCAAATATTTGGGGTAGTTACGCTTCCGATGACCAGTCCCTTTGCGGTAGAAGCACTTAGTCTCGTGCTTAGGTCCGGACTTGGGCTTCTTCACTTGAGCAACAACTTGCTTGCCGTTCTTCTTGAAGTTCCCTTCCATCCCTTTGCCCTTTTCTTGAAACTAGTGGTCTTGTTAATCATCAACACTTGATGTTCTTTCTTGAATTCTACCTTCATCGATTTCATCATCATGAAAAACTCAGGAATCATTTTCATCATCCCTTGCATACTATAGTTCATCACGAAGTTCTACTAACTTGGTGATGGTGACTAGAGAATTCATCAATCACTATCTTATCCGGAAGATTAACTCCCACTTGATTCAAGCGATTGAAGTACCTGCACAATCTGAGCACATGCTCACTAGTTGAGCGATTCTCCTCCATCTTTTAGCTATAGAACTTGTTGAAAACTTCATATCTCTCAACTCGGGTATTTGCTTGAAATATTCACTTCAATTCTGGAACATCTCATATGGTCCATGATGTTCAAAACATCTTTGAAGTCGATTCTAAGCCATAAAGCATGGTGCACAAAACTATCAAGTAGTCATCATATTGAGCTAGCCAAACGTTCATAACGTGCGCATCCGCTCCCGCAATAAGTCTGTCACCTAGCGGTGCATCAAGGACATAATTCTTACTGCAGAAGAATGAGGATAAACCTCAGATCACGGATCCAATCCGCATCATTGCTACTAACATTTTTCAACGCAATTTTCTCTAGGAACATATGAAAATAAACATATGAAAGCAACAACGCGAGCTATTGATCTACAACATAATTTGCAAAATACTACCAGGACTAAGTTCATGATAAATTTAAGTTCAATTAATCATATTACTAAAGAACTCCCACTTAGATAGACATCCCTCTAATCCTCTAAGTGATCACGTGATCCAAATTCAACTAAACCATAACCGATCATCACGTGAAATGGAGTAGTTTTCAATGGTGAACATCTTATGTTGATCATATCTACTATATGATTCACGCTCGACCTTTCGGTCTCCGTGTTCCGAGGCCATATCTGCATATGCTAGGCTCGTCAAGTATAACCCGAGTATTCTGCGTGTGCAAAACTGGCTTGCACCCGTTGTAGATGGACGTGAGCTTATCACACCCGATCATCACGTGGTGTGCAGGCACGACGAACTTTGGCAGCGGTGCATACTCGGGAGAACACTTCTTGATAATTTAGTGAGAGATCATCTTATAATGCTACCGTCAATCAAAGCAAGATAAGATGCATAAAAGGATAAACATCACATGCAAATCAATATAAGTGATATGATATGGTCATCATCATCTTGTGCTTCATGATCTCCATCTTGCAAAGCACCACCATGATCACCATCGTCACCGGCGCGACACCTTGATCTTCATCGTAGCATCGTTGTCGTCTCGCCAAACTTATGCTTCTCGACTATCGCTACCGCTTAGTGATAAAGTAAAGCATTACGAAGCGATTGCATTGCATACAATAAGCGACAACCATATGGCTCCAGCCGATTGCCGATAACCGGTTACAAAACATGATCATCTCATACAATAAAATATAGCATCACGTCTTGACCATATCACATCACAACATGCCTGCAAAAACAAGTTAGGCGTCCTCTACTTTGTTGTTGCAAATTTTACGTGGCTGCTACGGGCTTAAGCAAGATCCAGTCTCACCTCGCATCAAAACCACAACGATACTTCGTCAAATAGACTCCGTTTAACCTTCTCAAGGACCGGGCGTAGCCACACTCAGTTCAACTAAAGTGAGAGAGACAGACACCCACCACCACCTTTAAGCAATGAGTGCTCGTGGCGGTGAAACCAGTCTCGCGTAAGCGTCTGGCGTAATGTCGGTCTGGGCGCTTCATCTCACAATACCGCTGAACCAAAGTATGACATCTTTGGTAGGTAGTATGACTTGTATCGCCCACAACTCACTTGTGTTCTACTCGTGCAAAACATCAAACCATAGAAAAACCTAGGCTCGGATGCCCTTTGTTGGGGAGCGTAGTAATTTCAAAAATTTCCTCGCACACGCAAGATCATGGTGATGTACAGCAGCGAGAGGGGAGAGTGTTGTCTACATACCCTTGTAGACCCGGCGAAGCGATCTGGCGTAGAGGAAGTAGTCGTCGTTCTCCTCGCGATCCGACCGATCCGGTGCCGTTACTCCGGCGCCCCGAGTTCTTGACACACGTACAGCTCGATGGCGTCCCTCGTACTCGATCCAGCCGAGTGTCGAGGAGAGTTTCGTCGAGACGACGGCGTGGTGGCGATCTTGATGTTTCACCGTGCGAGCTTCGCCTAAGCTTGACAGTATAACCGAGGTGGAATATGGTGGAGAGGGCACGCTGACACGGCTAAGGAACGATCTCAAGATCAACTTGTGTGTTCCAAGGTGCCCCCTGCCCGTATATAAAGGAGCAAGGGGAGGGACGGCGACCAAGGGAGGCGCGCACAGGGAGTCCTACTCCTCAGGGGTAGGATTCCCCCAATCCTAGTTGGACTAGGATTCCGGAGGAAAGAGAGAGAGGGGGCGGCCCTTCTCCTAGTCCTAGTAGGACTAGGGAAGGGGGAGGCGCGCCCACCTAGGGCTGGCCCTTTCTCCTTTCCACTAAGGCCCATCGAGGCCCATTTACCTCCGGGGGTTCGGTAACCTCCGGTACTCGAAATTCCGTTTTACCGGAACCATTCGAACTCCAAACATAGGCTTCAATATATCAATCTTTATGTCTCGACCATTCCGAGACTCCTCGTCATGTCCGTGATCACATCCGGGACTCGAACTTCTTCGGTACATCAAAATACATAAACTCATAATAAGCATCGAAACCTTAAGCGTGCGGACCCTACGGTTCGAGAACAATGTAGACATGACCTAGAACCATTCATGGTCAATAACCAACAGCGGGACCTGGATGCCCATATTGGTTCCTACATATTCTCTGAAGATCTTTATCGGTCGGACCGCATAACAACATCGTTGTTCCCTTTGTCATCGGTATGTTACTTGCGAGATTCGATCGTCGGTATCAATACCTAGTTCAATCTCGTTACGGCAAGTCTCTTTACTCGTTCCGTAATACATCATCTCACAACTAACTCATTAGTTGTAGTGCTTGCAAGGCTTGATGATGTGCATTACCGAGAGGGCCGAGAGATACCTCTCCGACAATCGGAGTGACAAAACCTAATCTCGAAATCGCCAACCCAACATTTGCCTTTGGAGACACCTGTAGTACTCCTTTATAATCACCCAGTTATGTTGTGACGTTTGGTAGCACCCAAAGTGTTCCTCCGTAAACGGAGTTGCATAATCTCATAGTTACAGAACATGTATATGTCATGGATAAAAGCGGTAGCAACATACTAAGCGATCGTGTGCTAAGCTAAGGGAATGGGTCATGTCAATCGATCATTCAAATAATGATGTGACCTTGTTAATCAAATAACAACTCTTTGTTCATGGTTAGGAAACATAACCATCTTTGATTAACAAGCTAGTCAAGTAGAGGCATACTAGTGACACTCTGTTTGTCTATATATTCACACATGTATTATGTTTCCGGTTAATACAATTCTAGCATGAATAATAAACATTTATCATGATATGAGGAAATATATAATAACTTTATTATTGCCTCTAGGGCATATTTCCTTCAAATCGTCACCCAAGGCCTCCCTTCTCTTTCTGAGAGCCTCGAAGTCCACAGGCGACCAGGCTCGGTGCGAGGTCGGCTGCGGAGGAAGAAGCGCCAAGGTGCCCGGCGTCGGGAGCCTCGCCCAGGGACACCTCGCCAAACGCCATACCAAGGAGGGTGGCCAGGGCCTCGGGGGCCTCTGCCACGGGAGTCACGGGCCGTGGCTCGATACCTTCAGCCGCCGCAGGGCAGGCCTCAGGAGTTGCCGCCTCAGGAGTACCGCGTGGTGTCATCGTCTCGAAGGCGGCCCCCTCAGCCCCCGGCGCCCCTTGCCTCCCGGCTCCACCACTCGAGGAAGGACCGTCGTGGGCAACCGAAAGGGCAACCACCACAACTCGGTTCTCACGGGGTCCCCTAAGGCCTGCAGGACGCAGCCCCATTCATCGAAGCTGGGCATCTGCTTCACAAAATCGCACCTGTTTGAGCAAAGGTACAGCAGGGCGCCCCCATGCCGGATGCTGCCAGGAGAAGGGTCCCCAGTCAGGATCAAGAGGACCTTCCTCGGCACCTCGGGTGTCAGATCTTCCTCTTGGAGCCTCATGCGGTCTTCACGTCCCTCGAAGGCCCACATCCGCCGGGAATGACGCTGGAGAGGGGCAATGCGGCACAGGAGGAACTCCTTCACCACCTTGGGTACAGTCACGTCGAGCGACCTCAAGTACGTGAAGCGATGCCAAACGAAGACGAGCCGGGGGCTCGTGAGCATCTCCTGGCCCCAGCCCGAGTTGGGGATAGCGGGCATGGTTGGCTCCGAAAGCAGGGGGCTGGGCACCCCGGCGTCCACGTACAGCCACCGCTCACGAAACCCGGCTGCGGGCGGAGGAAGGCTGAAATCAATTCCCGAAGCCGCTGTTTCTGGTGCGGCAAGGAAGCTCACACACCCCGAGCATTGGGTAGGATCGCTGAGACGCGGAGAGAAGAAGTGGCGTAGCAAGGCAACTGAAGGAGGGATGCCCATCATTGCCTCATAGACAAAAGCGAAAATGGCAAGAAGAGTAATGGATTCGGGACCCAAGTGCATCATGTGGGTCTTGTAATGAGAAAGCATAGCACTAAAGAAATCGGAAAAGGGGGGAACCAGACCCGCCAACAAAGCATCGGCGAAGTACCCGACCTCAGTGACTATTCTATCGATGGAGAAGTGAGACGCAGGCCAGACCGTTGCCCTCCCACACTCGTTGAAGACGGTGGTGATAGCGGAATTGACTTTGCCCGAGCCTTCCTGGTTGAGTATGATCGACCGGTCAACAGCGGGAGCCACCGACGACGACGGACGGGGCGAGGGCACAGGCTTTGGCCCTTTCCCCTTCTTCGTCGGGGCCATGGCGACAAGAAGGAGGAGGATGCGAGATTGGATTGGAAGCAGAGGCTGGAGCTCGAGAGAAGGAAGAGCAAAAGGCGCGCGAACGGCGAGAAGAGGGGAGATTGTGTACAACGGCGGGTCCGCCTAGCTGGGGCGCAAAATAAGGAGGCGTGGGGGGAACAGGGATGCCCACGTCCAATCAACCGCCACGCGGCGCCCAAGGCCGCAGGCTATTGGGGCCCGCGGCGCTTCGCACTTGCCTCTTCACTTCTCTGCTAAGCCAAGTCCAAGCACGCCTTGGGCTCGGGGGCTACTGTCGGTGTTCTGGGAACGGGGGTACCCAGACTTGCCTACCTGCGGCCTGCGGCGTGGCTCAAGGTATTGTCGCCCATCTTCATCAACACATGCTCAAGACCCTCGCGAGGCCAAGCCTCATGAGGCGGACGACAGGAGGCTTCCTCGAGCACGGCCTCGTCGGTGGCTCACAAGGAGGCGGAGAGATCAAGGCGGGGTACCTCACGAGGTGCCGTGATGCAAGCCATGACGACCAAAGGCGGCGGGCGCCCGAGCGATCGCCCGCCCAGCGAGTCCTTGTTTCCCCTTTGGTGCAAAGGGGCAAGCGCAGCAAGGGTATCAAGCAAAGGCAACCATTTCATGCAAACAATACCAAGACCAGCGGACGGGCAGAGAGCAGAGGTCATCGTGGAGCCCAAGCCAGCGTCATCGTCAGGGTCTTTTGGCAGGCGAGGACCAACTTTAGTCAGGATAAGTGTACTAGATGTTCCCCTTCAAAATGGCCAATTGTTGGCGCCCTTCCCGCTCAATATTTGGGAAGAGGCCCGGGGCCTTCGCCTATAAATAGGACTAGCCACCCACAAGGTAGGGGCATCTGGATATTTTTCGGCATCAAGGTAGAGGCAACGAGAGAACAACCAGAGAGAGAGAGAGGCGACTGAACTCCCCTAGCAGTTCGTCGCACCAACCAAGAACAGACCCTCACGAGGTTGTTCTTCCCTTATACTGTTCCTCATCAGCCCCAGAGGCAATCCACACACCACAAACTGGAGTAGGGTATTATAACACAATGGTGGCCTGAACCAGTATAAATCTTGTGTCCCTTGCATTGTTCTTCACGTAGTTTAGATCCTAGTGAGGCGGTGAAACATGGGTAGGCTGAGGGTGTGATCTCCGCGCACACCCCAGTGTTCGAACCTCAAGGGTCTGTCAGAACCCGAAATCCGACAGGGGTGTCCACGAGGGTCAGGGGCGCGCCCACCCTGCCTCCTGATCCCCTCGAGCATCGTCTCGCATTGATTCTTCTTCCCAAAAATCATAAATATTCCAAAAATATTCTCCGTCCGTTTTTATCCCGTTTGGACTCCGTTTGATATGAGTTTTCTACAAAACATAAAACATGCAACAAACAGGAACTGACACTGGGCACTGGATCAATATGTTAGTCCCAAAAATAGTACAAAAAGTTGCCAAAAGTATATGAAAGTTGTATAATATTGGCCTGGAACAATCAAAAATTATAGATACGACGGAGACATATCAGTAAGTATCAAAGAAGTCTTCACCTTCTTTCTTGGTATAACCCTTAGCCACAAGCCGTGCCTTGTACTTTTTAATCGTACCATCAGGTCTAAGCTTATTCTTGAACACCCACTTACATCCTACAGGTTTGCTCCCATAAGGACGGTGAGTGATCTCCCAACTTTCGTTAGCTAAGATGGAATCCATCTCGCTACGAACAGCTTCCTTCCAGTAGTCAGCATCAGGTGATGCATAGGCTTCTGAGATAGTCATGGGTGTGTCATCCACAAGGTACACAATGAATTCATCACCAAAGGACTTTGCAGTCCTGTGTCTCTTACTCCTCACAGGAGTTCCATTGTCACCCTCAATAGGATTCTCAACGTGTTCCATCGCAATGGCGGGTTCAGGAATTACAGCGAATTCCTCACTAGATGGAGTAGGTATCTCCTGATTTGATGAACTCGACATATCCTTCATAGGGAATATGTCCTCAAAGAAAGTTGCATCATTCGACTCCATAATCGTACCAACATGCATGTTGGATACCTCAGATTTTATTATCAAAAATCTATAACCAATGCTATGAAAAGCATAGCCCATAAGAACACAATCCACGGTTTTAGGTCCAAGCTTGCGCTTCTTGGGAATTGGTATACTGACTTTCGCCAAACAACCCCAGGTACATAGGTAAGAGAGTTTCAACCTTTTCCTTTCCCATTCCTCAAATGGAGTCATGGTCTTATGCTTTGTGGGAACTCGGTTTAGGACATGACATGCAGTCATTAGCGCCTCCCCCACCATTCCTTGGAAAGACCCGATGTGTCTAACATGGCGTTAACCAAATCAGTTACAGTTTGGTTCTTTCTTTCGGCCACCCCATTAGACTAAGGTGAGTAGGGAGGTGTCCTCTCATGGATTATACCATGTTCTGCACAAAACAAATCAAATTCATTGGAAAAATACTCTCCACCACGATCGGACCTTAGCCGTTTAATTGTTCGATCAAGTTGGTTCTCCGCTTCAGCTTTATAGTTTTTGAAGAAAGTTAAAGCCTTATCTTTTGATTTCAGAAGATACACATAACAATATTTAGTGGAGTCATCAATCAACATCATGAAGTATCTCTTTCCACCTTTTGTCAACACGCCATTCATCTCACGAAGATCAGAATGTATAAGCTCTAGTGGTGCCAAGTCTCTTGCCTCTGCGGTCTTATGGGAGTTGCGAGGTTGCTTAGCTTGCACACATAATTGGCACTTGGAGCCTTTGACAGTAGGGATTTTCGGAATCAAATTCATATTGGCTAGCCGCGTCATGCAACCAAAGTTAATATGACAAAGTCATGGATGCCAAATATCAGACTCATTATTGTGGCAAACATTATTAATAACTTTAGTGCAAATATCTGACAAAGATAGGCGGAACAAGCCTCCGCACTCATAGCCTTTTCCAACAAATTGTCCACACTTAGAAATTACAACTTTATTGGATTCGAAAACCAACTTAAAACCATCTCGACATAAACGGGAACCGCTAACGAGATTTTTATTGATGGACGGGACATGATGAACGTTCTTCAGACGCACGGTCTTCCCCGAAGTAAACTTTAGATCGACTGTACCAACACCTCGAACGATGGCATGTGACCCGTTCCCCATCAGCACGGAAGAAGTCCCTATGACCTGGTAAGAAGAAAACATGGAGGCGTCAGCACAAACATGTACATTGGCACTGGTGTCAATTAACCAATCAGGATTGAAATACTGAAAGGATGGTAATAAGAATACCGTACCCAGATTCCTTCATATCAGTATCACCGATGACAACATTAGCGGACTTGGCGCTCTTCTCATGTTCGCGCTCCTCAAAGTGGTTAGGACACTTCGGAGCCCTGTGATTAGGATCACCGCAAACATGGCAAAGTCACTTCCCCTTCTTATGAGAATTCTTCTCGAAGTTGGTAGAATGTGATGGCTTGTTCTTTGTATCAAACTTGCCTTTGCCCTGAGTTTTGTTCTTGTTGTTTTTGAACTTGTTGGGCTGAAAGTTCTTCTTACGTACCATGTGGGCACTAGAAGCTCCCTCGACCTTCGAGCACGTGTGTCCTTTGCTCTCGCCTTCTCTTGACATCAAGAGTACCAATGAGATCCATGCGGAAAACTCCTGTCTCTTGTGTTTCAGGGAAGTAGAAAAATTGTTCCACGAAGGTGGAAGCTTGGCAATGATGCCACCGGCAACAAATTTGTACGGCAACACACACTTGAAGTACTCGAGTTCCTTTGCGAGTGACATTATCTCATGAGCTTGCTGGACAACAGAGCGCTCATCAGTCATCTTGTAGTCATAGAATTGCTCCATGACGTACAACTTGCTACCGGCGTCTGAGGCCCCAAACTTGGCCTCGAGCGCAGCCCACATGTCCTTGCCGTTGTCAAACGACATATACGAATCCACAATGGAATCGTCAAGAACACTCAGAAGGGCGCCTTTAAAGAGGGTATCGATCTTCTCAAAAGCTTCCTACTGTGCAGGATTAAGATCACCCTCGGGCTTGCCCTTGGTGGCGTCATAACAGTACATGGTCTGGAACCAGTAAACTGCTATCGTGCGCCACCTCTTATATTGCACCCTTAAAGGTAGGCGGCTTCAGATGCGCAACAAACCCACTCAGAGTAAATTGCATATAATCAGGTTTTTGGATTGTTGGAAATATGAGCAAATTACTACGAGATTTAATCCGAATAAATAGAAGATAGATCATGTCAGCAATAGCAGAGATTAAACTAATCATGCGAACTAGCATAGTAGATGAACATATCACATCTAGAGCACATACTAGAAACATGAATTCTACCATGTTCTCGAACAAGAAGGATAGAATCACATACGGTGCAGCACCGCCGGCGTTGACGTTGTCGCCCATGTCGTCAAGGATGAGATTGCCGAGGTCGGGGAAGAAGTCATCGTTGGCAAAGTCGTCGCTGCCCGCAGTCGCGCGAGTGCGCTCCTCAAAAACCTGATCGCCCCTGTCCCGTACAGGATCGCGAGAGGCGGGGTTCCAGAGGCCTGCTGTCCCTTCTTGTGGTGCATGCCGAAAGGAGGGATGGAGAAGACTTGCGTGGCGGCGCAATAATCTAGAACAGTGGTACGAAACCATACGATACGGTGGCGGCTAGGGTAGATATCCTTGGCTCGGCTCAATCCCGCAACCCGCGGCGAGGCGAGCGAGGAGGAGAAGCGCACGTGTAGGTCTCCTCTTCTCATGCTCATACAAGTGGTAGAAGAGCTCAGCTTATAAAGAGGTGTAAGTCTCACTCAACTTCCATAGTGGGACTAAACTTTAGTCTCACTCACTCCACTCAAATGTGTGCATGGATAGGCCAAGAGAATTTTAGAATTTTAGTTGGGCTATGGGCCAAAGACCTACTAGCAAAATTCCAACAGGAGGCGCCCGCAAGGAATGGACCAATGCATGCATCGTGGCTGGGTGTTGATTCGGCAAGAGATTGAAACGGTTTTGCATGCAATTACATACGCGGGCCTGCATGGACAGCTCAAATGGCATCTAATAACTAGCGAATCAATGTTGATTTTCCTTCCGTTTAAAACAGCATTGTGATTGGAAGTTTCCTGGTCGAGGGGCTCCTCCTCGTCCAATCTCCACCCACCTAGGTCGCGCTGCTCTTTCTAATATGACTTGCACACCTAGATGGAGGGAGTAGTAGTATTTGTTATCAAATGCTCTACACGCGCTTTGGAACTCACTACCCAGATCATGGATGAGCTTAGAGATTGGAGGCGCCCTTAACGGAATGGGATGTTTACATCGTTTTATGAGAGAGTAGCTTATTAGAGTGTGGGTGTGGGTGTACCGACAAGGATGTTCGCATTCATGCGGGTTCTTGTAAAACTGTTTCTCCCTTTCTATAAAAACTAGATGATGCCCCGCGCGTTGCTGCGGGAATTTGTTGTGGATTTTCATAGTTACATCGACATAGCAATGATGAGAATTTGATCCAATAATACGATAGCTTTCATATATATGAATCCAATTCTATTGAGTCTGACTCATAGTGATCATTTCTCTTTAGCAAAGAATGACCTTGGTTATCAAAGGATTGAACAACCCGGATCCATTTATGTAACGATTCAAGTTCATAGATGCTAATCAATGATATGATAGATTTCATATACAGGTAATGGTTCAAATTTACATATACTGCAGATGACTTACAAAATACACCGGAGTCTGCTACATATGACTATTACAAAATATTTCGAGGGTTTACTGTAAAACTGTGCTTGTCCAAGTGTAAGCATGTTGAAAACCATATGGAATCAAGATGCACTATTAACACCTGAATGATGGGTGCTGGGGAGATTAATTAAATCTTATTAAATGCAAACAAACATAGAGAAAATTACACACAAAATAGCTACAAGACAATATTGCAAGAGCAAACTATAGAAAAAGACAGTGTGCATATAATTCCAGTTCAACATACAGAGAACGTCCGGTTTTACAACCAATTTTGAACAGCAAGTTGTATATCGGTGACTAAACAATCTTTCTTGATCAAAACAAAAATTACAAATGAGAAATCGGGAGAAGAACGTATAATGATGGATATAATTAATTAGGCTAGGTGCTAAGGCATATATCTATCATTACATGTTCACTTTATTTCACCATAGTGGAGTTCAGAACTATCATAGGAAAAGGTGACCACACTTGTCAGCTCATGAGTACAACAAAAGGACACATGAAGTTTGAAAGATCTCTATTAAACAGTGATTTGAAACTTGCAAGAATCGACAACATTATAAATATATGGTTAGATGATGGTGTGCAAAAAAGTTCAAATATTTACCATTCAGGTTGGTTTCACTCTTAGTTGTAATAACCTGCAGATAACATATACAAACATGAAGGCAATATTGCAGCTCAAAGTGACATATCTACATATATCTACCAAGACAAAATACCTGGTCATCATATATCTGATCCTAATTTCCAATTGAAGGAAGTATTAGAGGAGAAATAGCAATGTAACATGCTGGCCAGTTGGTATATAGGAGTAAATTTTCCAGAATAAACACTGACAAAAGCATATGGATAGACATGAGGTAGGCAAAAGGACAATAGATCATGCCATGATAACACGGTAGACAAATATGCGGCCAGGTAAATGGATCAGATGTAATGAAAGAAACCACCCAAAATATTGTTACTAAGCTTGAATGATTGATCAGTAATATTCACTACACCATAAAATTATTAACTTGTGATTCCTTTCTTCCAAAAGCTCAGGTTTAGAACAAAACAAAACAAAACAAAAACCTTAATATGTGGGCAGGATGGATGAACAGATGTTAGACAATGAAAATCAATATACAGAATGGGTTATCAACATACTCCCTCCGCTAGATACATCCATTTCTGCGACAAGTAATTCCGAACGGAGGGAGTACCTCTAAAATGAAACAATAATAAACAGAGAGAGTTGTCGACCTGCAGCCTAAGGGCATCTCCAGCCGGCCCCCCAACAAGCCTCCCCAAGCCACTTTTTGAGCGCCGGCGGGCAAATAACGCCCCAGTCAGGCCCCCAAAGACCTGTTTTTTGCCGGTTTTCGCGAAATTTACGGCCGGCACTATCACCCCAAACCCAGCCCCCCGGGGGGCAGCTGGGGACGCCGCCGCCACTTTTCCCCTCGTGTGGCCCACCTGCAGCCTCCCCTTCCCCCACGCTCTCTCTCCACCGTCGCTTTCTCCTCGAGCCCCACCTTCTCTCTCCCCATTCGCTTCTCTCTCCCCGCCCGCCCGACCCCGTCTCGGTGCCTCCCGCCCAGAGCTCCGCCCACAGCGCCCGGCCTCCGCGCCCGCCAGCCAGCCTCGTGATCGCGCGCCGCGTCGGACCGCGCCGCCCCGCCAAACGGAGAGCTCGCGGGCTTGGCGAGGCTGCGCTCGAGCTTGTGCGCGTTCCTCGTGGCGCTCCTGCGCGCGGTCCGCTCCGCTCCAGCCCCATTCCCGGCGCACTTTGAGGCCCCACTTCTCCTCCCCTTCGCCCTCCCGGTCGGCCGGTGCTGCGGCCAGATCAGCGGCGACGGCGACGACAATAACGGGCTATCAGAGGCGGAGCTGAGGTGGCTTAAGCGTTGTCGGCGGAGGCGCGATCGGCGAGGAGGAGGCGCTCTGCCCCATCTGCCTCGATGCCATGGAGCGGGCGCGTCGTGCGCGTCCTCCCAGTACAACGCGCCTTCCACGGGATGCGTCGATCGGTGCACAGCCATCTCGCTGGGTGGCCGCTTCTGCTTTCGGCCGCTTCGGGCCGCCGCTTTCGAGCTCGTCCGGCCGGACAGCGCTATGTCCGCCTCCTGCAGGACCATGGTGCGCGCGCTCTCGCGCTTGCCTGTGCGTGGCAAGGAGGACGGCGGCGAGTTCGCGTGCAAGTCCATCCCCAAGTGCAAGCTGCTGGCGCGCGCGCTGCTCTGCTGTTGCCGGTGCTCATCAAGGCGGGCGAGCGACGGGGCACAGCGAGTCGCGCGAGATGGCGAGGACTGCGGCGGGATCATCGTGGCGTCTTCCTCGCCTCGCCGTCGAGCTAGTGGGGGGCACAACGAGTGGGAATTTTTTGCCCCCCAGGCCAAAAATTTCGCCGGCAGCCCCCCAGGCGGCGTAAAATATGCCTCCTGGGAAGGCCAACGGCTGGAGATGCTCTAACAAAGAGGTGAAGGTGCCCCAGACACTGGGAGTCTAGACATCCTCCGCCGTATACATACTGAAGAATATCAACAGTCGTATACATACGTAAGCGCGGAAGTGCTTACCTCATAAGCTGATGTACCACTCCCAAAGGTGAAGTCTTTGGGGGAACAGGAGAAGTTTTCTTTGGGGAAACGTTTCCTGCCGGACGACCGGCCGCGCGTCGAGCCGGTCGCATGCGCAGCGTACGATCCTCCCTGATCCACCGGCTCCTGTTGCACCCACGCGCACATGCTGGTGGGCCCCGACCAGTTTTTCTTTAGCTGCCAGACCGCTTTTTTTCCCTACGTGTGTCCACTCGTTTCCTCTTTCCTTTTTTACGTTGCAATCGCCATGGACAGCCGTCGGAGCCCTGACCGGTTGATATCGAGCTACAACCGGCGAGTTGTTTTTTAAGGACCGGCGTGATTTTTTGCTGCGACTCGCGACGGCGAGGCATTTTTTGCTACAACCGACAAGTAAATCAAAATTTGCTACGACCGGTGTGACCTTCTGTGGCTACCAGCGACGATGAACTTTTTTTTCTACGAACGACGACGAGTTGTTTTTTTTTTGGATAAACTTTCGATCTATTCATCTTCAATCATAGTAGTACAACGAACACTAGAAATAATAAAAATTAGCGAATTATTTTGCTGTGTCCTAGCGATGGCAAGCCATGTTTTTTGTTACAACCGGCGATTACTTTTGCTGGGATCGATGAGATTTTTGTCGCGGCCGGCGATAATTTTTTTTGCTATGAGCCACTGATGGCAAATCATATTTTTTTTGCTGGAACTGGCAATCATTTTGCTGGGACCAGTGAGAGTTTTTTTTGGGATAGGCGGCCGGCGAGAATTTTTGCCGCGACCTGGAGATGGCTAGCCTTTCTTTTGCTGCAACCGACGATCAACTTTGCTCAGACCCATGAGAATATTTGTTGCGCCAGCGGCCGGCGGGAATTTTTGCTAGGACTGGGTGATTGCAATCCTTTTTTTTTGCTGCAACCGGTGTTTATTTTTGTTGCGACCAGCGAGAATTTTTGTTTCGACCAGTGACCGGCGAGAATTTTTACTAGGACCCGGTGATGGCCTTTTTTTTGTTGCAACCAGCGTTCATTTTTGCTGGGACCAGCAAGAATTTTTGTTGCGACCAGCGAGAATTTTTGTTACGACCAGTGACCGGCGAGAATTTTTGCTACGACCCGGTGATGGCCATTATTTTTGCTGTAACCGGCGTTCATTTTTGTTGGGACCAGCAAGAATTTTTGTTGCGACCAGCCAGCGAGATTTTTCGTGGCTGAGATTTTTTTTGCTAGGATAGGGGAGATGATTTGCTGGGACTAGCGAGACGGAAAGCTGCAACCGGCAGGACCATTTGTTGGGTCCAGGAGAGGCCATGCTACAGCGAGCCTTTTTGCATGAGGCAACGACGTCGAGTTGTGATGGTGATGCAGGGCGGCGGCACCGAGCTGCAACAGTGGACGGGATATTCATGGGAGCTGGGTTATCACGAGTCGACGAGCAAAGCATCGGAGCATGGCGCTGGCAACTCGTTTCGTGCACGCGCGGCCGGACGACAGAGTGCTTGCGAGGCGACAACAGCAAGTTGGAACCGCGACGCAGGGCAGCCATGGTGAGTTGTGATGGTGGACATTCGCGGAAGTTGGGCGTCACGTGAAAAGCTACGGCGCATGGTAACCACTACCCGTTCCATGCGGGCGGACAAAGTGGGCTCGTTTTGCATGGGATTCAGTGGTTTCAGTTTTGCGGGTGGACAAAAGTTAGATCCAACGTTTCTGGATGGACGAATCCAATGGATGCAAGTGGACCGGCGGAGCGACTCGGCCGGTCGACCGGCGCAGAGTAGCGCCCTTTTCTTTGCGCCGCGAACCGGAGCAGCGTCACCCAAAGGCCTCATATGCTGGATGATCTTGGATTCTAGTGCGGAATGGATCAACGGCCTGATCGGCGTCCTAATGGAGAGAGAGCAGTCGGACGCGAGATGGCGGAGGAGGTCCTGGGCAGAGGAACAACGCTGCGTCTTGAACGGAACCACAGCTCGGCCTGCGTCCCAACCAAAGTGAGGCCTCGGAGGCAAGCAGACCGACGGCTGGTGGTCGTGCGGGAGGATCGCCCTCCCTAGGCCATAGCCATGGCGGACCTACCTTGGCTGGAACAGAGCAGATACACGAGGGAAGAATCGGGGCATCGGGGCATCGCGGCCACCCGTCGCTGTCTCAACGACGCAGGGCACCACACGTCCACACAGGTGACGGAAACGTAGCCTGAGAGAAGCCGCGGAGGCAAGCTGGACCGGCGGTCGTGCCGAAGAAGCGCCCTGACGCAGGGGCGAAACTGGGCCTGGGGCAACTGGGGCTGTAGCCCCAGGAGTGGCCCAACTAGCCTTTATACATATAGTAGCAAATATTTGAAAATTTGGGATACAGAGAGGATTAGCCCCAGGCTTCACGTAGATGTACAAGGCTTCAGCCCATTAGCCCAACTGAAGTGGATCGATCAGAACGGAAAATCAATCGCGCAGCAAGAAAATCTATCGACCAGAACACGTTGACGCTTCGATCTGTCGCTCGCTCGTTCGCCAAGAAAAAAAAAAATCCTCTCCCGATCGGCAAACAAACCCTCGCCTCTCTCAAACAGAGCGCTCATGCGCTGCGCGGCTCTGCCGCCGCCGCCGTCAGTCCTCAAGCCGCGATTCCCCGCCGCGCCGGCTGCCGGATCCGGCGTCCTGACTCCTGACCACCTGCCTCCCCTAGTCTCCTTCTTCTGATCTTCTCACAGGTAATAAATAATCTTTAACTCCGTGTCATCTAATTCTTTTCCCTAGTTTCTTTATATCAGGCAAACTCAATGAATTGGTGGTGTTAAATTATATTGCTTAATCAGTTTTATTTCATTGTCATAAGGAGATTAGAAATCCAGGATGAAGAGAACTCGTACAATTGAAGCATTGATGATATTAAGATTATACAGTGCTTTCAAAAAATGACGAAACGCAAGGGGATACTACCTCGACTTCGTGTTAATGGTATACAATATGTTTTTTTTGCAAAATTTCGTATGAACAATTGATTTATTCTATGTCCATTGTACTGTCTTGATTTTAAATACTTGATTTTATTGTTGCAGGTCCAGGCCCTTCTGCTATTGATTGTGATGAAACGATGACCTTGAATTAAGCAAGTCTTCACTAATTTGGTACCAAACCATTTCTGCAATGATGCACTTTGTTAAACTATTTGTTTAATGAAATTTCCTCTCGTGATAATATTGAATTTATATTTTGTTTTGAATGTGATTTCGTTGCATACATATAATGCAAATTGATGTGCGTGGTATTTGACATTATATATAGTCACTTAGTTAGCCCTAGGCTTTGACAAATCCTGGTTCCGCCTCTGCCCTGACGTATAGATCGGTTCCAGCCGCCGTACTATTGTACCGCCAGGGGAAAAGATGGGAGGTGTCGAGAGAGCACTCGTTTCCTTATTTCTGCAGTATAAACGGAATGTCTTCCATCGCATAGTAAAGTCTCTGGCCGGCTGTGTACGCTAGCAATGGAATCCACTATCGTTGCAGTTGCATGGACATTAAAAAGGTTGCTGCTGTGGCAGGGAGTGCACAGGTGGAGGTTTGCATGTTAACATATAACAAAGTACAGTGGGATCATTTTATGTATAGGATAAAAAAAATTAAAAATAATTGATGATGTGGCAACTGGCATGTGTGATGAGGTGGATAGGGTGCATGTCAAGAAAAATAGGTTAGTGGGGATGAATTATTTAGATATTATAGATTATAGATTATAGATACGGTACACAATTGCTCGCGAAAAAGGGAAAATAATCAGAGCTCGAAAAGAAAGTTGTACCGGAGAAAGAAAAACCTTGTCTAGGCCCAACAATACGTTGTAAGCCCATAATATGTTACCGGCTACCACCTTGGCGTCACCCCTTTCCGGCACGACGGCACCCCCATGGGCCACGGCTTTACGCCACGCCCTCTCCTCTCCATTTCTCTCGCACCCTTCCCCTATCCTTAAACCCTAGCTCTCCCTCTCCCTCTCCCGTCCCGCCTCCACGATGGCGACTGCCGACGGACAGTCCCAGCCTACCTTTAGTAATTGAGATGGACACGAACCTACCTTTAGTTTGCAGAAGCTATCGCTTGTCTAGAAGGACTATAGAAAGCGATGACGGGCATGAACCTACCTTTAGTAATTGAGACGGACAACATCGTGGTGGCAAAGGCACTCGACCCCTCGTGTATGGATAGATCAGAAATCAACGTGATTGAGGAGTCATCAAGCAAGGAATTTCAAGCCATCAAGCAAGGAAGTAGAGAAGTTAAAGTTCATAGAATAGATCGAAGAGTCAATAGCTTAGCCCATAGTCTTGCCCAGTTTCTATTTTCAAAAAAAATACGGTACACAATTGCTCTCAAAAAAAAATTACTCTTTTTTTTTTGAGAAATAAAAAAAATTACTCAGAGCTCGAAAAGAAAGTTGTACCGGAGAAATAAAAACCTTGTCTAGGCCCAACAATACGTTGTAAGCCCATAATATGTTACCGGCTCAGAAGCAATAACCCCACGGTCCCCACCCATGACCATGACAGGCCCATCTCTCTGGCGTCGCCCCTTTCCGGCACGGCGGCACCCGCATGGGCCACGGCTTTACGCCACGCCCTCACCTCTCCATTTCTCTCGCACCCTTCCCCCATCCTTAAACCCTAGCTCTCCCTCTCCCTCTCCCGTCCCGCCTCCACGATGGCGACCGCCGACGGCCATTCCCAGCCTGCGGCCACCGAACCCTCCCCATCCCCGGCCAAGCGTAAGACGGACACCGACTCCGAGATCTCTCCCCTCGACCCACCCGCCAAGGCCGCCCGCCCCGGCGCCGACGAGGAGGCCGCCGCCGAGGCCAAGGCCCGGGTCGCGGACAAGGGGAAGGGGAAGATGGTGGTCGATGAGGAGGAAGAAGGCGACGAGGAAAGCGACGAGGAGGAGGATGACGAGGAGGTCGAGGGAGATGGCGACGAGAGTGACGGCTTATGCGAGGATCCCCTCTCGGAGGTCGACCTCAACAACATCCTGCCCTCTCGGACCCGCCGCTGCGCCCCAGCACAGCCTGGGGCGTACCTGGTCCCACCAGAGGAGGCAGCGGAGGATGACGAGGACGATGAGGACGCAGACGTCGACATGGCTCCCGGTGAGGAGAGCGGCGACGGGGAGGAGAGCGATTAGGGTCGCAGCTGGACTAACTCGCTAGGCAATCCCTTCTTCTCGCGCTTGTGATGCACAGAAATGTTTCTATGAACTGTTCCCTTGTGGAAGTACATTTCTGCGATTGCATCCAGTTTAGGCCTTTAGGTACCGAATTTATGCATCATGAGCGTTTAATTTCGCAGGTATGACCTAATTTAAGTGTTTTTATCAAGTAAACAAGTATCACTGCTGGTGCTTCTGGATTATGTTTCCCCAACCTTGGTCTTGCTCACGAGATAACTAGATCTATTCGTGCTGTGTACTTGGACTTGGATGTGCATGTGGATTGTGCCTTTTATGTTGGAATTTTTTGTATCAGGTAGATATAGCTGTAGCCTTGCTTGCAATTGCAATTGGATAACGCTGTCCTGATTTCGCACATTCACAGCTTGGAGGGCCTTATGCTGTTCTTGTTTGATGCATAGCATTTTTCTTCTGGCACCGTTGGACTTAACCTTGTCCAGTTAGGTATACTATCATTTATATTCACCCTGTTACACTCTTGAGGTCATATCTGAGCATTTCTGAAAAGGTTCAAGCATATATATTGTTTTGTGGGGTGAGCCTTTAATTGCC